>OV743716.1:161070568-161616282 GCA_928272305.1 Volucella inflata
CGTTAGATCGGGCAATTCAAATCTCCGAAACGGGAGAT
This sequence comes from Volucella inflata, assembly GCA_928272305.1. Classification (NCBI taxonomy): domain Eukaryota; kingdom Metazoa; phylum Arthropoda; class Insecta; order Diptera; family Syrphidae; genus Volucella; species Volucella inflata. Next base: position 161,070,607 of record OV743716.1, read on the forward strand.
CACACGGCTTGGAAATTTGTGATTCAAAACCTCCATCATTGCCCGAATTGTGTGAGTGGTTGCTTCGTCGTGTTAGAACCAGTAATGCACGGAACCTAATTCAGCAACTTGCGGACCAAAAAACTCGGATAACATCTGTCTGTGATGCTCGTTATTTACGGTTACAGTGGTGCTGTCGACACTTGAAAAAAAAAGAAGAGCCAATCACTTTTTCACTGCAATTGCCATACCAAAAGGTGTGTATCGCTTCATTGCTTATTGTCAACTTATTCTCTATCTATTTACAACATAAATGTCAAAGCACAATGCATTGAACGCCATTTGCAACAATTATTAGACATCACATTGTGACATAACTTCTGTTCCACTTTGTACAATGTTTTTACCATCATTTTCCGCTTAGACGATTTTGGCAGCTTCTATGTCAATACTACTGATCGCCAAGATCTATCAATTACATATGTCAATATTCATGTTAGAACCTGCATGAACTTTTAAAAGATTGTGCCCACAGTCACTTCAAATAGTTTTGGATACCTCGTGCCCGTACGCCTAAAATCTTCCTCCTCAACTCTTCAAGCGTGATATTATCTCGATATGAATGCTCATTTTACCACCAAGTCTACCTTCGCATTTACTATGAAATATCAATATTCTTACTTAATTCCTTCAACTTGACTATGGAAAGCCCTTCCGAGCCATTATAACCTGCATACAATCAAAACCAACGTACATCAATAAATCTCTTGTCTTCGATTCCACACTCATTGTGTGCAAAAATCTTTTAGTAAACACCAATTATTTAAAGAAGAGTTAGTAGAGGCTTGTTTAAGTCGAAGAGAGAGGTTGAACGTAAAGTAGCAAGGGCAACGCGTATCCAGAAAGATTATAACCATTTTCTGTCACTTCAAAAAGTAGTGGAATTAGGGCAACATTGATTAGAATGCTTCCTTATCTTATTTTACTCTCTTCACGGCACAGATAGTCTTGTGACTATGCCTGTAGACGATTAGAAGTATCCCAATATGTAATATAAGTAGCTCTTATTTAGGATTTGGGTTATATGGAATTGGGTTGGGGTGGGAATAAAATATCCTTAACATACTCGTACATAGCTAAACTCGCACATAAACCATAGGATTCTAGCAAAGTGTTATATGTCATATGGCATCGTCAACGAAATGACTCATCGCTTATTGAATATTTCTAGTAAAGGGCGGGCATAGGACTTATGTTAAATCCTCTTTAAAACCCTCATCATTGGATAAATTGTATTAATAATTATTTCCGCAAACAAGTGCCAAATTTAAGTCCTAAGTAAAGTCTCGCCAGACGTCTCCAAAAGTTCCCTCGATATTCCAAAAATCCTTATTAAGATCCTTTTGTGGTTTACCACTATATCCCACGGCAAGGACAAAAATAATAATTTCTCAATATTTCTACCGCAAATTATCCGATCGCTCTATGATAACTTTTCCACACCGACTTTCTATAACGAAAACTAAAATCATTCAAGGATTTAACCATATGTGAATGTGTAGATACGAGGGCGGGTCAATAAGTCCGTGACTTTTTGAATTTCTGACCTCTTTACTGAAACAGCAACACTGCTCCTGTCAACAGGCATCTGTCAGTTGACTCCTGTCAAAATTTAAACTTGCTGCGTCAGTTAGTTTGTGTTTGACAGCTATTTTTATCAGACTACTCACTAATTTGAGGAGAAAATGGAAAAAAGTGAATTTCGTGTGCTTATTAAGCATTATTTCTTGCGAAAAAAACCATTACCGAGACAAAGGCTAAGCTTGATAAATACTATGGGGACTCTGCACCATCGATTTCAATGGTAAAAAAGTGGTTTACTGAATTTCGTTGTGGCCGTACAAGCACTGAAGATGCCGAACGTCCTGGACGCCCAGTTGAGGTCTCTACACCCGAAACAATCGAAAAAATTCACGATATGGTGTTGGCCGACCGAAGATTGAAAGTGCGAGAGATTGTGGAAGCCGTAGGGATCTCGCATGGCTCAGTGGTTTCAATTTTGAATGATCACTTTGGCATGAGAAAGCTTTCCGCAAGATGGGTGCCGCGTTTGCTCACAGTCGACCACAAACGCATGTGCAGTTGCCATGGCAAAAATCCATGAATTGGGCTATGAATTGCTCCCTCATCCACCCTATTCTCCAGATTTGGCTCCGAGCGACTACTTCTTGTTCCCAAACCTGAAGAAATGGCTTGGTCGAAAAAGATTCGACTCCAATGATGAAGTCATCTCGCAAACAAAGGCCTATTTTGAGGACCTCGACAAATCATTTTTTTTGGAAGGGATAAAAAAATTGGAGAAGCGTTGGACAAAGTGTATAGAGCTCAAGGGAGACTACGTTGAAAAATAAAATTATTTTTTTATCAAAAAATCTGTGTTTTAATCCAAAAGTCACGGACTTATTGACCCGCCCTCGTACATATGGCTCTGGCGGTGCCACAGTGTGGAAACACATTGAAGAAAGATGTTAGCAATCCATTCGACAAATGATTATAACAAGCGATTGTTGCACGTGCATGTTCCAAGGAGCATCGTCTTGGGCACAACCCATAACCATTTGTTAGCCACATTGACCTCATATGTCCAAACATGTAACCTTACATCCAACCCATCTGTTTCATACACTTGTTCGTATGCCAGTATCATGACTTGCAAGGCAGCTGGTCTACACATAACCAGGCTACACATTGATAGATCAATTGAAGGTAGGTGTCCTTACATAGAGCCCTTTACTACTTGTTTTTTCTCCTTTTTTTTACTTCTCTCCGCCCGCGTCATTTTTCACAGAAAAGTTGAAAAGTTCCTGCGGTGAAAAATGTCAGAAAAATTACGAAAAAGGAGAAGCAAGCAAAAAAAAACCTAAAGTACCGTATATACATATTTGTTTCCGTATCCGTATCCGTACTTGTACCTATACTCGTATCTGTATTTCTATCTATAGTCGCATCAGGAGTGGGTAGAGCAATGTTCATTAGTTTTCCTGTCCGAACTAAACCAACCCAGAGAATGGCCTTTTGACAGAGTAACTAGCCCTATACACATACATGCACTCACATTAAAATTCGAGGAAACTTCACGCCACCACCACACTGCGTGAAACAAGTTACTTCTGGACATGAGTAACTTTTGGTCTATTGAACTGTAAATTTCCAGTGGAAAAGTCTAGGAGTAACAACAAAACATGATAACTAAGCTCGGGTCATCGGGACTAGCAGCTTCCTATCGAACTGGATAGAGATACGAATAGTCACCCCTTCTGTCCACATCTATGTGATTAATCACTATGAAATAATATCTCGGTACACACATAAACGTTGTTTAGAGATGGCGAATTCCGGTTCATGGTCGTGTCGTCTCGTTGAAGTTATTCCCAACTCACAAACACTGTTTCACTGCTGCTGGCTGTGTCCAGAAACTGTAGCAGTTGTAACTGCGAGTTTGTTGCAGGAAGTTATCCGTGTACATGATTCAGATCCAGTCTATTCCAAGCTCTTGTGCCTTTTGCTGCAATAACTTAAAATGAATTGTTGTTATGTTTCGTACACCCGGAGAGGTTATTCTGGAGTTTACTAAAATAGTATGTTTCGGGGCGTGTATTTAATATTCGTAACGAAATCGAAAATGCAACTGAAACTAAAGCTAAAATGGGATTCTCCCCGTTTTGGCAGGGGGCTGCAAGGGTGCATGATTACATCATAAATATGCTTTGCGACCGAGGAGGGTAGATGTAACAAACTGATTACAATGACCACAATGACCACAAGGACCCGATCTAGATGGAGAGTACTGGGTACTGCAGCATTTCTCTGGTTATATGCGCGCTAGTACAGCCGCGGACAGGATGTTGGCTTGTGATATGATATTTTAATGTTCATAATTGTAAACATGAACAGGGCTGAGTAGATCTAAGCTTTAAATAGGAAAACGAATACATCGGTGGTTTGTAGCACCACAGGAGTGAAGAAAATTCAACCTAGTTAAAATTTAAATTGTAACACTCGTATGTGAGTGTAATCTTTCTGGTCTGATCTGCTGAAATCCTGGCATTATAACTAATCTTTCGAAGGCGTTTGGTTTAAAATTTTGGGGATGGAGTATAATACATTGGAAGTTCGACCTATTAGAGAATGTAGAGGGCAACTGAATACGTATGTCTAAAGTCGAATTTTTTAAAATTATCAACAACCTTTGATTGTACATTAAACCGTTAAAAGACTCTGATGGTAAACAGAACAACAAATTTATTAAATCTTTAAGATTGAATCCTTATCCGTCATTCTTACAAAATTGAAGTTAGGAGGAACTTCAAGATATGCTTCCGACTGACAGGTTTTTCTAATTTAAATTCTCAAGAAGCCAACATTTAGTAAAATGAACTTTTAACTTTGGTCATTGCTAGAAAATCCCCGAAAATTTAATAAGATGTGAATAAAACCCAATGAACTATCCCTACACTACAATGGACTGAGAACTCGGGATACACAAGTCTGATATTTACAAAATAAATGCTGGCGTGCCCCAGGGCTTCGTTTTGTCTCCGACACTCTTTTAAACATTCGTCAACGATCTCTTGTCTGCTACTTCTAATTCAATATATTCCTTCGCTGACGACAGTACTCTTTGCTTCTCATATTCGTTTCCGACCTCACGGCCCTGCTCTTTGGCTGTAGAACGGCAACGTCAGCGTATGTTAAGCTTATTAAATTCAGATATTAACAGCATAACTACTTGGGGAACTATCAACAGAGTGTAATTTAATGCTTCCAAAACACAATGCTGTCTGCTGTCGCCAAAGCGAAATTCAAATATCCAGCCACTATTCATGAATGGCACTTACTTCGTCGAAATTGAAAAGCTTTCCGTTCTCGTTATGTGTGTCAATGAAAACTTACATTCGAAGGACCACATATACGAAGCCGCCAAAAATGCTGCAAAATATCTAGTTTTTCCCAAGTGATGTAAGAAATATTTCACCCCCTCTGATCTGTCTTCAATATATAAGGCTTTCATTCGTCTAAAATTGGAGTACAATGCTCACATCTGGTCAAATGCTCCCAAGACATCTTTGCGCCTACTAGATAGGATTCAAAACCACGCGATCAAAGTTATAGGTGATGCCAATATTACACAGTCGATTGACATCGACCACCGACGTTCTATCGCCATTTTCACCATCAGTACTCCGCTGAAACTGCCAGCAGCATTCCGTCCCTTCAAATCTCTTTCGAACATACCCTGAAATATCGTGATTCTTTCCTAAGCCGAACTCGCTTATGGAACTCGCTTATGGAATTCCCTGCCGAGCTCTTTATTCCCTAGTCAATATAACCTCTAAACATTCAAGAGCAACGTACATCGGCACATCTCTTTCTATCCTCCCTAATTTTCCATCGTTGCTTTTTTGGCCAAAGACGTGGTAAAGCTCAGTCTCGGGTACTTCGAAAGTAAAGTACTTGAAGTGATTTGCGTCAACGGAGAATAGAGTAGAAAGTGCAACACTGAAATTTTAGGGCTATATAGTATAGCGATATCAATTTCGTGGGAAGGACGGAATAACCTGACTTACTAACTTCTCTTTAAGGCATGAGGGGCATGTTAGCGGCAGTCGGTACATAATTTTGGAGAGTACTAACGCAAATACTAGTAATAAGATGTCGGTCATATGTCCTATTGAGTAGCAGGACCCCGGTTCGAGGCTGACCTTTTAGAGGAACGTCACGGTGGCTGTCGTTCAAACCTAAAATCACAGGAAGGTTTTCAACTCGATGAGAAGTTGCACTTGAAGTAAGTACAGGGTGCAGCGACCCTAAGATCGGCAAGAGGTTTCAGCTCGGTTTCGAAATTTCCACAAGTGGAGCTTGTACCCTCAACACAAGTTCCGCTTCGGTGTTAAATCACCAAGAAATGCAAAACTTTGGCATTCTTCCGCATAGCACGTTTCTATAGATCTTGTCATCCCCGGCCTTCAAATCGATGTTAGGAAGACAGATGCCCCTGTAGTCGGCGAAGTTTAGCTCACTCGTTTCCTGTATTTCTAGGGACCGAGTTTTTATAAGCCACTATTGTCGATTACTATGCCAACAGTCAAGGTACTCATCAAATATTCTGCATACTTTCAAAAAGTCAAATGCCATCGGCAATCTTTCGTATTCCGATGTCTATTCGTTTAGCATAAAGATCGATGAATTGGTCATCGCTGTTCCTTAATTCAATTCTTTAGTTTTGACTTGTTTAAGAACCTTGATCATACTTGTTTATCTGTGTCTTCATATTGTGGTTATATAAAAAGTGGAAAGTAATGTGTGGGTAACGATGACATCGCAGTGTAAGTGACGTTAATTAGGCGAGGCCTCTTAGGTTGCTCTTTTATGGCCTTTGGAGTGATTTATGATCTTGCTTCAAAGAATTTCAGTATAATCAGGGGAGGCGATTGTATGTAATTAGTTAAGTAGCAGGCTAGTTCCTAAGTTTTGTTGGGTAAACTCAGACTAGCCTCGAATTGTTACCCCTTTAAAGCATAAAATAATGGGTAGAGCCTCTTTAAGGGGGACCTTTAGTCTTTGGTTCAAGCTCAACTCTGTCCGGACATTAAGTAATGGAAAGAGTTACATAAATATGGGGTATGCAGGCTAACTTACACTGCACCACGGTCTTTTTCAATCAACCAACCTTCAATTAAATCAACCAAAAGTTAATTTATGCATACGATTTAACTACTTGTCTTAGGAATAATTAGAATGGAGGCAGCACGAAGGTCGATATTCTTAGAGAAGGATTTTCCTATTTTCTCTAAAAAATTTGGCGACATTAACGTGGGGTTCCTCTATGAGAAACTTTTGATACAACAATCTTTACACTTATCTATAATCTCTAGGTAGTCTCAGTTATTCATCAGTCTTCGAAACGCTTGATGAATGATTCAAAAAACTAAACATAGACTGCTTAGCAGCAATCAAACTTCAAAATCGATGGCGTTTAAAGACTGACGCATTTATCTTTCAACGAGATGGTCGAATAGGGCAGAATCATACTTTGGTGGCTTTTGGGGCATGTAGACTTCTGAACGAGCGACAGCGTTTATGAATTGGACAGAAGACACAATCATTTAGAGGACAACTTATCAACGACCAGTCACTAATAATCTTTGGCAAACGGAAAATGTACGAGTACTCTCAATCGCTAGTAAGGCATGAGCGGAGGTGGTCAGATTGGGAAAATAGTGAGAATTAGATATGATATACTCGTATGGTCCAAACAATTTAGAGATTTTTTTATAATTTTGTTTTTTCAATTTTTGACTCAGCAGTTGCGACGTAAGGCAGTTCGATCCAAAATGACTTTTGTACCGTTTTGTCAGAACTGTAGTTATGTTAGTAGGTTTTCTACCTTCCGAATAAAGTTGATAATGCTACAAGTAGCAGAGGAATTACTTAATTCGTTGGTGTTGAAATATTCCGTTGAGGGCTGGACATTCGCATAAAATTTGTTCAGCTGTTTCGTCTTGCTCGAGATAAAAACGGCACTCTGGAGAGTTATGACATCTAAAACTATGATGTCCTGTTAGGTTACTTACTAAGTTTTAGATGTCGTGCCGACTTAGGCAGATGGCTCGTTTGGCTGCTGCTTTAGATGTGTGGCATAAGGGTTCAGGTCCATAAAAGGTAGTGCCTGAGCTAGTTCAGGCCAGATGCTCAGCCTTATCATTACCATCAACAACCTTACAACTTCTCAAAGCTGTTTTTGATCTATGGCACATTTGTCAAAACCATTTATTCATACGCTGTCCGAGTAGTACCTCGTCAGTGGACAACTCCGTCCTAAGTGAACTATGTGCTTCGAGTTCCTTTTTTAAATACCATATATTTAAAATCCATTAAGAGTTGGTATAAAGATAATGCAAACTGACATTCGAGAATTTTAATTCGTTAAATCTTTATTAATAAGCAAATACAAGACAAGGCGAATAATAATAATAACTACTCGATAGCATCGCCAAAACCTAACTGACTTCTCGCCACGCACACTATGTCAGGAAAAAGTATACAGCATTACCAGATCTCGGTATTGTACAGAGCGTTTCCACAGAGCGTTTTATCCTTTAATCTCAAGTTATTGTCTGCGTAAAACTAAGGATAACAGGAGTTATATCACATCAAAATAATAAAGTATGCAAATTAAATTAAAAAAAAAAGTTCGACGCGTGAAATCATTAACATCAAAAATTTTAAAGTTTTAATGACTTTCATTGAAGTTGAGTAAGTGAATAAAATTGTTGTGCCACGTTTTTTTTTTTTTTTTTTTTGTAAAATATCTCCCGGCAGATAGGAGTACTCGTATCTGCGTATATTGAATAATTACCAACAAAGCCCATTTACAATAGTTTTCAACATGTCCCGTTAAGACTTAAAATAATGAATTATATATAGATGGATGAAATAATGTTTTTCAATACATATTTATTTATTGTTTCAAGTCAGGGATATGTGAAAAGTTGATTGTAGATATAATTACAAATTATCACTGAGCGATGGATATGAATTACAGTCGGTGTAATTATTTGTGTTTTTTCGTTTTTTTTTTGTGAAATTAAATTGGCTCTCTTATTGGCTTTCTGACATATCATAATTTTTGTTATTACAAAAGATATTCATAATTAACAATGAGGCTGCATGAATACCTATACATACTGTTCGAGGATGCATCTGTATCTGACGAACATGCTTATATTTATAAATGCATGACAACTTCAGTGCTTTGCTATTGACTTTGGTGGAATATTGTGAAACACATCAACAACATGAGTTTTTAATCGCAAAGAATTTAATTTTTTTAAAACCAACGAACTCAGAGTCTTAGGATTCACATATTTATTTATTTATTTATTAAATTATTGCTTACAATAAGAAGTCAACAAATGACTTTTAAATTTTGCAGCCTAGACATAATGATGACGAGGTGTGATCAAAAAGTAAGGTGACTTTTTAAATTTCGCGCGCTCAGTACACTCTAACTCAAATTTTTTTTGTTGTTGTGTTGGTTCACTTGTCACGATCATATGTTTATAGTTTTAACCATATAGCAGTTGTTGTTTTTATGTGAGAGGCATAAAAGTTGGACGTGTTTTGTTTACTAGGCGATTTTTTGTGGTTAAAAGTAATGGAGCAGAGAGTTTGTATTAATTTTTGCGTAAAAAATGGTATTAAGTGCTCAGAAACTCTTGAAATGTTGACAGTAGCGTACGGACAGTCAACTTTAAGCAAAAAAAATGTTTATAAGTGGTATAAATTATTCCAAGAGGGCCGAGAAAAAGTTAATGATGAACCTCGCTCCGGACGACTTAGCACGTCAAACACAGACGAAAATGTTAAAAAAGTTAAAGAAATTGTGTTGAAAAATCGTCGAATCACGATTAGGGAAATAGCGGATGATCTTGGCTTATCGTTTGGCTCAAGCCAATCAATTTTAACGGATGTTTTGGGTATGAAACGTGTGTCATCGAAATTCGTTCCAAAATTGCTTAGTTTTGATCAAAAGCAACATCGCATGAACATTGCCCAAGACATTTTAAACGACGTCAATGATGATCCTGATCTGCTCAAAAGGGTTGGTGACGAATCATGGGTATATGGTTATGACATCGAAACCAAAGCCCAATCATCCCAATGGATGAAGATTTGCAACGATTGAGGAGATCAAGGCTGCATCGCTGGAGGATCTCAAGGCAATACCAAAAAGTGCGTTTCAGAAGTGCTTTGACGACTGGAAAAAGCGCTGGCACAAGTGCATTGTATCAGAGGGTGATTATTTTGAAGGGGATAAAATAAATTTGGATGATTAAATAAATATATTTTTTTAAAAATGAAAAGTCACCTTATTTTTTGATCACACCTCGTATATGTAATAATAATTATTTAAATGTACTATGGGATCTACATAGTTGATTTTGTCTACAGAATTTAAAAAATAATAATAAAATAACAGGGACCGAACCCAATTGGCTTATTTTTTGAAAAATGCTGATGAAACAGGTATTTACAACCCAATTTAATTAGTGGTCCAAAGTGCTTATTTTTCTCTACAATCTACTTTTTTGCCCAAAGTAAATGGGTTCATTCGACCCAATGAAACCTGATACATAAAATATAATGTTCATTTTTGCAGAACAAATGGGTTAGTTTAACCCAATAATTTTTCGGGCGCAAAATATTGGGTCCAATCAACACAATTTTTTTTGGTAAAATTTGTTGGGTAAACAAAAATTAAGACAAAATACCCTTTATTTTTTAAGCCCCGAGTTTATTCTATTAGAATACACTCATATGTAATAAAGGGTCAGCTTTGTTTTAGGGAAAATTTGGATCTCGACATTTTTATGAATTCCGATATTACCATATATAAAAAAAAAAAAAAAACACTGTGGCGCTGGCAGCCCGGTGTGGGCCATGGCCTAGCTTCTTGACACTCATTTGTGTTGCTCATGTTTTCATTTTTGTCACATCTGAGCGGGGCCTACGGCTTATCGCCGAGTCCGAACGGCACTCTTTAGAAGCTTTTTCGTAGGCAATTTTACTTTCGGGAGTTTGCCATTGCCCGCCGAAAGGGTGATGGCGATTTGAAAATTGTTGGTGATCCAGCCAGGAATCGAACCCAGACTGTCTGCGTGATAGTTCAATGAGCTAACTATCGCGCCATCGCCAAAATACCCGGTATTTTCGATCCCTGTAAAATAATTCTTAATACACAAAAAGTGGCAGACCCATATTTTTTTATGTTTTGTTATAATTTTAGTAATATACCGCTCTGTTTTTGCGGGGCTTTATTTATTTTTTAGTGGTTTTTTGATTAAATGGAATATTTAATATTTTAAATCGTTTTTTTACACTAAGCCTGAGATACCAATTTTGTAAGAATTTTAATTAGTTTATTGTAATGAATGTGTTTTAATCCGATTATTTATTAGTTGTTAGATGATTTTTGTGCAAGTAAATATGCAAATAACGTCAGAAGAAGTCGCCAGGGGGCTGGCTTTGGTTGAGGATGGGCGAAGTGTCCGGTATGCCGTCAATATCGTTGGCAAACCAGAGACGACCTTAAGAAGAGCCCTTAAAAGGTAGGGGAGACCGGGGTTGGTTGTAACAATTTTAAGAACATTTGTTGCGAGCCTTTATCAGAGGGAGATTAATAAAATGAAAACTGGTCACTGAAAAGATTAATCCTTTGGCTATAAACTGCTTTTAAAATACTAGTAGATCTCCAATTTGAACTACTAAAAATATGGTATTTTATAAAATTTCATAGCTGTTACATTCAACCCCGTACCTGGGGTTGGTTGTAACACTATCAGGGGTACAAAGTAACAACAACCAGTTTTTTTTATTTTATTTATACATATGTACCTTTTAATTAATAAACAAAACAATTCATGTGTGAGATACAGTAGATCTCGTAGATACAGTAATAATTAAAAAAAAAATAGTGTTTGCAATTGGAAAACGAAAGCAAGTTCACGATAAACATAAATGCTAATTTCTACAATTTTAAGAAATACAAAAATAACAAACAGAATAAACATAAAAAGAGACTTCATACTTTAGAAAATTTTAGAAAGAATAGTCGATTAATCTGAATCACAATTGATGCAAACATAATAAGAAATGTTGCCCTTAGTGCACATAGTGTGAGCCCATTTCTTACAGGTTATGCACTGAATCCAGTGTTCACCGAGCAAACTTTCTACGAATATCAATCAATATTTTTTTTTGTCACTTTTTTTTGCTTTAACCTTGACAACTTTTTGTTTTTGAAGCTTTTTGGCCTGTTCTTCTGCAAGTGCTTCCTTTTCTGGGCTGTCAGTTAAAATAGCGGTTTTCCTAGATTTACGTTTACATTTTGCCGTTCTTGGCGCTGCTTTTGTGTAGGGTCGAACAGCTTCTGGAGAAAAGGTTAAATTGGTTTGACAGAGTTTTGATGGGCCTGGCTCTGATGGCAAGGTGGATCTCAATTCAGAAACACCTGGCGGATGGAAGCTGCCACAAGTGCTTATTGTCTTTCCAGGTTTAGATAAAGATAGTGGTATGTGAAGTGAAGGTATCACTCCTGGCTGTACATCTCCAGAGTTTAGGACTCCTTCATCTAAAGGTAATGAATTGGGGTCAGCTAGTGGTCTATCGGTGACAAAAGGTGATAAAAAATCGATGTCTCTGCTAAAAGGAACAACGCCAGTTTTTTTTGAATCCATTAGTAATGTTATTTGACTATGTGGGGTATATTGTAACATGTTTCAACCTGCCCCAGGCACATGTTACTTTTAGCCCCTACAGAGAAATTTAACGTTCAAAGCACAATCATAAAAATCCATGAATTTCTACAGTATCGACAAGTATATTCATGCACAGGTAAAGCATGAATGTATACACAAACCAACAACAAAATATCGTGCCTAGAACATGGACAAAAGAAAACAAAAAAGAACAACAAAAAAAAAGTTACTTACCCGGTGCTTTTCAGAGCTACACTTACAAGGTCTTCCAACGACTGTCAAACGAAAACTGACTTGCATGTTGCGGCAGCTATGGTCAACGCAAACATTTTTCTTTTTCAGACATTTTTATATCTCTATCATGACACCTTTTTTCGTAGCTGTTACAACCTGCCCCTGTTACAACCAGCCCCATCCTCCCCTACAGGGCAACGCACTACTTCATCTGGCGTCAAGGATCAGGTCGCCCCAGAATAACTTCTTCCAGCGATGATCGATATTTGGTACTGCAAAGCTTACGGGATCGTCATCAAACAGCGGTTAAGCTGTCCCACAGGTTACGAGCCGTTAGAAGCGCAGCTGTAAATGCAAAAACGGTTGGGCGAAGATTGGTAGAAAATGGACTGAGAGCAAGAATACTTGCTTGTGCACCGAGACCAACGGTACAGCATAGGCAACGTCGTATGAAGTTTGCTCGCTTTCACCAGGATTGGACCGAGGCTGACTGGTGTAGAGTTCTGTCCACCGATCAGTCCAGGTTTTGTCAGCGATCAGCAGATGGACGCAGCAGAGTATGGAGACGGCCAGGTGTGAGATATTCTTCAGCAACAGTAGTAAAGCGGGAAAATTTCGTCGAAGGATCAATAGACTCGAGCTACTACATCAGGAACATCTTGGAGGAATGTGTGGTTCCCTTCGCACCATTCATTGGACAAAACTTCATGCTGATGCAGGACAATGCTGGACCGCACGTGGCCAGGGGCGTTACGGAGTATTTACAAGAGGTAGAAATCGACACAATGGATTGGCCTGCAATGAGTCCCATTGAACACGTTTGGGATCTACTAGAGAGAAAGATAAGGATGCGGTCTGCCCTTCCAGCCTGAGAACCGCTTTGATCGAGGAATGGGATAATTTGGACGACTCGTTTGTCACAAACCTTATTCAAGGTATGCCCCGGCGAATAACGGCATTACTACGTGCTCGCGGAGGCAATACCCACTATTAAAACAACATAGCAGGGTTTTCACTGGTTTCAACTTTTCGGGATGAAGTGCTGAGTGACCCATAAGGCACGAAGTCCCCTATACACCTTACCGATAACAGCATTTAAACGCGTTTAGTCGGCATATTCTATCGGGTTGTTTCGGTTTATTACAATGGCCGTAAACTTATTTGCATTTAGGTTTTTGTTCAATGACCAATCTGCTGAAGATGATAATGATAATAAAGATAATGGCTTCGGTCCTCGGTGTAAGCGGATGGCATATAAATGCCTGAGTGTCACCTGCGAACATATGAAACGGGCAAAGCTTGACAAATCTTAGGCAACTCATTCACATAGAGGAAAAAAGTATAAGTCCAGGGATCGAGCCTTGTGGTACTTCGTACTTGATCGGCAAGTAAGACGAAGATTGCTCACCAACTACAACATTTTGCTGCCTCTCTCCACGGAAGAAAAGAATAAGCCTTTTCTTTCGAAGCTTTCAACAAAAAATGTGATGGTCTATAGTTTCGAATGCTTCAGATAGGTCGAAAGGACAAAAATAATTATTTGATTTGCATCCATTTTCATACTGATTTGTACACTACTGAGAGTAAAGCGATTGGGGCGGTAGCCAATGCACAAATCAGCTTGTTAACTAAAAGATACTTTTACATTTTCACAAAGATGGTTCCTTAGAACACTTTAGAAGGGAATGGGATAATCAAAACTGGGGTGTATTCCTTTGATTTCCCATTCTTGGGAATGGAGATGAATTTTGCCTTTTTCCACTTTCTATGAAATATATTAGATTAATCCGTCATTTTTACTTTTCTTTCTTAGTCAAAATATAGCTTCATTTAGCAAAAGAATTAAGTAAAGCCCATTAGCTACAACCCTCTCTCGAACAACAAAAGTTAGCCTAAACAATTCAAGCCTTGCTCTATGGCGCAGAGGCATGTACATTATCAAAAAGAGATGAGGGTGCTCTTGGCTGCTATGAGGGGAAAATTCTTCGAGTGATCATCGGGCCCGTCTGCACTGATGGTGATAAATTCGCCCCGAGGGACAGCACAGCAAAGAAAGGGGACCTCAGCCAAGTAAGCTTGCGAAACTAGAGGCAGCTAGCAAATGATTGAGCTGGCTGGAGACGCTTTTTGACTGAGTACCAGGTCCATCCCGAACTGCAGCGCCACCTAAAGTAAGTAAGTAAGCAAGTAATCTTACTTGGTGGATACTTTATGAAGTTCCTTCAAAGAGAAGATCATGTTCAAACAATGTACTATACATCTTTCTGTGGTGTTTAAACCCAAATGAGTATTTTAGATAAAATCGGATAAATATAATTGAAAACTTTTCCAACTTAGAAGTGCAGGGTATTTTAATATGAACGCTCGAAATTTGTTAGGTTATATCGCCCGTGTTCTATCAAATTTATTGTGAATTGTTCAGTTGTGTTTAACAAATCACTACAGAAGTTTGTAGCGTTGAACAACGTATGCAAATTTATAAGGGGAGGTTCTCATATAGAGTTTTAAAATTTTATTTTATTTTCTGAAAGAGTAACATGTTAAAAATATTGTTTTTACATTTTAAGCCGATCCGAGCAGTAGAACCGATTTTACAGCCTATTGATCGAATTAACAGAATCAGTCAACATTTCACATTTGGTTCGCCATATTGGATCCGTTATTTTGAATTTTGAAAAAATAATTCTTAATTCGGGTTCAGCAGCTCAAAAACTATAAGAATAATTTCGTTTTTAAAATAGAAAGGAAAGTTGAATTGCATTAACTAAACTAACGAAAAATTTGATACAAATCATGACAAAATGTACTTCAACTTCAATGACGTTTCTACAAAATTCAATAATTAAAAAACGGTGGAAGAGATTTCTCTAAAACGGCTAAAGCGATTTACTTCCGGTTTCTTTTATTTTAATGTTCAAACATTTTATTGGAGGCACGAACCAAAAAATATGAAAAAATATTATTTTAACTATTTTTTTAAGCAACAATTCGAGTCGAAAAATAGCCCAAAAATGCCCTGAAATTTTCCACGCTCGCCATTTAGTGAATTTTCAACTTTTTTAATAACTTTTGGTTTCTTCCTCCAGCACATTTAATGTAATTTCATTCCCATTTTGGATTTTTTGATTTCATATTGATGACGAACCAGGATTTCTTCCACCGATTTGCAGTGTTTTGAAAACATGGTTTCTGCGAAAGCCTATAACAGCCGCCATTTTGTTTTTGTTTTTTTAAAAAAACAAAATAATGAACGTACATTTCAATGTACAATAAAAAAACATGCCAAAAAGAAATTTCCCAAAGTTGAGCTACTTTTTCGTCGTCTATATGAGAACCTCCCCTTATAAACATTCATTCTCGCGCATTAGGTGATTCTTATCCTAGCCACAGCCATCTGTCGAGCCACCTATTCGACGTTTGTTAGCCAAATTCGGTTTAACCAGTTTGATAAATAAGAAGCCCATACCCGAACGTAACCGAAATGAAAATTCTGCGAAAAAGATTGCTGCTGTGCATGCAAGTGAACTGGAGAACTGGACACATACAATTTCTCGTCGTTCACAAGAACTTGGCCTTTTATTGACTTCAGCTTTAACTTTGGGAATTTTGTATCGAGATTCGGATTTGCAACCGAGTAAAATCCAACTGACTTAGGGACTTAAGGTAAACGACAATAGACAAGGCCTTGTCGTCGGTGTTTGTCCTCTAGAGCAGTTTGAAGATGACACAAATTTCGCCAAAAAAAAATCTTCTGAAGCGGAGAGGTCTATTTTTCGACGAATGGATATATGAGCAAGCGAAATTGGGAGGGATTTGCGACAGTACCAATTGTCACGAAATACACAAAAATTCGAAGAAAGTCAATGCTTGGTGCAGATTTTGCTTTGGCGAACTTCAAATTCTTGTGGCCTTAACTGGATGACATGGATCCCAACTCCAAAAAGTTCTTGGTGTGACTCATTGGTCGCACTCATTTCGGGTAAATTTTTTTTTCAAATTTGGTTTTTTGTGATCAAGAAACTTTTCAAAGCTTTCACATCAACTCTTAAGACAGCCTATTAAACATATAATTCATCACTAATTACAAAGATTGATGCCGCCAGCATCAAGCATCGAAGACCATTGGAAACATTGCCAAAACGCCATCAGAGATGCCGCTTCTGATGTGCTGGGTTTCACTCGTCCACCACAACGAAACCCCTGATTTGATGATGAATGCCGGCAAGCACATGCAGCTAAGCAAGATGCATATAACGCGGCGCTGCTTAGAAAGACCAGAGCTGCTTATGAGCTCTATGAGCGGAAGAGGAGAGACGAGCACCAGCTTCTCAGGAGGAAGAAGAAAGAGCATGAGAAGCGCGCGATCGAGGAAATTGAGAGATGCTACTCCAGGAATGAGGTTCGGAAGTTTTACCAAAAGGTAAAAATAACATGCCGCGGAAACAAACCCCGAACCGAAGCCTGTAGAGATGAACAAGGGAACATCGGAGTAGAATCGCAGTCGATGCTGAGGATTTGGAAAGATCATTCCGCAGACTGTATAACGGCGATGAGGAACCAAATACCGCGGTCAGGCAGAATCAACCTTTCAACCTGGACGATGATGGCCAACAATTCCGCCCACCCGACCTGGATGAAGTGAAGATAGCCATATCGAAGCTTAAGTCCAACAAAGCTGCTGGAGCGGATGGCCTGACTGCCGAGCTCTTCAAAGCGGGAGGCGATGACTTGGTAAGGAGCATCCACCAACTCATCTGTAAAATATAATCGGACGAAAGTATGCCCGATGAATGGAACCTCAGCATTGTTTGTCCAATTCTCAAGAAAGGAGACCCTCTGAACTGCGCCAACTACAGAGGCATCAGTCTCCTTAACATCGCATATAACATCTTATCCGCCGTGTTGTGTGAACGCCTGAAGCCGTTCGTCAACAACCTGATAGGTCTATATCAGTGTGGCTTCAGGCCAGGAAAGTCCACCATCTACCAGATATTCACACTACGGCAGATCTTGGAGAAGACCCATGAGCTTCAGATCGATACCCACCACCTATTCATGCGTATGACAGCATCTATAGAGACGAGCTATATAGAGCAATGTCTAGTTTTGGCATCCCTGCCAAACTCGTCCGTCTGTACAGGATGACGATGGAGAATGCACGCTGCTCCATCAAGGTCGGTAAAGATCTCACCGAGATCATTGATGTCCAGAATGGATTTAGACAAGGCGATGCGCTGTCATGCGATTTTTTTAACATCGTACTTGAAAGAATATTGCAAAACTCACGAGCAAACACTAGAGGCACTATCTTTCAAAAGTCCGTCCAACTACTCGCATACGCCGACGATATTGACATAATCGGGAGAAAGCAGCGTGATGTCAGTGGCGCTTTCGCGAGTATTGAGACGGAAGCGGCGAAAATGGGTTTAGCGGTCAATGATGGCAAGACCAAGTATATGCTGTTAAGCAAAAAGGACAACCAACACCGACGTCTCGGACAGAACGTCACCCTCGACAGATATAACTTTGAGGTAGTTAAGGGCTTTGTCTACCTAGGCTCCGCTATAAATACAGACAACGACACCAGCGCTGAGATCAAGCGAAGAAAAACTCTTGCCAACCACTGTTTCTTTGGGCTAAGACGGCAATTGACTAAACAAAAGTAACCGTATATTAGACCTTAATAACCCCGGACCTGTTCTATGGCGCAGATGCATGAACATTATCAAAAATGGATGAGGGTGTTCTTGGTTGCTTCGAGAGAAAAATTCTTCGGGCGATCTTCGGTCCCGTCTGCATTGACGGTGAGTGGAGGAGGAGATACAACGACGAACTGTATGGACTGTACAGCGACATGGACCTAGCCAGAAGAGTGAGATGGCTGAGATGGCTGGGTCATGTAGAGCGCATTGACACCAATGCTCCGGTCCGAAAAGTCTTCGAATCCGCCCCCGAGGGACAGCGCAGTAGAGGAAGGCCAAGACTCAGGTGGCGCACGCAAGTGGAAGAGGACCTAAGCCAACTTAACGTGCGAAACTGGAGGCAGCTAGCCAAGGATCGAGCTGGCTGGAGAAGCTTGTTGACTGAGGCCCAGGTCCACCCCGGACTGTAGCGCCACCTAAAGTAAGTAAGTAATTACAAAGATTTATTTTAATGAACCATTTCAGAAATATTTCACTTTCAACCGTTGTTTCTTAAGTGTTAAATATTTTATTTATTCACTCCACTTTAATTGTATATATTTTTCTTCTAATATACAATTTTTATTTAGCTTTAAGTCAATTTCGAAAATATTTTAAACTAATAAAAATGTATTTTTTCAATCTCTTCCTATTTCTTGTTTAGCAAAAATGAATCGTCGCCACAAAATAACTAAATGCCATGTCAAAAGATGTAAATAGAAATCAATATTCTGTGTTACATTTATCGGGTTAGGTTAAGCAAAGACATCTTTAAAATGTTATCATAGTGAAAATATAGGTATATATAAAAAAAATTACAAATATCTAGTGTAAACAATTAAAATAAAAAACAATGTCGGATTAAATAGGAGAAATTTAAAAAAAAAAAAAAACAAAAAAAATGCTCACTTCAAGTTAAAAGTAGCAGCATAAAGGTTTTATGTCTGCGTGTGCGTGACGTACGAGAGCGTGCCATACGGACGCGAACGAAGGCGAAGACGAAGGCGGAAACGGAAACGGAAATAAGAACGGATTCGAAGACGAAGACGAGGATCGACTGAGAAGACGGCGGCGACGAAGAAACAGACGCAGACGACGAAAGCCAAAACAAAATCCTTTAAAAATCGTTGGTAAATAGTATACAAGTGCTTAACTTGTATCCTTACATCACGTGTACGTGTCTCTTATATGTCCATCTTATCTATATGTCCAACAGTCTGTCCATTTTAAATGTGTAACATCATTAAAATCCGCGACTTGTTGCCAAGAAATGGATCCAAATAAATTTTATTGTCGTAACACCAGCAACACCAACAATAACACCAACAGCAACAACAACATCAACATCAACGCCTCACAATCGCAGCCATCCTCGGCGGCTTCTTCCTCGTCATCGGTGTCATCGTCGTCGGCTGCAGCAATAGCTGTAGCAGCCGCTGCTGCGGCAGCGGCAACAGCAGCTTCTTCCAACATCGGGCAAGATATGGTACCAAAAGGCAAATCACAGCAACTGAATCGGGGGACCAATACAGGAAATTATATAAATGTCGTACCGGTACCCATAGGAGTGCAATACCATCGGCGGAAATTAACGCCACAGGAATACCAGTAAGTAGATTACCCATTGTATAATTATATCATTTTCTTTCCACTCATACTCCATTCCACTTTACTTATTTTCAGTGCCACCCCCTCATTATGAAAGGGGATTTTGTTTCGTTTTTAATTTTTTTTTCATTTTATATCGACCGTCAGTCAATAAATTGTTATTAATAACCAGAACCACCATTGTATCGTCCTTTCATTTTATTCAAGGATAAGTACGAGTACTTCCTACCATACATTCGTCGCCTCCCATTGGAACCGCAACACGCTTCAATAAATAATCATAATTGTTAATTTAAATAATTCATTTTGTCCGTTTGTATGATTAAGTTTGTATGTATTGTAATCGTAGTATCGGCAATGACGATGAATAGAGGGTGCTGCGAAGTTGGAATTTTAACCGCACAGCAATAACTTTATTATAATTTCTACTTCCTGCCCTGCGAATATGGGAATATGGTTTTGATGCATCATTGCGTAATCTTCATTGGATATTTGAAGAAACGTTCAACATTGTAGGGATTTTTTGGTTGGAATATTTTAACTGTGGTTACCCAATTGGATTTTTGTTTATTTTGGATTGTTTTCTTCTTTTTTCGCTGTACATTTCTGCGTACCTCGAGAATGTAGATATTTAGAAACCAACAGGAACTATATAAAATCCTAAATGAAAATATTTGTCTTTGAAGCTACCGAGGTAACATTTACCACCGGAAATAACATTTGGGCATGTTATTTGGAAAATAAACATTTTTTTTTGGAAAATCCATTTGCAGCCCTTTATTGGGCTCTATTTTCCTTTAAATTTGTATCCTCTCCAGTTAGCTTGATATTTAGCAAACTTCCTCCAGCTGCGCATTCCAAGTTGGATGAGGTCCTCTTCTACTTGTGTGAACCTTCTAAAGTCAGGTCTTCCTCTTGATTCAAAGACTTTGCAGACCGAAGCATTTGTGCTTATTCGCTCTTCATGTCCTAATCATTTCAGGGGTAACGACTAAGGATATCTTCATCCACTTTCGTTACTCAATTTTCATCTAAGCCGAAAGAAATAATGACGGGCAATATTCTTCGTCTTATTTCTACTGAGGTGTTGTTGGTCAGTTTTCAGCCGAGCGCAGGTAGACATCTACTACCTCGAAATTATAGCTGTCGGTTTTGCTCTCATTTACCGTGAAAACCTTTTTTGGAAGCTTCCGTTTTGATACTAGCGGATGCACTTGTGAGAACCCGCTGAATTCTGATAATCATGTCAATATTATCAGCGCAGTAGGCTTCTTTTGATAGATTGTACCTAAAGTGTTCGTTTATGAGTTTCGTGCAATTGTTTCATGAATAAGGTTGGAGAAGTCAGATGACTGCGCGTCACCCTTTCTTAAACAATTTTTGACGCCAAAGCACTCGGTTAAATCGTTACCGACGTTGCGTTCTTCACCGTTATTCTGCACAGATGGTTTTCAGGGACCAAACTAGAACATGACTAGTCCTTACAATTCCTGTCATATGTGGCCTTAAAATCGATGTACAAAGATGGGGGAATCGATGGTGGTGGTATGGTGTTTTTTTTCAGGATTTGCCGGAGTGTGAGTTTTGTTCGATTGCGGATTTTTCTGTTCTGAAAAAAGCATTGATAAAGACTAATTAAGTGGTTGACTAAGGCCTCCAGCCTCACACAGTATGGGAGATAAGATCCTGTATCTACGCAATGTTGCGGGAATTAGAGCTCTTTTTTTGGCGCAGTTGAGAGGATCTCATATTTTCACGATCGCGGACCCAATACGAGTACACTCTTCTGACTAGACCTACGAAATACTCGTAGGATGGGTGTGTGCTCTCCCCAAAGTCACTTCCAGCAGCTTTCAATGCCTCGACTGGTAAGCCGTCATGTCCAGCTGTTTTGTTTGATATCAGCTCAGATATTGCTATCCTTACTTCATTTTGGTCAGGTGGGCGGAAGTTTTCGCGATCATGGTCTTATTTGAATGGTCCATTCTGCTTGAGGAATAGATAGGTATGGAGCAGTGGAAACGTCTTCTTATCCTTTTATTAACCCTTTTCTCGTTATACGAACTTATGCGTAACGAGTTTCCCATTTTTACTGCATCGCTGCGGCTCCTGCTATGGAGTTGGCTTATGTTGCAGATCGCAGAACGCGTCTACGTACTTCTCGTTCCCGGAACGCTTCAGTGGTTAGCCCCAGGCGTTGTCGGGCATTTGCCATCTGAGAAATCCAGGAATTCTTTTTCCGACCTCGTTTTCTTACAGTTGGAGTGACCGTAGTTGATAGTGCCTTTTTTACCAGATTTTCCGTAGATCTTCTTTGAACGTAGCAATACCAGCTTATTCTCTTCACCTCAGGCTGTTCGGCTACCGAATTCTTTATATGTAGACTCGTAGATCTAAAGCAATCGCGTTTAGTGAGTCCACTAGAAATCTTAACATTTTCATTTCCGCTGCCGTCATTTTGTTCTTAATCGCTTCGTACATTGTCCAGCACTGTGAACCGTACATAAGAACTGGTCTAATAACCGTGGTGTAGAGTTTCCCCTTCAATTAAAGTAGAAATTTTTGGTCGCAAAAGATTCCCGAATTTTCGCGCCATATCATCTACCCCACACTCACTCTGTGATTTACGTAGTCGTCACATTTCGCTTCCATGTTAACGATTGATCCTAAGCACTTAAAGATAGTGCTTTTCGGAAGAACTATTCCGTCTAACATTATATCCGGAACAGGTCGCAACGGATGTGCAAATGGGCACGTCAAATGCTCCGTCTTTGAACGACTTATTTTAAACCCGTTTCTCTCTAGCGCATTTCTCCATGAATCTAAGGCGTTCTGTAAATCTTCGACGTTATCGCTTAGTATAACTGCGTCGTTAGCGAAGAGAATTGGCGTTACATTACGCGCATACAGTCTTCTAAAAGATAGTCGAATACTACGTTTAAGAGGAAAGGGCTAAGTACGCTTCCTTGATGCACTCCGACATTAACTGGAAATTCCCTCGGTAGTCCAGCAGAGTTTTAACCTCAGTTTTCACGTTTCCGTATGTATCTTGTATTTTTCTAATATATGTTTCCAGTTTCCGGATTCCTGGATTTCTCAGATGGCAAATGCGCAACAACGCCTGGGGCTAACCACTGAAGCGATCCAGGACCGAGCATTATGTAGACGCGTTCTGCGGTCTGCGACATTAGCCAACCCCATAAGCGGAGCAGCAGCGATGCTGTAAAAATGGGAAACTCGTTGCGCATAAGTTCGTATAACGAGGAAAGGGTTAATAAAAGGATAAGAAAACGTTTCCGGTACCTTTTGAGACTTCAGCGCGGCCCATATGAGATCCCTAGGCACTCGATCGAATGTTTCCTCGAGGTCGATAAATACCATGTGTATTTGCTTTTGCATTATTATTCGTAGGCTTCGAATAGCGTCCACCGTTGATCTTCTATCAACAAATCCGCACTGGCTATTATCGTGCTTTATTATTTGCCGAAGACGTTCGTTTAAGACTCTTTCGCCGATTTTCATCGTGTTTTAAATCTATAATTTCATTTTTGAATCCCTGTGAAAAGTTTTTGTGAGCGAGAAACATATCCATGTTCCAATGTACTTCCGACAGGAACTCGACATCAGTTTACGCCAATTGGAGAGGCTTTTCCAAGGTTTTCTCCAATTGCCTTTGACGATGTTGTCGTTTGATCCTTAGTGAAGCATGTCCACAATGAAAAACTTTGTTCGCCCTAACTCATCCTAACTGACTCGATGAGCGAATGAAGCTGTCCTCGACCATTAAGTAGTCACAGCGGTTTGGCGGCGGTTGTTTTCCACGTAGTAGATGGTCTTAGTCGGAAAGCTGAAAACATTTATTTACTTATGCCTTGAATATCAACAGCTCGTAGCTGCTATTTTCCCGGTCCTGCAACCGCCATCGCAATAGTGGTCGGCACTTGTCATTTTTTTAGTATTGTTGTAAAAGAATGCTAAGTTTGCAAGAATTCTATTCTCATGTTCTTGTTAGACAAACTAAATCAAATCCGGGCTTCCTTCGATTCTATCAAGGGTTATCTTAGGTATTATTTACATCAAAACTTTTTGGCAGTTTCACTAGTTCTATTCCTTTTTAAGCAACCTGGCGTCTTTTGTTCATGGTTCATCGTTTTTAGGAAGATGCTTATTTTCCTTGCTTTTATAGCTAGTTCCACCATTATTTCTTCCGAAAGTTCCACAGATGGCCATCTCTAAAAGGCTAGAAAGTTGGTTCGCATTAAGCATTTGTTGCAATGATTAGCTTTATCTTTGCAGTGTTTCCAAATAGATAAAAGGGAATATTCCTACGTACTTCAGCTCTTGAGTTGCTAATGATTGTTTCCGAATTGCACATTATGAGATCCCGAATTTTGGCATAGTTCTTGTGACTGGTCTATCCTGGTCAAAGTTCAGACTAATCAGGTAACAACTTTGTGGAAGATGCTGTGCTCCAGCTCTAAAGATTAGGTGTTTAAGAATGCAGAAATTGACAAACGTCTTACCATTCTTAATAAATCTAAAGGCCATGTTTGAGCATGGTGTTTTTGTTATTTTGTTTAAAGCGAAAATCCTTTAATTTTGTTGCATTGTATATGAATTCAACAGCAACTGTTCAACAGCTACTGGTGGTCTTTGAAGTTTTTGCTATTGTTAAATATTCTTGTATGAGATATATGCTTCTATAACTGGCCAAGTTAACATAATGTCCAGTCAAATTTTATCACTTGGATCATAATTTCTTACTTTTTTCAAATAAATTGTTCGATTAAGGGTCACCCTGTACCATCTCATTAGCATCGCATCTCGTTATTCGTCTCTAACGCTTAATTTAATCAAATTAACATTTTTAATTTTGCTTTTATTTCTTACTTTTTCAGGTCACGTTTGTATTATAATGGCACGGACTACCGATGTCGGGAGGATTACTATAATTTAGCAGCACCAAGTGGCCGATTGAGTACGACATCTCCATCGCCTTCATTACAGCAGCAGCATCAGCATCAGCAACAACAACAACAGCAGCAACCACAACAACACCATCAACACCAGCAGCAGCAGCAGCAGCACCAACAGCAACAACAACAACAACAGCAGCAACAGCAACACCATCAATCACAGCAACATCACCACCAGCACCATCACCTTCATCAACAACATCACCATCATCAACACCAGCAGCAGCAATTAGTGAATCAACAACAACCACAGCAACAACATCAACAGCACCATCAGCACCAGCAACAACAGCAACAACAACATCATCAACAACATCACACGGATATCGTTGATGAAGTACTGAATAGTAGTCGAGTTGTTGCCACTCAAACTAGTAACGGTAATTGTGAACAAATAGTGTCGACAGGTTTTGGTGGCGGTGGCAGTGGCAGTAGCGTAGGCGTAGGAGTAGGCGTAGGTGTCGGTGTCGGTGTCGGTGTCGGTGTCGGTGTCGGTGGTGCCAATTGTACGGGTGCGGGTGCAGGTGGTGGGGGTAGCAGTGTATCATCGTTACCCCCACCACCAGTGTTATACACGGTGCATAGGGTAGTGACAACGGCCCAAATACAAACGGCCGGTGGCAACACGTTTGCTTCGTCGTCTAGTGTATCGAGTGTTGTAAGTGCGGTTCGGGGTGAAGCGGACTGTTTAACGGCCACAGTGAGTGGAGCCGGTGGTGGTGTAGGAGTTGGTAGTACAGCGGCAGCAGCAGCAGCAGCAATTGCCTCAGCGGGAAGTCTTCGAAGTTCACCTGGTGAGTTAATTGAGTAAATTTTATTTATTATTATTATATTACCATCGTGTCACACCCGACCCTCTGTTACGAACATCCGTGCGTACATCCTTTCGACATTTTATTTATTTATTTATTTTTTTCGTTTTTTCTCCTCTATTATGAGTATTTCGTACGGTAGTCGTCTATACATAGGAGTATATTGGATGTCAGAAAGGATGTCACACTAAGGGTTGGATGGGAATGGTTTGAAAAATTTCAGACCATGTAATTAGGTGCCTGATATCGGTTACCAATATCTTCAATGTACATACTCCCCTTTGTCCAGAATATGTATCGGAACGATCGAAACGCATGTTAACCATTTCGTTATGAGCCGGTCCCTGGTGTATGGGGCGTAACCTGGCGGTTTTATATTTCAAGGGACATTTATTGGGTGGATATACTTTGCAGATAATGAGAGTAGTCCTTCAGAAGGGCATAAAAATAAATTCCGTTAAATTGTGCTATAAATACGATTAAATAAACACAGACACGGCCCTCTGACCTTTTCCAAAAAGAATAAGAACAAAATGAGAGACTCTTTAAGTGGAGGTGGAGTACATACCAACGTGGCATTACCTTAGAGGGTCATGGAAGGAAGGGCTTTAGAAGGTCACCTTATTCCTAACATTGAGATAAGGACGTCGTTTGAACTGTTATGGGCGTTCAGTTCGTTCAGTATTTGGCCAATTTTGATAGAAAAATATGTAAAACGGGATATTAAAAAGTACGACAGAAACAGAGCTTTTTTTATGGTCACAATAAGTATCTTAACAGCAGGAGAAATCATTAAATGCTCTCTGCCATTATGCCATCACTAGAGGGGGGTTTCAAAATCTTTATAGTCGAAAACTTAGGTTAGATACTTTTATTAATTTGTATTTAAAGGTAGATGGATTGAAAGTCCTCGCAAAGCAAAGTGTTAACTGTTTCAGAAATGAAAAGGCAAATAAAATTCTCCATTAGATTTCGTACGAAATGAGAGATAAAGTTCAATTGGTGCTTAAAAATGGTGAAAAGGTTGTTATATGGGTGATATTTGAGTTGAGAGGTTTTGATGAAGTTTTTAACAGCATTTTTCAGATAAGGTGATTCTAGATGGAAAAATCCAAGGTAACATGGAGACAACACAATGCCTTTTCAGAAAATTTATATCCATCTTCACAGACAGGCCACGGTTATAGACATACCTGCCGCGTACTCCCCAAAGAGCTGCCTAAGGAGCATTTTATACTTTGTTGGGTTTCGGGACACTGGGAGCAATTAACTGACTTAGATCTCTAGAAAAATAAATTAGGCTTCCTGATAATATCAAGCAACCAATATCCTACGGCAAAAAAACGACTAGTTTTCCACTAGTTTTCTAATACCAGTCATAGATGAACTCATCGAGACAACTGTGAGACATCTAAATTGATTTCGCGCTGTGCTATTCACAGCGGGTTAATTGCGAACAATGTTTCTGCAGGAGCTGCAATGTTTCTGCAGGAGATGAAAATGAATCTTTGGAGCACTTCGTTTGCAACTATAACTACAGTTGAACTCAAGTTCTGAACCCAAGCCATGTGAATTTTTCTGTCACTGGGAAGGGACAGGTAAATCATACTGTAAGCGTTTAGAATTTATTGTTATATAAATGAAATTGTTACAGCCCCACAGATATTGTTGAGATTATAGAGGTTATGTAAAAGATAACACCCGAAAATGTTTGGCATTTTGTTTTCCTATGCTGCTGGAAAATCAAATTTAGCGACTGAGATCTTAGTTTTGTAGCAGTCTAATCGTTGGAGTCATTTGAGGAAGTTGTATGCTTATAAAATTGAACTTGAAGGTTAATCATCGCCTAAGGTCATTGTCTTGAAAGAAGGGATAGAAATTGAAGTGAATCGGGATGTTTCAGAAAGTGCCATCGCAGGGAAAACTACTGCGTCGTGGGGTTTACAAAAAGAAACAGAAACCCAATTATCCACAATGGTTCAGTTAAATACTAACAGCGACATGTCGCAGCCAAAATTGGATCGGTTTCTGCGAAATATAATCACCTCATTACAATAGTAAAGAAGTTAGTCCCCAGAACTTCGGTACTACCAAGATATTCAGCATATTTCTACGATATTTGAAAATCCTGCATGTAAGAGACGAATCACTTAATTCAGATATTTATGATTATCCGGAAGTGGTTTAAAGTTTATATCCTTTAACCTGTAGGAATGACAGACCTTTGAGAAATATCTTCTTGATAGATTTAGCACATGAATGAGAAAAGAAAGAACTTGAAGTGAATGAGTAAGGTGCTTTTTGTAATCTAGCATGTACGAGTAATATCAGTATGGTCTTAGGATCAGACCACGATGTAGGAACTGACAATGGCGAAAGGTTTATGATCGACTATACACTGCAGTTTGGTGTTAAGTATACGAGTCATCACTGTGTAAAAATCCTTGAAGGAAGTACGCTGATGACGACAAATTCAGAACATGGCGAGAATATTCCACTAAAGTTGTAATTTGAAATTTTTGATCAAGAGTGATACACGTTTGAAACAGGACGATGCCCAGAAGTATAGAGCTGAGATTACATTTGCCATCCACGTACTGGTGGGGTGAAAAGTAACCTCCTTGGGAATGGAAAAAAAAATTTTCGCTTCATGTGAGGCCGTTTTGCAGCGATTTCGGCCTTCAATCGCTCTAATAACGCAAAGTTAAAGTCGCTGTTGATGGTTTTTCTTTTTTCCAGGTAGTCCACGAAGAGTATACCATGACATTCCCAGAAAACCGACGCCATAACCTTTCCGGCCCATTGAGCCTCACTCGGTCGCTTCGGAGCACTCGTGTCGGCTTCAGTCCATTGCCGGGCACTCATTCTGTTCTCTGGTGTGTAATAGTGGATCCAGGTTTCATCAACAGTTACCAATTGACGCCAAGTCCGCCCGATTCCGCATCAGTAAGTCTAAACACTCTTTTGAAGTGCTCTCGCGTTCGTGTTTTTGGTCAGTAGTGAGCATGCGCGGCACCCAGCAGCAGGATAACTTTTTCATATGCAGAATATTGCCCAAAATATGGCATGTGCGCTCGGTACTAATCATTTTGGTATCTGCTAGCTCGCGCATCTTCGCTTTCCGGTCAGCCAACATCATTTCATGTATTTTTTTAACATTGTCCTCTGTAACCGCATTGGAAAGCCTGCCGCGAAACTCTCGAAACCAATATTTGAGAACGAAAATCGTTTTTGTCCATACTCAACGTGATGCCAAACACGTCAATAACAATCAGCTGTCAAAACAAAACTAATGACAGTATCGCACTGAAATTTGGCATGTCTGCCTAAATATGAACGGACTTCAAGGCACCATAACCTTTTTTGCAGCAGCAGAGCATTCTGGCGGTCAAGGAGGTTACTTTTCACCCCACCTTACATAAGAAAAGGGGCTTATTATTATTCATCCTTGAAAAAAGATCTACAGTAGCACCAAACATTACTGCTGAGTATTTGTTCTCACAAATACAAGCATGTATGGCGAGAAAAACCGATTGTTTTGACAGAAATGAATGGTTATCGATATCAACAACCTGATGGTTAAAAAAGTTGAACAGGAGGTCATGAAAGGGCTATCTATTTTTATATTTCAAAAAAAAAAAAATTGCCTTCGAATCGCTGAATATACCTACTGTTATACTAGAAAAAGTTTCATCACTTGTATACAGCATTTTCATGTAAAGTACTCGTATTTTTTCACTCACTTTGCTTTCGATAGCGCTTTGGCTTAAACATCGGTTCCAGCTCTATTTAATTCTTATGATGTGCGCCGAGTTACTTGTACCTCTGGTTTGGGTAAAAAGTTTTGCAGGTACAAACACCGATGTTCATGAGCTAGCGATTTCGCCTATTCGATCTCAGATGTAGTTCTCCTTGCAGCGTTTTCGTCATTCAATCATCAACGCAGAGGTCTCGTTCTGGGAACCTTTCAGAACCTAGCTCATCAGCTGTAGCATTTTTGATGACCTGGTGGTAATGGTGTCAGTGGTCTTCAATTTTTAATTCTCTACTGTCCTAGTCCGCCGACATTGAATTTCCTCATTGTGTTTGAATGTTGTTGCGGAATCTAGGTCATTAGGTAATGAATTGATGCATTGAGTTCAGAAGATCAGGTATATCTTGTATCGATAGCGTGAATAATGTGCTCTCATTTGTGCTCATATCAGATTGATATAACAAACGTAGTGTAAAGTCCGATTGTTTTAGTTCAGTGATTTCGATTTAAAATGGAAGTAATGGCAGAATCCTTCGCATACTAGTGTAAGCAATGCCAAATGGTTGTCTTCGAGATGTTTGGATAGTTTCGAAAACTTTAGCTTTAACTTTCTGATCAAGAAGCACGCGGAATTCTTCATTAAAACGAAAATGGTTAAATTATTCATCGATATTCATTTGATTCTCTTCAAAGTAATCTCAATTGCAAGCAATACATATATTCCAACGCTTCCTCCAATGTCCAAAACACTTTTCATAGGCCGATTTTGGAATCGCTTTCAGCTTCTTCTGCGAATTCTCTTTTGTGACCTCAATTGTCTCAAACTGCTTTTCGCGAAGAAGTATCTTGAGTCGTGAGAATAGGAAAATGTCATAACGAGTCATGTCAATTGAATACTGAGCTTATGGAATGGTATGAACGTTATTTTTTATCAAATATTGACGTACAAGATGAGATGTGCGTTCTGGCCACTTGTGACGAACTTTTTCCCTCAAACGCCTCAATACACTCATGTTATCCTCCTTATTTACTGTCTGTCTTGGCGAAAGAAATTCGGAGTGGACCACACCACAGCAATTGACGAGAACGATTAACAAAACCTTGATTTTGGATCGATTCTGTCGCGGTTTTTTGGGTTTTGGCTCGTCTGAGAAGCGCCATTCCGATGATTGTTGGTTAATTTCGTTGAAGCCATGCTTCAACTCAACCCGCAACTCTAATCCGAACAAAACACCAAGATCGGGAAGCATCTCCCTGATACTCACACGACGATCTGCGAGGACAATTTTTCGACTTTTACTTCAGTCATACTGGTGGATGGACACTGGACCGAGGCAAATCATCGAGTACAGTACGGCCGGCTTTTAACTCTTTCTACCACTCGAAATCTTGTTTTTTCGACATTGTCGAGGTTCCGTAGCCTCGAGGTTCCTGAAGGCTAGGACATAATGTTGTCATTGTGCGTGGAAATATCCTTGCACAACTTTTGAACATGAAGAAGTATGGTCGGATGATGCCTCAGTCCATAAACAGCACAAAACAGTTCTTTTCTGCGGCGCATTGGCAGCTGTTGAATTTTTATCGCTCTGAATTCGAAAAATGAGCAGAAAAATGACAGAAATGAGCCTCATCATTGAACATTTTACAATGAAAACAAGTAGATCAAATTGTTCAACGGTCAAATCAGTAGAGTCATGGCACAAAGGTTGATCATTTCGCCTTAATTTTTGCAAAAACCAAATTTTGTAAGTGTGTAAACGAAAAACTTTATGCAAAATCGATCAAAAAAGTCGATGGAAACAGGCCAAGTCCTAACCCACGATGACGAGTTGATGAATTAGAACCTTCCTCAACACAGGCCTCCTATTTTCATTTGACTCAGTTGCTTGGAGTCTAAAGAGCAAATGTTGCACGAACATTTTCAACTTTTGTAGGTCGCGAAAAGCCGACTCACATAGTCGATTTTATTGACTTGCGTACCGCTACATAACTTATTGAACAATGGTTTTGGGAATAAATTTCCACAACGTGTAAAATTTGCTTTCCAAACAATACTGAACAGAAAGATGATGACACCCGTCAGATTAACTATCAGCTGCTTTAGTGGTGCCAAATTGGAAAAAAAAGCTCTTCGAAATTGCTCGTATTTGGTTTTGTTTTGGCCAACTCAGTCTTGAATACTTCTTTAGAAGACGAAATCCCATAGATTTCAAAAATTCTTCTCTGGTGAAAGAACTATGATTTAAAGATATACTCCAAGATGTGGATATTTCTTCTATAAATTCAGAGCCTAATGGAGAATATTTTTTAAGATATTGATAAAGGCGACCGACGTCTGAATGTGACATCTTGTTGACGGTGTCAATGAGATCGTAGGTGTTGACGCTTAATCGGTTGCTAAAGTGGGGGATCTGTCATTTATTCATTTTCCACTGTTTAACCATCCGCACCTAACCAAGAACCTACCTTTCGGTTTGGTGAAAGTCGGTAGTTTCAAGGGCTAAGCAGCAACTTAAAATTGACAGAGCACCCGACTCTGCGTATGTATCATATAAAATGTAATACGGATGTTAATAGTTTACATTTCTTGTTTTGCACATTAGGTGCCTTAAACGACAGCATTCATACCCTATCTTTGAAAATCTGTTCGTAAAACTAGTTTTGACGAAAATCTACTCGCACAAAAAAGACAAGTCGGCCATAGCAGAAGTTTGAAAACGCATCCATCTGTCAAAATATGTTCTCATTTATTTTGTTTTTGTCTTTTGAAAAATTTTTTTTGAAAAACAATCTTTTATTTAAATGCTCTGAAAAGAAAAAAAATTAATTTTGAAATAAATCAAACTAAAGCAAACCCATAGTTTTATTACTTATACAATTGTATATGATATACTCGTAAAAGAATTTCTAGTGACGTGTCTCTACGTAGTACTGTCTACCCTACATTTTGTGAACTGTGCAAGCCCAGCATAATATAATTGGCAGTGCTGTGACTATATTTTGCCGGAAATTCCACAGATTTGGGTTGAATAATGTGGAGACCATCTTTACCGAAGTCTGTACGATGGATGGTATATCAATTTCATACATTTGTGCTCTCCGAAGCTGCGCCATATTATTTTTGTAATGAGTCCAATTGCACCAGTCACCAGACCTTTCGACACATTTTTATTGTAACGAAGCGTTAACTTGGCCCAAAGAAATATTTCTGACTCCTTGCGTATCTATCCTGTCTCGTTAGTATCGGAAGGTATAATACTATTTAGATCGGTATTGTCATTTTGTCGATTACAATCTATTAGACCATTTTATGATATTATTTTGTTAATAGTTATGAAGGGTCATTCATTTTTCGATTTCGAAAGTAGAGCTTAATAAAACACACAGCGATATATTTTTGATGAAAATTTTAATTCATTATAAAGTTTGAAATTGGTCATTAAGCGCGGAAAACAATATCATTCAAATTGTCGCGTCGGAGAGATTCGCAGCATGCGATTCTTTTGAGGTAATTTTTAACCACTTTTTCGCACATTTCGGGCGGTATCTCGGCTAAAACTTGAAAACTGTTGGTTTTTAAACACGGTAGCGTAGCCCCACAGAAAAAACCTAATAGTGTCAAATCGCATGCCCAATTGACGTGGCCAAAACGCGAAAGAAAACTTCTCACGCAATAAAGCCATAATTGGTCGCGTTGTGTGGCTTGTTGCCCCATCTTGTTGGAACCACATATCGTCCAAGTCATTTGACCATATTGCTCCGAATTGACTGTAACCGTCCTATTGGCATCTTCGAAGAAATACGGACTAATGACACCTTTCGACCATAGAGCATACCAAACAGTCACTTTGTCTGGATGCAACGGCACCTCTTCGATCACCTGTGGGTTTTCTGAGCCCCATATGCGGCAATTGTGTTTGTTTACATACCCACCGAGTAAGAAATGTGCCTCATCACTGAAGAAAATGTTGTTCGAAAAGTCGGTGTCTTGTCTGTCTTGTCTGTGTTGTTCCAACACCCAAGAAGCGTTTCAAGGTCGTTGTAAATGGTCAGCGGGGTTCAATTCTTGCGTAAGTTGCACTTTATAAGGATGGAGATGCAAATCCAAATGTAAAATACGTGATAGTGAGGTGTACTACGCCTTCAATTGCTGCGAACGCGGGGAAATCGATAAATTCGGATCATCAGGGACACTTGCATTTATAGAAGCAATATTTTCGACTGAGCGTGCATTACGATGATGCACAGGCCTTACGACATCAGTAACGCTTCCATACTCTACAAATTTCTTCACAATTTTACAGATTCCTTGCGTAGTCGGTCGATTATGATGGCCATAATCATCGCGTAATGCGCGAAAAGTGGCTACGTTTGAATCAGCACTTTTGTGGTAAGTTTTAATAATTTCAACGCGTTGTTCGAATTGTAAGCGATCCGTTATTGTAAATGACGAACATTCAACTAATATTTTGACACTTCAAATAACAGCTGAGTTTGGCAGGTGTCAAATGCCGGCGTTACCAACTTGAAACTACGAAATGAATGACCGTGTACTATCCTAATCTGCATCTTTGGAGGTATAGTTTTGATGTGATGTCACAATTTTCCGATTAGATTATCTAATCTTATTTGGTATGTGTGTGTGGTTGGTGGTGTTGAAATCAGTTTCTTTTTACCAAACCAACTGATGGCTTTGTGCTGTGTAAAATTCACCACAGATCTATGCACCATTTATTTTAGCTTCAAGCTTAATTGTGCCTAACGAAACAATGTTCCGGATTTGGTTTTGGAGGTTCTAAATACGTCATAATCATCTATTTCAGAATCTACATTTTAACTTAACACGTGTTAGAAACAACAAGAATTTAAGAAATTTTTGAATTTAATTCCACACCAAATTTAAGACTTTCACAGGAATTTATTCCCACGAATGAGTTTTCTGAAATTCACCTCACAATGTTAGTAAAAATGCACGAATCCGCGGTAAAAACACTTTACATGATTTTGATAATAAAATATAGGTATATACATGTTTCATTTTAATATTAATGTTTTTTTTTTTTAAAGAAATCACATCTTTTTTACGAAGAAAAGCTTTTTGAATTACTACATTGCAAACAGCTTCTTAGCTGTCATATTTTCGTACGAAACGCTATTCTGATCGCAATTTGCGTACAAAAGCAAAAGTGAACGAAGAAAACTCGACGAAACTAAGCAATCCGGCATTATGGATGCAAAATACAAATCACTTGTATTCGCACATTTACGTACGTAGACGTATGGATCTTTTCGCGCGTTATGTATTCGGTGAAAATGCCTCGATGAAGTTTTGTAAAATTCTTATCAAAGTGTCGGTTCTCCATGCCATGTAAATACTGTTTTAGTCATAACTTTTCAGTCTAAGGATCCGATTTTATTGTGACACTTTAATATAAAAAAAAAAAACCGTTTATCTACCTAAAAATGGGTTTTCAACATTCCAACGAGCTGATTTCATTGTACTTTTCCGTAAACGACATAATGGAATTGGTAATTCAGCTGTCATATTACACTCGACGAAGCAGGTGTTTTGATATGTATGACATTTTCCCTGTACAAGATAAACGACTATTAAATTCGCTTATTTTATTTGTGTTATCGCTTAATGACAATCGCAGAATATTACGAAAATTACTCGAAAACAAGTGTACGCCAGAGGCCGTTCTCATTGCTATGCAAATTCCAATTTTTGATTGACGTTTCGCTAATAAGTTCGCCTGGCATTAAACATACGTTATTGGTGGTATTAGAGCGCAAAATGCGCTGACAAAATATTGAGGAGTGTGTTCAATATGACACGGCGATATCGGATCGTATGTTGGTTAGTGCTTGTACTTATCTGTCAAAAAATATTTCAATATTTCGGTACTAGATTTAGTTTGAGTGTTGTTTGTTGTAGCTCTGGGAATTTGGGTCAAAATCAGTAAAGTTGTCATTTGGTGTATGTGCTTGTTAGCCACGGGCTTATTGGATACGTACAAGTATATTTATACGTAAATGTACGAGTATGCATAACGTAAACGAGGTTATTTCGAATTAATATGACATGGAGAGGATTAATTTCGGATTCAGCTACCATTGGTTTTATTCGTTTTATAATGTATGCTGTCAATACAAATTGCGCTCAGATAGGAGTACAAATACGGATGCGAGTATACACAAAAATATGTGAGTGGAGATGGACACAAAAGTGGAATGGGACGTGTTGGAGTTGTGGGGGTGGGGGGGAGTGTGTGGAAAATTCCCTGCGCTTGATGAATTTTAAACATTTGTGTCATATAAGGAGATGTGTTGATTTTTTTGTTTTTTGCTTTTTTTTTCTTATGTCATTTAATGTCAAACAATTTTCTGTAGACCGTTATTATACATTATGTACTTATATATGTGAAAACGTATTAATTTAGTGTAGGAGATAGGAAAGGCGCTTAAGGGCTGCTATAAATAGCTCCTCTCTACATCGAGCGGGTGTGTGTAGGTGAGCTTTCGTCCTTATGATACTCCCTTGGGGATTATAGCTGTCAATTGACTTTTGCTGGTGCTTATCTTAACAACGTATGTCATTGTCATAAAATTCCTCAGTTAAATGAGCGTGGAAAAATAAAAGAACAAAAAAAAAACATGTAAAGAGGAAACAATTTATTACCGTTGCGTGACAAGTGGTGTGTGAGCGTTTGTGTGCCCTGTTTCAAATAATCGAGTAGCGAAAAGAAAAATCTACTACCCTATCGAATCCGTACCTAATTATTATTTTTTTCTTCATGCTGTTGGAGCAGGAAAGAATCCAACCAAGTGAGATTACAGCAAATGTCAATAAGTTTATCGGTTCCCTATTGTTTTGTTTCCTAAAAAGGGTTTACGAGACAAAAATTTCCATAACGGATTATTGCATTAATTATCAGGAATTTATTACCAAATGGGGTTTAAGGATTTTTCCCTTTGTACGAGTATACTGGTTCTTGAATAATTGTTTTTTGAAAAGGCCCAAAATATGGGTCTGCTTTGGAATAATCTTGAATTAATGAGCTCTGAATTAAGCAGTACATAACAGGATGGTGAAGTTTCCATGGGGCTCTTACTTGCATTGATGGCGTAACAAAAATAAGCATTCTAGTCGGAAAACAAAAAGAAGGTCTTCCAAGCAACTTCTGTGAACTGAATTGAATTTCCCACCTCCAATGTTGAAAATATATAGTACCTTCCTAGTCAATTCTTTGATATAGCATTATGCACCTCTTTTTAAGGAACAATTATTGCATACCTAACCAGTTTCTTAATACTCCTAAAACCGGCCTATTTTTATGTCATGATCTAATTAGATTTGCCCTTTATTATCTCTAGTGTATTTTTAAACTCACAAATGTTTCCAGACGACATCTTTGGCTTATTGAAACCAAACTGAATCCCGACTTGTAAAAACATGAACTATTTATGCCTACGCATTACACGAATTCTACCGTAAAAAAAACACTGGCGCTGGCAGCCCAGTATGGACCATGGCCCATTTGTGTTGCTTATGTTGGCATTTTTGTCACATCTGAGCGTGCCTACGGTTTATCGCCGAATCCGAACGATAAACCGTAGGGCCCGCCGAATTCGAACGGCACTCAGCACACAGCAACCTGCCGCTCTCCAGACGGTCGAACCGCCAATCAAATCGAACATGTGCTAATCGAGGCGAGGCACGTATCCAACATCCTCGACGTGCACACATTCTGAAGGGCAAACGTCGATTCTGACCATTTTCTTATCGCGGCTAAATTCAGAGCTCGACTGTCCAACGAGAAGAAGCTCCGAACCGCCCAGAAGAAGAAATTCGACGTGGGAGCCTCAGCACACCTGGAGTAGCCAGAGTTTACAGGGAGCGCCTGACTATGAGACTCTCCTCTGTGCACTCACCTACTCACCAACCACAAACGCCAACAAGCAGTGGTGCCAGTATAGCGACATCATCAAGGATAACATCCGGAAGTTTTATAAAGAAGCCAAGCAACTGGCTACTGGCTACAAAACCGGAACGCAGGCGCTTCGAGACAGCGAAGGAAATCTAGTCACCGAAGCGCAGGGAATAGTATATGTGTTTAAGCAGCATTTCCAGCAGTTGCTTAATGGGCATCATGTAGAGAGAATGATAGGCCAACAAGAGAAAACAGGTTCAGACAATGAAGAACCAGTTCCACCACCTAGTATAGAAGAAGTTGGCTTAGCTATAAAATAGCTTAAGAACAACAAGGCCGCACTCTCTGATGGTTTACCAACGGAGCTCTTTAAATACGGTGGTGATGTTTTGGTAGGGGGCGTGCACCGAATCATCAACCAAGTATGGGTGGAAGAAAATATGCCCGATGACTGGACTGTCAGCTCCATATGCCCCATTTACAAAAAAGGCGATCCTATGCCTTGCAAGAACTATCAAGGCATATCCCTGCTTAATTTCGCATATACGAGTAAGATCCTATCCAACGTACTGTGTGAACGTCTAAAACCCTTCTACAACACACTAATCGGCAGATCGACTATAGACCCAATTCTCACACTGAGGCAAATCCTGAAGACGAACGAATTTGAAGCCGAAACACACGCGTATGATAGCAAACATCGTCAGGAGCTCTATATGGCGATTGTCAAATTCGGAATACCGGCAAAACTGATTCAGCTGTGTCGCGAGACACTGGAAAACATGCGGTGAAACGTGCAGTTTGGAAGTATTTCCTCGGAACTATTTCAAACATGCACCGGATTCCGGCAAGGAGATGCGCTATCATGCGACTTCTTCAATCTTGTACTGGAGCAGATAGTGCGCAGGCAGGTGAAGTAAATGAGGATAAGACTAAGTACATACATGCTATCAACAACCAATCAAGCATCTGTCCACCACCTAGGACAAAACGTCACTATTGATAGACAAAATTTCGCGGTGGTTAGGGAGTTCACCTACCTCGGAGTAAACATGAACTCCACGAATGACACTTTAGTGGAGA
Source organism: Volucella inflata (assembly GCA_928272305.1). Classification (NCBI taxonomy): domain Eukaryota; kingdom Metazoa; phylum Arthropoda; class Insecta; order Diptera; family Syrphidae; genus Volucella; species Volucella inflata. The sequence goes on from OV743716.1 coordinate 161,108,988, forward strand.
ACCGGCGAAGAATTAGCCTAGGAAACCGTTGCTATTTCGGCTTGGCCAAACAATTGGGTTCAAAACTCCTAACTCGAAGGACGAAATATGTGCTCTACAAAACCCTTATATTGCCAGTTCTGCTTTATGGCGTCGAGTGCTGGACGATAAACAAGAATGTAGAGCTGATACTGGGTTCCTTCGAAAGAAAAATACTTCTGCGGATTTTTGGTCCTGTATGCGAGGAGGGCGAATTGAGGAGAAGGTACAACCGCGAACTCTATGAGCTGTAGTCCAAAACGCCAAAACACGTCGACTACATTGGCTCACCAACATCAAGCGAATGCACAATAATGCTCCAGCTAAGAGGATCTTCGAATCCCAGCCCCCAGGTTCGAGAAGACAAGGAAGACCGAACCTCCGTTTCAAACACCAAGCCATCGCGGATGTAGAGCGCTTGTTCTGGACAACTGGAAGCAGCGTGCCCGGGATCGTAGACGATGGAAGGCTGCAGTGTCTAAGACGAGACTCTATTACGGCCCGATAGGGAAGGAATGAATTTTACTTTAGGGAGTTTGCCATTGTCCGCCGAAAGGGTGATGACTGTTCAAGAAATTGTTGGCGATGCCGTGGATCGAACCACGGTAATGATGGCCATAAAAATGCAGATGAGTTTCTTGGTAATGGTCTACTTTCGCATTAATACCTCGCAGTCAATAAACTTGCAATTCGTATTAACTTACCAATTCGTATAAAGTCGCAATATTAGTACCAGTGAGACAGGTACGGCGACTTTATAGAGTGAATAAGTCAATAAAAATTTGTTTGTCACAAACGCTCAATTGTTGAATCCTTATTTGAAAAGTGGAGCGCACCCCTTCATTTTATCACGATGAATCTTGATACAAGGTCAAGGTGAGAAGTCACATCAAAGAGCATTTGGTTCTAAGTTGACTTCAAAGGCATGTTCATAAGCACTGCAAATAATTAAGGGAATGAAGTCTGCCAACATTTCAAAATGACGATGTTTGAGTATTTAATAAACCCTTCCAACGGTCACTTAATATTTATGAAATGGAAGTTGTAGGTTAGAAGATGCCGTCCAGTGCGATGATGAAATAAAGATGTTTACAAACGTATTTCAAATTTTTGATTTTTGCTGCTTACAATTAAGGCACTCCAAGAGGGAAATCGAATTCAATAATATCTAGTGCATGCTTTATGTTATCCTTATACCTGTATAGGTACGTATGGTTCAATAAGGGCATTTCATAACAGATATTTCCAATAATACTGAACCCTAACTCTTTGTTAATTTACAAGCATACAAACGTGCATGTACAAATGCCCTTCTAAGGCAACACCTTAATTTACTATTGTTCAAATTATACCATAGTGCAATACAGTTAGAGGGATTGTCCTCAAAATTTTGGTATCCACTTGTATTTTACATTGCATTTGAAATTTTTGGAAATGTACAATTAAGTTTGATCTCTTGCAAGGTAATTCATCAATTTGTTTCTAAGCCTACAATATGCACCAAAGGAGTCATTCAAGGAATTACATTTGCTTGAAATTTACTTTGAAAGATGGAGAATGTAATTAGGAAAATTCCCTTCGTATCTGCAGTTCAGGAGAAATATCTAGAACGCCTTTGGAAGGTTTCATAAATATGGCAAGCATGACATTTTGCTTGTAATTTATTTCCTTTGTGGCCTTTCTTTGTTTATCTAAATTGAATTTCATATTTGAAGTACGAGTTTTCGAATGTTGTTTTGAGGAGAGTCCAATTAAAATTTGATTTCGTCAAAATATTGTTATCAGATGTGAGAAGGTGCTATACCAAGTGATTAAGGTAAAGGAATCTGAGTTGTGTGATGGCTTGTGGAGATAGTAAAACAATAAAACCTTCATAGAAATAATAAAAGGACTAACTAACTCGTTTCGTTGATTGAGTAGATGAGTCTTATTCCGCACAACTAAGGATACTCTATATAGGACCTCGATTATCCCAATCCTATTTATTTTAAGCCGCCGACGGCGATGGCGATGGCGCTATAGTTACCTCATTGGACTATCACGCAGAGAGTCTGTGTTCGATTCCTGGCTGGGTCACCAAAAATTTTTAAAATCGTCATCACCCTTTCGGCGGGCAATGGCAAACTCCCGAAAGTAAAAAAACTGCTTACGAAAAAGCTTCTAAAGAGTACCGTTTGGACTCGGCGATAAACCCTAGGCCCCGCTCAGATGTGATAAAAATTAAAACATGAGCAACACAAATGAGTGTCAAGAAGCTAAACCATGACCCATACCGGGCTGCCAGCGCCACTGTGTTTTTTTTATTTTAAGCCGCCGAAGCATGGATTCCATCCAAAGCGGATGAAGGACTTCTCGGTCCTTTCAAAAGAAAAATTATTTGTGAATATTTGGTCCTGTTTGCGTTAACAGACTTTGGAAGAGAAAATCATACGACGAACTTTACGAGCTGTAAGGGGATGCCAATCCAACTAGAAAACTGGGCAGTAGTCATTTGAGATAGCTAGGACATGTAGAGCAAATGGACGTCAATGCTGTGGCCACCAGAGTCTTCGAGTCTAAGGCGAGGGCATTAAATGAATTGCAGTGTGCAACTGTAGGCAGGTAACGAAGGAACCAGTTGACTGGAGAAGCTTGTAAGTTTTGGGCCCAGGTACCTAAGAGTCCCTTACTTACTTGTATATACAAATGCTGTGATCCCTAACTGATTTTAAGCCTGATCAGCCTTAGGGTAAGATGCCCTATCATAGTTTCTAATCGAACTTTTGACAAGTACCTCTTCAACTAATCAAGGGCTGTGTTTGGGAAATTGTATCTTCAGTCATACCGTACAAGTTTTTGCTTAGTTTGGTAGAAGTTTATGCAGTACTAGACAGTGTACCGTCATTGCCGCCATATTCTGCATGCCTTGGTGAACTGTCTATTTAAACTCTTAAACGCCTTCTTAAAGTTTATGAGCAGGTTTAAGCTTATACATCAAGGAGACAATTTTAAGGTTTTCCTAAAAGATTTTAGCTATTACCGCAGGGCGTATGAAAGTGCTTCCCCAGTTTTTGCACTCAAGGAGATGAGCAATCATTCCATTAGCTGTACATTTTCAGTTTTTTTTTGTGAACCACAGAATGGAGTTTTAAAACACGACTCTAAAATCAAGGAGACTTACGAAGAGGATAGTCTCACATTTAATAGTCATGGTCAATAGATGCATTCATACGAGTGTAACATAATTTTTAAGTGCAGTTTGCTTTACAAACGGCCCTTTAATTATCTTTAACCCTGAACTACCTAGCATACGTCTCACAGACCCCGACGAATTTTTAGGCGTAAATTTTATTGCGCCCGAGCTGCGTATAAACGTGTTCATTCTTGTATCTTTTCTACGCGGCCCTAAGTGCCGCGCAACCACTCGTCGCAGTTGGACGTGAGCGCCTTTGTCTCTGGCAAGAAAAAAACTGTTTCCGGAGGTCTAAGAGACCCCTGTTAGGTGGTTACGTGACTTTTTAACATTCGTGTGTTTTTTACTGTTTTAGTTGATCAAGAGTTGCGAAGATACAAATGAATTGGAAAAAACGAAAATGCTCCTCTCGAAATTGATTTATCTTCGACTTTACCTGATGAGCAAGAATTATCATCTGAAGATGATACGGATTAATTTTAACTGCGATCGAGCCCCAGGAAGAAGAATTATTTTGCCAACAAACGCTTTCGTTGGTCATCAGCCCCAAATTCCTTACGATCTAGAATGCTACAGCATAATATAGGTATAGTGCAGGAGAGGGAAGGTATGAAACCAGCATATCGGAATGAACTTAATGCTTCGCCTTCTCTACTGGATATTTGACACTATTTTTTTACTGACGAAATGATTGAAAAAATCGAGAAATCAGGCCGTACTACCAAATTCCAACCTGTGTTCAAGATTTAGATCTTATAGAGTTCTTATTTTATACTTTCAAAGGAAATCACGAACATTATTCGTCGTGATACTGTACAGATGGCACTGGATGGAAAATATACCGCTGTATCATGAGCCACAACAGATTTGAAGTGTTCTTCTCTACGTTTCTACGTTTTGATGACTCGACGACTAGATTAGTACTTTGCGAAAATGAAGCTTACTTACTTACTTACTTACTTAAGGTGGCGCTACAGTCCGGGGTGGACCTGGGCCTCAATCAACAAGCGTCTCCAACAAGCTCGATCTTTTGCTAGCTGACTCCAGTTTTGCATGATAAGTTGGATTAGGTCCCCTTCCACTTGCGTGCGAAACCTGAGTCTCGGTATTCCTCTACTGCGCTGTATCTTGGTGGCGGATTCGAAGACTTTTCAGACCGGAGCATTGAACACCAATCCGCTCTACATTCGTTGTCGTCGTTCGTCATTGTATTTCATCCTCTGATATGGATTGATCAGGGTGTTGACACAGTACGGCAAATAAGATCTTGTACGCGATGCTAAGAAGCCTGATGCCTCTGTAGTTGGCACAGTTCAGGGGGTCTCCTATCTTGAGGATAGGACAAACAATGCTGAGGTTCCATTCATTGGGCATACTTTCGTCCGACCATATTTTGCAGATGAGTTGGTGTATGCTCCTTACCAAGTCATCGCCTGCCGCTTTGAAGAGCTCGGCAGTTAGGTCATCCGCTCCAGTAGCTTTGTTGGACTTAAGCTTAGATATTGCTAACTCCACTTCAGGTCGGGTGGTCATCATCGTCCAGGTTGAAAGGTTCATTCGCCGAGGATAATTTTAATGTCATAGCTAGGGCATTGCTCGTAGGTCTTGTTCAAGAGCTCATAGCTCATGCTTGACATTTCTGTCCCAAATTGCTATGTCGTGAGGTTGTCTACCCAGTCTCAAGGCCGAAAGATTGAAAGCAGATTTTCATTTATGAAGCATCTAGCTGAACAACTGACTAGATCGTAAATGGAGCGTCATGCAAATAACTTGAATTTAGAGCGTGATATCAGAATGGCTATTCGACGCATCCTCTACACTCTACAGTAACAAGGGAACCAGTCCATCAGCTGTTCCATTTAGTAGTAGCTTTGAAGAAACCCTTCCCATACTGTGCTGTGAAACGAAAAGTGAAGACATCTCGCTTTAATATTTGTCCATTTGTGTTATGCAAAATATCATTCAGGGTATATCCGAAATTGAGCTTGAGGGTATACTAATAAGCATTGCTACTGGCAATTTCTATGGAGTACTGGGTGTATCCCAGTGATATATTAGTATCACCTCTGAGTTAAATCACACAGTCTTGCATCCTTTCTAGCAGCTTCAGAGATGCTTTAGAAGCACCTGACCAGATCTGGACATTGAATGCCTTATATTAATGAGGCCAAATTGAAATATTTCCTACATCGCTCGAGGAAGCCTAAAAATGTTTCAGCATTTTTATTGACATCAAATTGCGGTCGTCCCAGTTTAATTTTTTTTATTTATTTATTTATGACACCGCTGATTTCCGCAGTTTTGTTATGCAATGAGTCGGTAATACCCTTAAAACGTTTGCACCTAGCGCGAGCCAATTTTGTTCATTTCCTCTGAACAGCTGCTGTAAATTGAGTCTAAATATTTTGACAAAGAGTTCTGAAACCTGTTGCTTGTGGTATTTTTTTAAGCTCTCTGCAGATTGGCTATTATGGTATATGAATGCATGTTATTGTAATACCTTGTTTTTATGGTGGTGGCGTCTTTCTGCCTTTCTGTTGCTAAAAAATTTAGTACAGAGTTGGCTCGCAACTAGAAAATTGTCAGGGCCAATATGCACAAGACCTCTGTAAATGAACCGACGACTCCTATACACTCTTTCCAGAAAGACACAAATGCATGAACCAGCTGATACCAACTCTTAAAACAACCTTAATTACTAACCTGCGACTGGCCTGCACAGCGAACCTTTTATGAACGGCAAGAATGGCTTTATACAAAAATCGGCAAAGTTGATTACAAAATCGATAAGATCGACCGACTTATCATTTTAGCTTCCTTTCTCCTAAAGAGGATGGATTGAATAGTTAAACTCACATGTGCAAAATTGTTTTACGGATGCCTTCCCTGTTTAAGATCTAATATGTATATTAACGCCTATGATCTTGTGAAATAACGTTTTCAAAATCAGAGTCAGTGTTTTGAATTTAAAACAAAAAGAAGGACATTTTCGTCGACATTTAGGTGCTTAATATATATCTGAGCCGCTACAAGCTAAAGACCTTAAGGGTACCATCTGCTTTCTGACAGTTTCTGACAAGACATACAGCTTGACATCGGGTTCTCTATATTACAGTCCGTTTGATAAGATCGTATACGGCAAAACTTGTTTATGAAAACCGGTTTGGAAGTGGCATTTGCATTAGCAGATAAAAAAAATACTTCTGCTAAGATGCTTTGAATAAAAAAATGTAAAGAGTGTTCAATTTTTGTCAGAGACGGAAGTATTTTAAAATGAGTGTCGCGTTTGCATCACGTTATGAAGCAGTATTCTTGTGCACGCATCCAAAAGGACCGAAAATGTCATACAGAGCAGCTGCTAAATACATGAAAAAGTCAAAAGGATTTGTTAGCAAGTGGGTGCACCGTTATTCCCAAGTTAAAAATGTGGATGATTTGCCGGATCGTGGGTCTACGCCAAAAACAACAAATAAGCAGGACAAAATGATTCTACGCGTGTCTGAAAAAAATCCTCTTCTATCGATTCGTGGAGGACAAGGGATTTTACGTAAAAGGGGTCTAAATGTGTGTTGTGATACGATACGAAGACGTTTCCTAGCCAATAATGTAAAATTTCGAAGCACAATAAAGAAACCACTAGGTACTGTCAAAAACCACGTAGAAAAACGACTCAGTTGGACCAAGGAGAATTTTGACAGAAATTGGAACAACGTTATTTTTTCGGATGAAGTTTCTTTTTGGGCATGGTCTCCTATCACTGATATCTAGTGTACACAATCCAATAAATTAATCCAGCGGACCGTCAAACACCCGACAAGGGTGCACGTTTGGGGATGCTTCTCAAAGCAAGGATTTGGCAATTTGTTCATGTTTACAAATAACTTAAACGCATCCAACATGGTCAAAATTTATAAGAAGGCTTTATTACCATCTGCCCAAAGGTGGTTTAAAAGAAGGAATGAGAATTGGTTACTGCAAGAAAATAATGGCCCGAAACATCGCAGTCGTTTGTGCAGTGCGTGGAAACAAGAAAATGACGTCGATGTTTTAGATTGGCCATCACAGTCGCCGGATGCAAATCCCATTGAAAATGTTTGGGCATTCATGAAGCTAAAGCTCCAAGGAAAGTAGTGGAGGAGAGTGGACAACATATTAATTGAAAAGCATTCAAGTAAATAAACAAAATAAACCAGCACAATTGATTTTTTATTATTATTATAAGTTCTTCTTTAATTTCTTTCGTGTACGATGTTATCAAACAGATTGTACATATTTACATGACTCTGATAAACCTATTAATATCTTATGGTCTTATAGACTTTTCAATAAACATTTCTGTTTTTACTAAGAAGACTTTACGCCAGTTGCTTGCGAGCCTTTTTGTTTATCGCTTCAGCTGGAAATTGAACCAAAAACAGAATGTGATCAGATCTTTCATGATGACCCCAACATCGATTTTAAATGAAGAGCTGGCGTATTTGTGAAGCATGACAATGACTATTTGTCTGTCTTAGAAGAGTACGCAGTTTTGATGGAATTGAATATTATTGCGAAAAACAAATAGAAAGGATGATAGGCGACTGTGCGATGACAAACTTAAACCTCACCACTGCCACTGTTCTTCAAAAAAGAAAGGATTCTTTTAATTCAGCTGGAAAAACGATTTCAAGTTCAGTTGAAGAACTGCCAGGTCGCAGAGAAGTTGAAGAAAATGATATTGCCGACAAATTCAGAAAACTTTTGAGGAAGATTATGCAGAACTTCCAGAGCTTCTGATTCTCCGAAGGATTGAGAATTTTCAATCAGAATGCAACTCCACATGGGCTCCTTTACTATTTTCTATTGTGTACGAATAGTTTTGTATCTAGTTACATATTCTCATTGGAAAGTTAATGACGTGACCAGGTGGCCGCAGCACGACCACGAAATGTTAATTTTAGTTGTGGTTTCGATGAGTCCTTCATACAAATAGCTTGATTTTACCTATAAGCGGCTCTTAAATAAATGCAATTTCTCTCTCATTCCTCTTATACCTACATGTACACATACGAGTATATATATATGTATATGTCTATTGGGAAAAATGAACAAAAAAAAATTACATATTCAAAATCTCATATGCACCTAGTAAATTATTTGTTGTTCATACATTTGGTGAATATAATGAAACCGCATTGTATCTAAATAATTTCCACAACTACCATTTTTGTGTTAATTTCGATTTTTTTATTTTTTTAAACTCAGGACGTTATAATTAGTTACGTTGTTTATTAATGCATTTCAATGAACCTGCCGTTGTATGTAAAATACAGGGTGGGTTAAAAAAAAAAAGACAAAAAAACGTAAACCCTTTTAGTAAATCCTAAATTATTCTATCAATTCCCGAAACAATTAAACAAATATCGTTATACTCGTTCAATTCGTGGTGGAAAAATTTCCACCCTCTGGTCATTTATTATTTAGATATCTCGCTCTACCTTCGAGTAGTTCCAAACTAATCCGTTTTAAGCTAATATCAAGCGTTCTGCAGCCCTGTACAATTCCACGATTCAATTGTTATTTATTCAATTATAAATATTTGCGTATTTAATATAAAACAACAAAACGCTTAATCCCGATTGGAAGTGAATTGTAAAAAGAAACAAAAGTTTTATCCCTATCCAGTGGACCTATGGGGATACCCCAGTAGTATGCAGATACTAAATAAATTGTGTGATTTATAGATAAAGTGCCATAAATAGAAGTGTTGCGCTTAAATTTCAATTTATTTCACCATACAGAGCAGATCTAGTCTATTGGAACTGAATATGTGTGGGTGATGTGCATGAGCTTGCATCTATAGATAGATTTAATATTTTAATCAATTCAGAGCCAATGCAGAGCATCGAAAATAAAAAACCGTTTTATTGAATCAATTTTTCATAATATTCAAAATTGAATAAAGAAGTGAAGCATGAGCGGGAAAGTTATTCAATCAAATTTACAAAATTTATTTTTTAATTTTTGTATTTTTTCAACCGCCCATAATTCTCCAATTCGATAAATCTCATAATTTTTTTTTTGTTGAAAGTAAATTAATTTAAAAACCTCGAACATATGTAATTATTTACGACCAAAGTTGGTCAATGTGCGTTACGTAAGGTAATATGAATATTTAACCACATTCAATGTTCTTCTTGAAAAAATGCGTCGAATGGAGCTTTAACTGTCCGGAAATTAGTAACAATTTACGAGTATATGTAACCCCATTCATCGAATATAGACTGTTTTTCAAATAGGGGAACATGCTTTTCGGGAGCCTCGAATTTGATTTTTTTTTTCGTTTGTACAGAGTACATACATACTAGGGTTGTCTGAAAAGTTTCCAACCGAACAATGATACAAGACATTTTTTCCCAATTTTTTTTTTATTTTTCTACATAGTCTCCTCCATAGTGTTAGAACACACTTCTCCCAGCGATGCTCCCATCTCTCTAACCCGTCCAAATAGTACTTGGCGTTTTTCTCTGCAAAATAATTGTTCACAAAGGTGATTGTCTCCTCATTTGACGAAAATCTCTGTCCTCCGAGCGCAGTTTTTAGATGATGGAAGAAAACGAAGTCGCTTGGGGCTAGATCTGGTGAATAAGGCAGATGGTCAAGCAGTTCAAACCGTAATTCATGGATTTTTGCGATGGCAACCGCTGAGGTGTGGGCGCGTTGTCTCCGGGAAACAGGTTTTTCTTTTTCTGCCTTCAGGTTGGCAAGTAATGATGCGTCGTATGCTCCTGTTTTTCCTTTTTGAAGATAATCGATTAAGATAACTCCTTTACTATCCCAAAAAACAGTCGCCATCACTTTCCCAGTCGAAAAAAAACAGTTTTTGCTTTTTTTTGGAGCCGGCTCGCCATTTGCAGTCAACTGTTTTGACTGAAAATTTGTTTCAGGCGTATAATGGTGTATCCAAGTTTCATCAACAGTAATTAATCGGCGCCAAAACTCGGATTTATTGCGCCTAAACTGTGTCAACAGAGCGTTGGAAATGTTCTTTCGAACACGTTTTTGGTCTTATGTAAGCAAACGTGGCACCCAACGCGCGGGAAGCTTTCTCATGCCTAAATCTTGATTCAGTATGTAACTAACACGTTCTTTGGACATTTTCATAACCTCTACTATCTCTCTCACTTTAATTCCGAACGTTTATTATCTCCCAGGCTCTTACGGCCAAGTTTAAATTCAGCTGACCAAAATTTCTTCGGTAAGTAACTGTCAAAAAATGCACAACTAGGCTTCACTAGCTTTTATTGACGAGTGCCGTTATCTTTACGTTGCGGTCGGAAACTTTTCAGACAACCCTCGTATGTAGACAATAAACTGATCTATTGGAATCATTTAATGGTTAATTAAGGCTGACTAACTGCATCCTGACGCAGATAGTGGTTGGTCTACAGTGCTTTCTGCTGAAGGAAGGCAAGAAAGTTGATAAAGACGTCAAATTGCATTCGTTTGGCCTGCCAACTTTCATATGATGTATGTACATATCTTCGCATGAAAGGCAAGTCCAGGTTTTCTTAACGAGGATTGCAATCCAAAGTCGTCATATAAGGAGACAATTCACATGTTTAAAACGATTTGAAGCCGACTAGATTCCAAAACATTCCTGGGCAGAATGAAAGTCGATTTCTTATTTTCGTGGCAGTTGGAGTTTTGAAGCGATTGAAGCGTTGTGTCTATTAGACAAAAACAGCCACCGCACTTCTCGTCCAATGCGAACTGTCTTTGGGGTGCATGAAATCTACATCAGGTGGAGGAAGATTCAACAATACCTCTACAACGTGTTAGAAAAAAAGACTAACAGACAATCCGTTCTTCACAGTGACGTGTTAACTTGTTGCACCAGACAAATGACGCATATGGTATAATTTGTGTTATCATAACATTGTATGTAGATCCAGAGAACCTACCACGCTGCAAACATTGTGTGTTGCTGAAAGCTCTGCAAGAAAGCCAACAGTGCCTTGACGGGTTTCGATGTGACATGCCAGGATCAAATAAGATTGTTATTTAGAATAACAAACAGATTATTAGCATCGTTTGAGAAACAGATAGTAATGCCTTATGGTTTTAGCTAATTAAAATTAGCCTTTTTCATAGCTAATTAGCTTCCTTTTCATAGATAAAATCATTTCAATTTTGAAATCATCAACTGAAAGCCCATTTCTAGTGGTCCCATCGCCGATCACGTCGATCTGACGTCATCCTGAGAAGTTTGTGTACATTCTGGAGGCCGCAATTTTATCATCTGAAATCAATTTCACTGAGAATTAACTTTTCTTTATATGTGTCCCTTCTATGTGAACCTCACTTCCCTCAAAAAATTCGAAAATTAGTATTTTTTCGTATCTTTTCTTATATACAATATAAAAAAAAGAAGCTTAAAAAAATGATATTGTTTTGAATTAAGGTTTACATAGAGTGCATTTGGATAAAGAAACTATAAACCAAATTTCAAAATGATCGCTTGAAAACTTTTTGGGCTAGAGTACACACAAATCCGAAAAAAGCATTTTCGAGTAAAACGCGTAAGTGATGTTTTACGAGTATTACAAGGACACCAATACTTTTACTACTTTCCATTCAAGGTCTCTGTTGTGAAAATAAATATAAGAACGTCTGTTGATGTCCACCTCTATCTCAAATACATTCCAGGTAGTATATGAATGACTACCTGCGTGGTCGCTCCGTGTTGCACGCCAAGCGCTACAACACAATAACGAGGGACGCTCACTTAATCGCTTATAATTTCAGAACGAATTGGAATTTTAATTTGACACACGTATATCAAAACCACATATTTTTCTGGGGTTTTACAATCGATTTATGAAATAAAAAAAAAAACGAATGTTTCACAGTACCCCGAATCCTCCATTTATGAATGGAGATATTGTAGAAATCTTTAATTAATCTTATTGTTAATCAGATGGACAGCATAATGATCAGAGCAAAGCACAGATTCATCAATTTGGGTCTCCAAATGTTCCCTGGTGAAAACCCAGATAGTCGGAGAAGATAGGGTGTCGTAAGAACCTGCAGAACACTCTGTCGTCAATTGTGGATATAACCCCTCGGGAAGACCTACGGTGTCTTTCCACGAAGCAAACGACGATCAAGCAAATCAAGCAAATTGTGCCAACGTAAGAGAAATGGATTGGAAATGTTAACTGTAGCCTACGTTGACTCGACAATGTCGAAAATACAAGGGTACGAGTCGTAGAATTAGCTCATCCACCAGTATGACTAACGTTGACATCGAAAAAGTTAAGACAATTGTCCCCGCAGATCTTGGTGTGAGCATCAAGGAAATAGCAGCCGATCTTAGTATCTCGTTTGGATCGGTGTTTTAGGCATGAGACGAGTTGAAGCGCAGCTTGTACCGAGAGTGCTGGATTTGTTGCAGAAACAGCATCGAATTTTTGTTGCTAAAGCATTGCTTTCTTTGGCATCATTACCGGTAGCAAGACATAGGTCTATGAATATAACATCGTAATCATTGGAAAAAGACTTCCCAGATGAGCTAAAAACCAAAAACAAAACAAAAACCGTGGTGTGGTCCACTACGAATTTCTTCCGCCAGGACAGACAGACATTACATGAGCCAACGTTCATACAGTTCCGCAAGCTTCGCATTCACCTGACATGGCTTCTTGTGACTTTTTCCAATTCCTACGACTCATGTTACTACTTCTTGGAAAGCCATTTGAAACGGTTTAGCCAATAAAGGAGAATTCGCGGAAGGAGCTGAAGTCGATTCCAAAGTTGAAAGAGGTTTCCAAAAATTGTAGAAGTACTTCAGGCTGACATTTTACGAAATTCTTTGCTACTAAGCTCCTTTTTTAATTAGCCTTGTAAATCAGAAGACCGTCGGAATCTCTGAGTGGACACCAAAACAATGATTCCAGTATTTCGCAATTCAGCTCAAATATTTTTTCTTGGAGAAGCTAGTTACATATTTTGTGAAAAAGTATTCATCCCAGTTCCAGTATATGGGGGATTCTGTCTATTCCATATTCGAGGACCTTGAGTAGAGATGCATCCAAATATTCTACGAATTGCAACCTTAAAGATAGTTGCATAAGCCCAGTTCAGTCCTAAAATTATAAATGTGTGGTCTAAACCAACTTGGCACATCTAAAATCGTCTTTCGACAAACAATTGGAATACAGTAAAATCATTCGCTTTCTTTATGATAATACCAATTCAAAATTGATTGCTAGTATTGTTAGCAAATATTTTCCTCAGTTAACTAATCTTCATTAGCATTTGGAAAAGCTTTACTTCTGTATGAATGATTTGGAGCTGCCAGAAATCTGTCCCAAAGCTTGATTGACTGGCAGGTCTCCGGAAACTTTTGAACTACGACATCTTTATTCAAAGTCATCAACGGTACATTGTTTTCCACAAACTTTATTACTTCCTTGAACAGTCAGACTAAAGACCATCAAACATCTGAAATGCCAACTATAGGTAGAACATAGGCTTTAATCTAAGTGCACAAGTCAATTACCAAATGGACCAGCAAGGGTAGAAAGCCAAAAAAAAACTGAATAATCATTCTGTAAAATGGAATCCACATACGACATATAGATCGATAGATGGACATCCAGCATCCTTGGTTTGTTGAATTGCAATGGTTCTTTCTCCGGGAGCCGGAAACATCTCTTCTGTTGCAGAATTCTTAAAGCTAGCTACAAGTTTGTACCCTTGAACACTCCAATGAATGGCAGAAACCAACACTAAGCCTGTAAGAAACACAAACACAACGCACTAACTGTCGGGATATAGGAATACGAGTACCATATATGAGTTTATCAAATAGGAATACGTTCTCGTCTTGGAATACACATTCCACACACACGTTATAATTCCCCAGCATGCACCAATGAACTGTAATCAATTTCCTTTTTCTCTTCGTTTCTGTTTTAACACACATGCAAATGAAGCACTGGAAGAAGAAGTTGGCAAGGGGAAGGCAAGTGTTGGTGAGGTTGAGGTGAAGTACGAATTCTAAAAGTATCAACCAATGCCAGGACCGGTTCGAATTCGGGTGTAGAGGCGTTAAGGATGCAGTGTCTGTGTGGTGTAGAGGAAACTCGTTCAATGCCGCAGTTACGGAAGTGAGGATAAAGTCCTTTATCCTTATCTTCATTTTGAAGTTGAACACTTTGCTAAGGCAGAGGACGACGCAGCGTGAAGCTCTATCGGAAGCTGCACGACTTTAACATCGTAAATAGCGCAACTAATACCACTACCTACTATCCCACTATCCCACCTAGCAACATGCACTAACAACGTCAGGAGGTTGCCAGATGCCACCACAAAATGGGAAAGTATGGTTTGAGAGGCACACTAGTTCTAAAGACTAAAACTGGAGCTGATACTGAATGAATGCATCGAAGCTGATATAGGTTCGGGGTACGGATAGTTCAGAGTTCAAATTGTAAATAAAATCGAGCTGCAGGACTTTTTTTTCAGTTTTATTTCAAATTTTTCGCTTCTAGTCTGCTCCTTGTGGTGATTTGTTTTTTTCCCGTTTTTGGCCCTTTTTGTTAAATGCATGAGGTTTCAGTTTGGCAATGTTAATGGCAAGTGCCACGCCCATTGATCAGAGGAAATAGAAATGCAGAGGGTCTAACCAATTTGTTTTTGAAGTTTAAATTGAGTTCTTTGTGAAAGGATTTTCTTCTTTTTTACTTTCACCGAAGTTTCCTTTATTTTTGAACTTTTTACCCCATTTGTAGCCCCTTATTGTCGTATGTGGTTTGTGCATACTAATTGACATTGGGGGACATTTAGTCATTCGAGTATAGACAGATAGTGGCGGATAGGTTTTTTTTTTGCGGGGAGAAGATTAGGGATGAAATGGTCAATATTTGATGTCACGTCTGGCAAAATCGATTTCTTTTATATCTTTCTGCCAGCTTGGCAGCAGATTGCAAATTTATTCACTGAAGTGAAAGGATTTGCCGGCTTGTCAAAGAATGAGGTCCTTTGTTTAGAGTCAGAAATGTTCGATGACACTCCATTCAATGAGTACTGTTTTGGTTTATAAGACATCTACGCCGATGGCAGAGTAATGTGCAGTCAACGGCAAATCAAGGATTGTGATCCTGAATGGAAATTTGAAAATGGAAAGAGTGTTAGGTACGTTCGTAGTGAATTCGTCAGAGTGTAAATTGTTTTGATAAGAAAATCAGCGAACTGTGAGAGGAACGTCATTAATTTGATGCATGAGGATCAAAATTTGTATTATCAGAATGCAGTGGCAGTTCGGAGGGGTCGTCCAAAAGATAAATTAAATTTTCAGCGTTAATGTGGCTACCTTTTAAATTTCGTTCTAGAGAGGCAATCTAGGTTTAAAGTGTCCTTCATGAAGTACAGTCATGCATGCATATCAGTATAAAGATATTCTAATAACGAATTGAGTGTCATAAGACAAAAGGATCATGGGTGCCTCAGTTTTGGTACTCATATGAGTATCTCAGTGGATATACCTCTATAACTTTTGCGGCGGTTTGCCGCTTTGGGAGCAATAGAGGCATTTAAGATAATTTGCAGGGATTATTACACAGTTCTAGACTGATAACTGAACATACGCGCGCTTCGCACTCTAAGTCGGGTATGTTATAACTTAAACTCTGCCTTTCTGTGATTAAAGATTAAGATGTGTTTGAATTGTTCGCCAACAGTTTCCAATCCGCCTCTTCTGTCTCTCGAAGGTAAAAATTAATTAACAACGTGAGAACTCCCCGGCCAAGGAAGTGAGAGATGCTATTCTAGGAGTTAGGGTCGACGATTTTATCATATGATTAAAGACAAGTCCCAGGACTATAAAATTAATTCAAAGACAACTATAAAACATAACATTTCAAATATCTAAACTAAAGACTACAAAAATTGCCGGCCTAACTGCCGAGCTGCTTGCTAAAATGCATTCACCAACTCATCTAAAAATATCTTCGATTAACTAAACGACAACATTGTTTGTCCCCTCAGGAAAGGAGACTCTTTAAACTGCGCCAACTGTAGAGATTTAAAACTTATCTCATTATCACTTACAAGATGCTGAATTTGCTTCTTGTCCACAACCTGAATAGGTTATATCAAACTCCCAAAGTCGGGGAGTTACCCCCGCGGCCCAACCCCAAACCTGGAGGTTCAGTTCCGTTTTTAATACCCCTAGTGGCGTCGGTTTGACCGAAGCCAATAACGCATTCGAGGTTACGATCGCTGCTGTTCCTTAAGGGCTCTTCCGCCACCATTTATAGTGCTGCTCAAGTCGAGTCTAGATGGATATCGACCAGTACCCGACGGTTACACATGGACGTGGAAGTAGGAAACTGTTGCAACACTGGATATCGTCAAGTTGACATCTCTCAGTGCTTACCCTACTTCTATAGCACCCAACCGTCGATACACACCACATTGTATTGTGGAGAATGACGATGACTAGTGTTCTATGTTCCACCAGGTTCGGTTTGGTCTTAACGAATATATGGAGCCCGAACGCAGGACTAGGCCGACTTATAGTAAATTAGTCTGCGATCACTGTTTTTGTGATTCATTATATTAAGTAAGATTACCGTTATTTTGCTGTTATAATTGGACGAATAAGGCTATTTTAGTTCAAAAACGGACACTGGGGTCAACCACTGAATAATTCTTATGCTATGAAGGTTCGATTTGTGTGGCCACATAAGGCGAGATCTTCCTATTTTACGTTGCAACTTCCTGGTATAAATTGAAATTTCTTAAAACCGATGCGTTAACTTTTCGGGCAATGTCGTTGTTCTGCTCGTAGAGCTTGATTTTCCTTATAAATCAGTCAATATCACCAGCTTAAAGGATATCAAAAGCAGTTATTGCAAGCGCCTATGTAGAGCAGGACTGGGATAAGAAGGGTCTTATAAGATTCCTGACAAGGTCTGTCTAATTGCTCAATTGGTCTTATAAGCAGCATTTTCCGTTTTAAACCTATGTGTACTAGGTAGACATTGTGGTAAAAAATATCCCGGACTGGCTCTTTAAAACATAATTAAAATACGATTTCTGTTTATTTTTTGATGTTTCGATTCTATTCTCCTCAATAGTGATTTGAAGCGGGAATTTAGCTCATTTTGCGGAATTGCCTCAAGTACCCGTGCCGTAGATGCTCGAATGGTCGTAGTGGCAAACAACATCATCCTTTCATTTTCAATCTAAATTTCGGGAACCAAGAGAAGTCGAATGGCGTCAAATCAGACGAATACGGCAAATGATTTAACACACATTTGATTTCGAACCAGAAGTCGACGAACAATGGGTGCTGGGTGTCTCGGTGGATTATCGTGCAACAGAGACCGAGTGTTTAGATCGCGATATTAGGGTCGAGTACGATGGATTCTGGCCATAAATCGTTTCAAAACTTCAAAATAATGCGGCAGTAACTTTTTTACCAGTTGGTACGAATTCTTTGCGGATAATTCCTTTGCTATCGAAGAATGTGATAAGCGTTGACTTCACTTTCGAAGGAACTTTTCGTGTTTTTTCTAGCTTGTGGTGAATTTTTTGACTTACAAGGTGGAGGATCCTTGACCATGACCGACATGTTTTTTCACTCGTACCAATTGTTTTCATGAAGTTTCGTAAGTTCTTGAGGCTGCAATGATGTCTCTAGAATGCCAATCTTTCATCAGTTTTTGATCACCATTCAATGTGTGTGGAATAAATTTTGCACAGACCTTTGTTTTGCCAAGTTTCTCGTGAATAATGTTTCGAATAGTCTCTTTGTTGATGTTTAAGGCATTTTCCATAATTATCAGTGAAACATTGGTGTCCTCTGGAACAAAATCACTTACTTTTTGGATCATTTCAGGCATCCGAACGCGCTTCAGTGTCTCTCTGAGGTTTCATTCACTAGACATACATTTCTTCGATCAAATCTTGAAAATGTTGGCTTTTATCGTCCAAGTTCGAGTGGTTTTTTTAATTGACAGTGGAGCGTGGGTCGTCGCCGCGTTAATCAATATGCAGATGGAGGTTTTGAAGGTCCTCAGTACTGACATTGATTCTACTATGAAATAACTATGTTCATCTTTATACGAGTAGGTTTCTGTTTTTGGGCTTGGGGTGTCAATTTTCAATTATTTTTTTTTTGGAGCAGCACTTCCTCACCCTCTCGTTGTGCTGTGTTCTTTGTTTTGCTTTGGAGAAACCAACGTTTTTTTCTGCTACAATTTCTTGCCTATACTTTTCGTCGTGAGAAGCTAGTAAAAAAATTCTATTTCCATCAGGCTGATTTTGGCGAATTTACCCTTGAAGTAGATTGTCACAACAGATTTCATAAAATATTGAAGTACTGCTCCTTTAATTTTTTTTAAACACAGAACTTATCTACTTAAAGCACGTTCACGCCATTAAACGGTCTCTTCCTTCTTCGGACATTCTTAGAAATTTAAAGTGTTATTCTCTTCCACCTGAATAGAATGGATCGATTATCATTTATCTGCCCCAATTGTTCGCTTCTAGTCGTCAGCAGTCCAGATAAAGCGGGCTAATGACACCAAATCGGAGTTTTGTAATCTGTGGAATTTATTGTCTAAAAAATGTGTTCTTTGGCTATTGGTTGCTTTGCAACAGAAGAATTCTTATTCGTTTTCAACTTGTGGGGTTGGTCTATTTATATTATCCTTTAGGGATATTGGCCGAATACCACATAAATCAAAAAGTTTCCGGAATAACCGTGTGGCGCTCCCATTATTCCGATTTGAGTTCTGTTTTCTTTGTTAAGTTGGTACATCTGTTGTTGATATTTCCTCTAAATCTTGGCATCATAGCTTCACATTTGCAAAAGTTACGTAGCCAAGAGTACATCTATATATGTGTGTATTGGCGATTTTTCACACTTTATAAAAAAGAGACCGTGTTGACGTCGCGAAAGAGATGATTTGCGAGGCTGAATCCGATCCCACATTCATCAAAAGGATCATTACTGGAGACGAGACGTGGGCTTATGAGTACGACACGCAATCCAGACATCAGGCAAGTAAAAGGCGTTCACCAAATGAGCCGAGACCAAAAAAACCACGCCGTTTTCAGTCAAAAAAGAAGGCAATGCTCACGGTTTTCATGGATAACAACTGTGTAGTGCATCATGAATTTTTGCCAGAAGGCCAAAGAGTATAAATAGAGTATTATTTGGGCGTTATGAGAGAATTGTTTGCAGAAAACTCGTGGATTTTGCATCATGATAACGCACCGTTGCACAGTGCCATCATTATTTGTAATTTTTTGACGAAAAATGCAACAAATACCATCCAACAGCCACCGAATTCACCTGATTTGGCCCCCTGTGACTTCTTTTTGTTCAATCGAGTTAAAAACCACTACGGCGGACAGGTTTCAGCAGCCGAGAGGAAGTAATGGAAAATCGCAGAAAGCACTGATGGACACATCGAAAACCGAATGTAAAAAATGTTTCGAGGATTGGATCCAACAAAAAACAAAAAAAACACTGTGGCGCTGGCAGCCCGGTATGGGCCATGGCCTAGCTTCTTGACACTCATTTGTGTTGCTCATGTTGTCATTTTTGTCACATCTGAGCGAGGCCTACGGTTTATCGACGAGTCCGAACGGCACTCCTTAGAAGCTTTTTCGTAGGCAATGTTTACTTTCGGGAGTTTGCCATTGCCCGCCGAAAGGATGATGGCGATTTGAAAAATTGTTACTGACCCAGCCAGGAATCGAACACAGACTCTCTGCGTGATAGTCCAATGAGCTAACTATCATACCATCGCCATCGAGGATTGGATCAAGCGCTGGCATAAGTGTGTTGCAGTCGATCGGGGTGTTGTAGAAAGTGCTTTTGTTGCAGAATTAGTTGAAATCTTCGACAGGTGGATCCCTGTGCCTTCGATTGACTGCGACCATTTATTAATCTTTTTCTTTCTAGTGGAAAGTTGTGTCATAAAGATCGCGACAAGGAAACGTCAAACTGAAAATAATTAATTCTACGAGTAGTCATGACCTCATGTCACAAAAGATATGGTTGCTGGTGCTTTTATTAATGACGTGTTTGGCAATTTTGACGCTAAATCAAATCACCAGAGTAAAAGACAAACTGGCGTTGCCAGTGATTAATTTGTATTATTTTTTTCACATGGTCTTTCTCCATTTCATTGATGCATTGCTATAGATTTATTGATTATAAGCTTTTTATGATTAATATGGGAGTAGTCTAAGTCAAAGCGAAATTCGGAGGTAGTAAGTCGTTATGAGTGCTTTAGAAACATAAGTGTACCCGACAGCCTCTTCAACAGGAACCAATTCACTCATGTGTACTTACGATTATGTTTGTTGTTTCCGTCAAATTATTCACCTTGACAGCATATCCGTACAATATTTGACAGGCATTGAATAATGTGGAAAATATGGATTCACTAATTCTGCTCAGAAACTCCCCCTCGTACTATGGTTTTTTTTTTTCATTGTTATTCATAAAGAGAAATTCTCTACAATTTATTTTGTTCTTTCGTTGTTGCTTCAACGAATAACTCAAGTCTGTAATTTAACAAGCAAAATCGTTTTCGAAGACACCGCACGAGTTATTATATTGTATTAACGACGTCAGCGCGGTTTAGCTGCGAAAATCCCCAAAAAAAAAAACAAAATGTGAAAAACCCTGAGCAGATGAGTTCTCGTAAACTAGCTGATAAGCTCACCAGGACTTAACAATCCAGAAAATTTGCAAATATTTTCATAGGAAATTGACTGAAGTTGATTTGTGCGGTGCTGTGCGGTGATGTGTTGTGTTGTGCTTAGAGCTCTAGAGGCAGTGCCCACCCCTCATATACATTAGACCTACAAAACATCCATTCCTCCCTAAAGCAACACCCCTGCAAGACCAACAGCAAAACTGTACAATGTCAGGGCCATGGAAATTCATTTCATTTTTCCTACCCCCATTCTACGACTACTCATAGATACTGCCAGAGCGATTCTAGTTACCTTGTACATTATGTTCAGCGGTTGAATGGAAGCCACCCAATTGAGGGATGCGCATCAAAAACGGATATAACTGAAATGTCGAAGGTCCTTATTGTTTCATGAAGCCTTTGTCTTGCTTTGGCTTGGTTGTCTTCGTTGGTGTTGGATTTTTGTTGTTTGTTTGTATCTAGCTTAACGAGCTAACGACAGCAGAAATAACGAAAATACAAGATAAATTGTTGAAAGAAATAAATGTATCGAAAAAAATATACATAAAAAGGACGAAAAGAAGGGAAGGGAGAATCTGAAAACGAGAACATCAGGATTCAGGACACCATGTAACAGAGCTAGAATGATGTTCACTTCATATGGACTGGTGTTTGCATCGCTCTAAAAGCGCCACTGAACTCTCTCATTCTGCTAACAGAAATCATATATGTATATGTTAACATACATGCACATGTATTTATGTAGGTTTGGATGAATGTGCAATAAAATAGAGGATAATTGGAATGTGACGCATATTCATGGGGCTGGCATAGTTCCATCTAGAGATTTTGGCTTTTCATCAGGAATCTTTCTAATGCCAGGGTGCTGCTTTATTGTTTTGGTATCCTTCCATAATTGGATTAATTCGAACTTTTACGCATTAAGAAAAGAAATATGAAAGAGCTATACCCCGTAAAGAAACGGTGTTATTTAAAAAAAAAATAAAGAAATGCATTTGCATTCATAAAAGAATTCTGAAGCGTGAAGCCGAGCAAACGAGCAGTTGAATTGACATAGACTCCTTTCAGAGCATTTCATCGAGATTATACTGAAATGTGTTAGCTCTGAAATTGAAGAAATTTTTTGAGTAATTTATACCACCAAGAGATGCATCTACGAGTATTTGCTTCATATTGAGCTTTATTGGATGACCTCAGCTGCGTTTTAACTTTTAGAAGGCAACATGATTTTTCGAGAAATTATCTTGAATGAGTATTTGACAAGACATAAATTTATGATCAACACACTTTAACCCTCCGATCAGCAACAGCTTCGAAAGGGTTATATTAGCAACAAGGTCCTTAGGAATCTATAAGGATTTGTGTACAATTTTTCAAGAAATGTACGGTATTATCATTATGCAGTTGTGCCTGATTGTTTTGTATATTAGCTTATATCGGGTTTTCCAATAGGGACTTGACAACTTTGAATTTAATTTGCGAACGCACTCTTTTACTAATCATCAAACTGTCACTGCCAATTTATTCAGTAAACTCAACATTTTCATCATGGTAAAGTACACGAACGAGCAACGTCTGAAAATTATAAAAATTTTCTACCGACATTCATTCGATGTCGGTGACTGCAACTTTATGAGCGTTAATTCCAATGTTCGGTCGTAATTTTCGCCCTAGTAGACAGGCAATAACAAGTTTAGTACGAAAATTTGAGTCTACATATTCGTTGTGTAATGTTGCCGTGTCAGTGAGACAACGGGTTGGTCGAAGTGTCGAAAATATCGCTGCCATTCAGGCTTCCGTAGCAAACGATTCAAATCAGTCAATTCCAGGGCGTTCTCAAGAATTCGCCATCGCTCAGACCAAACAAGATCAAGCTGACTCAAGAATTGAACCCACAAGCCACACAGCACACGTTACAATCGATTTATTGAAGAGTAAGTATGGTGAGCGTGTTATCTCAAGAAATAGGCCAGTCGATTGGCCGCCTCATTCGTGCGATTTAACGCCGTTTGACTATTTTCTGTGGGGCTACGTTAAGTCATTGGTTTATGCCAACAAGCCGACGACGTTAGAAGAGCTCAGAGCCATCATTGACCGCGAAATAGAGGCCGTTTCGGCCGAAATGTGTAGCCGAGTCGTTGAAAATTGGGTCCAACAAATCGACCGGTGCAAACGTGCCCGCGGTGGCCATATGAACGAAGTCGAGTTCCATTCATAAATGTTTTGATTGTATTTCAAGCCAATAATAACGTGTTTTTGAAATATCTCAAATGGTTTGCGTTTTATTTAAAAAAAAAAATTGTCAACTCCTTATTGGAAAACCCTTAAGTTGTTTTTAGTCCGAAAATGTATATTGTAGAGAGAAGTAACAGAAAATGAACAAGAAATTTATAAGTAAAGTAATTTATATATTATTAAGATATTTCTGTTGTCTGTTTAGGTAGTGCAGCAGTGCAAGTTTGGCACCGATATAAAAGTGCTGAGTGGTCAGCATAGACCGCATTATTGCAGCAACAGCAATATGCTCGGGTTTTCAGCTGGCTTTAGTACTCTGCACGACATTAGTGGCATGATGGCCGATTTGAACGAGGTACAAATGAAGGAACAGGTCCTGGTGTTGGTTATGCTACTTAATTTTCTTTTTACGTGGCTTTCAGTTCAATTTACCATGACATCAAATGTGTGCTTCCATAGCATTTCGAATTTTGGGATAGCACGTTATTTCAAGATTGGTGGCACGTTATTCGTAGTTCGAAATTGCCGATTGTCTCGTCAACAATTTCAAAAATAATAGTCGTTTGTCCAATTTTGGACTGGATTAATTTTATCGTTTATTGTGACTGAGGCTAATGCAGCAATATCGATCATGTTGTAGAACATTGCAAGCGAAATACGATATTTTGGCCTTGATTGATCTCGCACTCCTGTTTCGGCATCTTTCCACTATAAATCACATCTTTCGAATCACACAACCACCATACTTTTATTTCGTATTTGGCTGGCTTAAAGTGTGGAACGTGCCTGTCCTCGATAAGGAAAAACTTTTCCGTCCACGGTAATCGAATCCGCACGGATTGTAAGCAGCTGCCAAATTAGCCTGCAACATAGCACAAATCTTCATTAGCAGCAGTTTTGCTAATGAGTAATCTCTTCGGCCTTGTTATCGCATTATCAAAGCGAATAAATTTTGTGATAGATATGAAACGATTATATGATAAGGCGGCTTCATATATTGGAGCTTTTTTGGGGCCTATAATTCCTTAGCAGGCTCGCTGTTTGATTTACACATTCCAGCATACAAAATGATAGTCAGAAAAGCATTAACGCTTTTAGAGTCAACACTTTATTTTGTTTCTGATTAGTTAGATTTGCTACATTCCATATAGCTGTTATCTGCTTGGCTTTGCGATTCGTTTCTTGAATGATGATGTGAGCCATATCTTCGGTGATTAGAGATCGAAAGATGGTAAATGGATCATGAACTAAGCTTTTAAATGGCCCTGGCTTGATTCTAGTGTAATCGACAATATTATGAGGACGAATGCGACTACTCGTTGGTGGATCTTTGTACCATTTTGTGCCATTTTTGGAAATAAAATGGGCAGCACCAGTCTCAGCGTGATGACGGGCAGCAGTGGCAGTAGCTGCTTCTCCCCGAAGCTTTTCTATTTCATCATCGAGGTCTTCATCGAACTCATCATCGTCCATTTCCACATTCACTTGGCTTTCGACATCGGACACATCCATAGCACCTTCTGGATAATTTGGCATATGGCACCCAAACCAGGTAGTGGAAAATTCGAAATGCATGACCAGGCCAAAACAAGTCCCGTAAGCTCTTTAGACAAAATGCAAAAAATGAAAATAATGAATAACTTTTCGTAGAATAACCATCAACGGACGCGCTAATGCTGCTTGCGGTTCGACTGTTCGATTGATTTCCTCTTAATCATGATATTGATCATACGACATAGATAAGGATGGTATATGAAGGAGGACCATAAAAGAATTATTTTCTTGCTCAATTCCTATGTACTCGTATATACTATATATCTTTGTTAACCCTTCTCACTTATTTTCCAAAACCTCTTCTTTATAATACACGCAGGTCCCTAGGGACCTTGTTGCTAATTACCGTACTAAATGTGCACGCATTGTCAAGGAATAAGTTTTAATCACTTTAGCATTGTTTTTTTTTTTATAGAATACAGTAAGCATCAAGCTTCTAGCACTTGTATAGAAATATTTGTAAGCATTCGAAAAATCAAAAGGTCCCTAGCTTTAGGTAGCTGGACACTACAGCTCCGGCCCAAATAATCTTCAAATTCGAGCCCCGGGGACTATAAGGTAGAGGGTGGCCGAATGTGAAGATTATTTGGGCCGGACCTGTAGTGTCCATCCGCTCTACATGGCCCAGCCATTTTTGGCGTAGAGTCCGTAGACGCCTGACCAAGCTGATGACGCTGTAGAGCCCGTACAGTTCGTGGTAAATCTCCTCCTCAATGGGACCAAAAATAGCACGTAGTATTTACCTCTGGAAATGGCCAAGGGCTTCTTCATCTTTTTGCAATAGTTTCCATGTCTCTGCGTCGTAGAGCAAGACGGGTATGATCAAGGTCTTGTATAAAGGCAGTTTGGTTTTGCGAGAGAGGGCTCTGCTACTCAGCTGCCGGTTGAGTTCGAAAAATTAGCTTTTGGCAAGACTTATTCTACGTCTTATTTCTTTGCTGTTATTGTTGCTACTTGTATTGTAACCGCGGAGCTAAGGTTGACGAAGTCTTAAACTGCTTCGAAGCTTTAGCTGCCAATTGTAACACTCTAACAAAGTTTTCGATGTTGGTTGTCCATTTTTGATGACAGTATATACTTGATCTTTGCCAAATTTTTTATTTTTTTTTATTTTCAAAAGAACTTAACACTCAACTGTATGTTGCTGACGGCAAGCTCTCGATCTGCGATGCAGAGCAGCTTTGTATGCCTTTTGTTTGCCTGCATGCGCCTCCCTACATTCGCCATCGAACCAGAGGTTTCTTTGTGGTGGCGATTTGAAACCAATTATGTCAGATGATGCTTCTCTGATGGCTCATTGACAGAATTCCCATTGGTATTCTATGGATAGTGTAGGGGGTCTCGGATTTAGAGAGAGTTTAAGGAAAACCCGGTCAGCAAAGATTCTAGCGGTGTCCTGCAATTGCAGCTGCAACAGAGTAGTGATCCGAGTCTATGTTGGCTCCTCGGAAGAATTGGTCATCAAGAATGTTTGGGGAGTGCCTTGTGTCGATCGCAATGTGGTCAAACTGGTTGACGGTTGATGGGTCCGGAGACCGCCAAGTCCCTTTGTGGATGTTAAGGTTGGGAAACCGCTGGTTGGCTACTATGAGGTTTCGTTCCGTCACGAAGTCTAAAAACCTGAGTCCGTTTTCAGATGTGGTGTCGTACAGGCTTTGACGCGCTCAAAACCGACTTCCTTGCCCAGCTTAGCATTCAGGTCTCCTAGAACAATTTTGGTATCATAGCTGTGGCAATGGATATATGTTCTGTCTAGGAGGTCATAGAACTCGTCTTCGATCGCATCATTTTTTTCTTCTATAAATAAGTCTGATGTTCCCGAATTTGCCGGAAGCTTAAGACGCCTAAGTGTGCCTCGGATAACAAATTTTCGAGACAATCTTTAGTGGCCTAAAGACACGTTCAATTTCGTAAAGAAATATAGCAAATAGTTGAAAAAAAGCCAATTCCTACGTACAATAAGGATAGTAGAAATATCAGCATGAATTCATTTTGAAGAGACGTCATGACAAATCCTTCTGGCGAACCTTTTTGTTTTTTTTCTTTGAGTAACTTAAAGGTACTTACTACGACGACTTTTCACATCTATACTAGTTAAGATAATAAATCCTATTTTAGCAGTGTCTAATAAATTTGCCAAGGATACGCTTTTATGAAATTCAACTTTTTAAGCCCTTGACACAAGCAGCTTACAATTTACATTCTTATACTCGTAGTTAAAGTTGATAAGCCAATACTGTACTAAGCACTTGACATGATTTACACTCTCTGCAACATAGTTTCTGATGGGCGCACAAGGACTTCTTAAACGATATCTTTTGCAGTGGAAACTTTATGGTTTAACTCATAATTCAAGATACTCGTACTCTCGCAACCATATTTTCGCCGAAGAAATATTGAACATGTATTGAAAAGAAAAGCGCAATCCATACCGACTCTTTGGGTGGGTAAAGCTCCTCTCGTAGTACGACGAGTATTATGCAAATGTATGGATGTATGGAATTGTAGATACCTACATGCACATCTACATCAAAGGAGTATGCAACTATCACATATTCGAGTCCTCGGTGTTGAATTTCAAACAGAAGTCCTATTATCCCTGCATTGAAATCGTAATTTTTATACATCAGAACTTTTAGATTATCACCTGACACAGTTATTTAAAGGTGTTTGTATCGTATTTACGGGTACCTACTCCTTCAAAGTGAAAAACAATGCAACCCCGGACCAAAGTAGAAACCTTCACATACACGGATACACGTACTCGTAAATTGACACATAAGTGACGTAAAAACGCGAGTGAACATCTAAATATTTGCTGCGACATACGTTTTGTTTCGAGATAATTCCTGATGTTTCACAACAAGGATAATGGGGATTTTACATTTATTTATTCATCTTCACCGATACACATTTACGAGTACTTGAGGATACTGAAGATTTTGTTCGCTATAAGGACAGAGAAAAGTTTTCAATTTAATCCGATGGGCTTGGGTTGTAGGTATACCACCTAGACAGATGTTGTCAGAAGGGAAAAATCCCCTTGCATTCGTACAGGATTTAGAGGATTTAAATTATGCCTTAATCATAGTCACCTTTTGCATCAGATTAGCTTTTTTTCGAATCAGAAGGATCAAAAGGAAAAGGAATCAGTTTTATTTCTTTTTCAACTGAGTAGAAAATACTCGTAATAATGATGATAGAGGAGGTTTTAGCATCGAGTAGTTTGAAGATATCCGCCCTTTTGTATCGTTGAATCGCCTTTAGTGGTGACCTCGTATCGTATATCTATGTTCTTTCCTTTATTTACTCCTTGCTGCTCCAACTTGAGTTTGTTGTTATGTTATCCTGAGGAAAAGAAAAAAAACTCTTGGAAAAGTATCAACTACGAATGAAAAGATGCCATGAGTTGCAAATATATTGATTTTCGTCTTCTTTTCGATTTTTTATATTCTGGGTTTGCCCCTCTAGGGACATCGGACTATTCCAGACCGGGTCAGGACAAGTGTTTAAATAATACATGACATAAAAGTGAAATCAAATAAATTGAAAAATTGCTAAAGAAAGTTGTTGTCATTTTAAATTGCCCCCTCGTCTGTTTCGGTTTTTGTTGCTTCCCTTTGCCGGCTTTCTAACGTGGCTTAATCTTTTTGTTTTCAAAGGGATCTCGTAAAAATTGGATCTCAATGGGAGTAGCTGATATGCCTGCTGGTCGATGGTATCTTGATTTCGTTTTTTAGATTTCTGTTTGTTTTTCGGCGCCTTCTTTTGAGATGTAAATTAATTTTTTCGATTGAGATACCGAAATCTCATTGGGAGCCATAGAAGATAAAAAGTAGGAAAAGGGGGAAATGGGATTTTCGAGCAGCAGGGAATTCAGGAATGTTTAGGTTTATTTGAGTTTAAATGACCAGAACGAAGTCAACTGGATAAATTCTATTCAAGAATCGATTCAATCAGCTTTGAGGTGATAAAGGATGTCATACACAGAAAGTATTATGGTAAAGCGTACAGCATAAGGATACACGACTGTATAATGATTTGATCTTATGTTGAAGATAGTCAAGGTCTACCTCTGAAATTTGTACCCCAAATGATTAAGCCTACTTAAATTGGGAATGTATTGAGTTCAATGGTATGAGTGTTTCTTTTTATCCTAAGGCAAAGGTACCTTGATTACAGTTTAGTGTTACGGGGGTTTGAACAAAGCCATTAGGTTCCATCATCGATTGAGAAATTCCAAGTGGTTGACTATTTTTAACAGTTGCCCAAAAGTCTTTACCTGAGGGTCTCTGTATGAGACAGGTCCTCATTTTAGTTTTCCAGTCTTGATGCTTTGGCTTACGTCACAGCTGTCTTTTGGAACGACGAATATGTTGACTTTGGTGACTGAGAATTTGAAGAGAATTTCGGTTACAGCATTATTGGTCATTCTCTATAAACGGGTCAAATTTTTTTTCTTTCAGTTCTGCATCGTCGTAGATATTGAAGAAAATACAATAAATTATCTGGTGAAATCCCAGTCTTCGGTTATGTTCTCAATCGAGATTCACAGTTTCGTTGATTTCTCAGCAGGCCGAAAAAATCTACGTACAAAATCTAAACCATTTTAGGTGATTTTTATACCTAAGTTGGAGAGCATAGCTTTCAGGTCCGGAAATAGACTTGGAAACTTTGCTCTGAAGTGGAATATGACTTGAGTCAGCTCACGGATTCTCCACCATAAAATTTAGAAAGTTCCATGGTAGTCATCTGATTAACAAAACGTTAACCAATTCGGCCTTACTTACTTACCGAGTTCGGAGGTAGTCTCAGACCTTTAACGCCAAAAAAATCTTTAAATAAAGTAAAGTGCGTTTGAATGCAAGATTTTGCATGTGTGTTGTACAGAGAAATCGACCAGGTCAAAAAAAAAATTGTTTTCGATTCCAGTTGAGGGACAATGTAGCAGAAGAAGATCTCGTCTGATGGGTGCGCGTGTTAAAAAAAAAAATGACTTAACCACAGTGCTATGCGGAACAAGAAGCAGTTCAACAAAAGTCACAATAATTGGGGAGGCTAATTGAATATTATTCTATCCTGGACTCTAGCGTCATCTTGGTAAGAAACGCTTAAGGTGGGAATATGAATTTCCCACGCCCCACCATTGAAAACAAAAACTATGAGAAGGCATAATGTCGAAAAATTTACAATTGCAAGAGACCGCTTGAATCTCTACCAATTGCGTATTCGAAAATCTCACAACAATTCCCTTATATCACACTAATTAAGAACGATATGCAAGATTCCTATCTATTCCACTCTATCACCACCAAGAAATCCTTGTTTTGATGATGAATGCCGGCTAGCTAAACAAAATCTAAGCTTAATTCAAACAAAGTAGCTTAACCTTACCGTTTTCTCGGCCGAGGTATGTATAGCTGCTGAAAGCATTTCTGAAATCTGGTCAGAAGGGTGTAGACCTGATAAACGAAATCTTAGTCTCTTTTGCCCGACTCATAAAGAAATTCTTACCCCTCAACTTCGGCAGCTATAGAAGTATAGATAAGTCTCATCAACATCACATACATGTCGTATTGTGAAAGGACAACCTCATTAGCCCCCATTAGTCCAGAAGTCATATTCGATACCCATCTTTTCATCGATTTTAAGGCCCCATATGGCAGCATTTGTAGAGACGATTTAAATAGAGCTTAGTTTAGTTTTGAAATCCCAGCCAAGCTATATCTGTCCGTGCAGAACGTCGATTTTAGACAAGGTACACTTTCATCTGACTTCTTTAATATATTTTGTCATTTGATATTTTTAAATTTATTGATATTGATTTGGGAATTCAGCAGAAATTAAACGAAGAATCACAAACTAAGGAGACTCTGTGAAAGATCACATGGACTTCATCAAAAGCGGATAAAGATATCGCCAGTAGTTTTAGGAGAAAAATCCTTCGAGTTATACGCATTACAGGAAGACCTAACCTTAGGTGGTGCGCTGAAGTATCATAGAAGGGGATCTAAACCAAGTTGTAGTCCGTAATTTGAAGCAGTTAGCTTGAAATCTGGATAACTGAAGAGGCTTGCTAGTTGACGCCCAGGTTCACCCCGAACTGTATCGCCAGCTACATAAGTTGCAATTAACTTTGTCTTATTTTACATAACGACTTACTCGTATAAGGTAGTTTTCACTAAGCTTTCGGACCTCTAAAAAACATTGCAGAAGATTTCTTACTATTCGTCGAAGTCAATTGCTTTTCTAACCATTGTAAGTTTGGTTACTAATAGGCGTTAACTTCATGTGAAAAAAGTGGGTAGTTTATGGTTTTTAAAGTTCTACTTTTGCTACTCCTAAGTCTGATATTGTGACTCCAATAGAACTGCTGTAACTTTCTCTTAAATTGAGAACTTAGTTAGCCTTGGTATCGTGGGAAATCTAACGTAAAAGTAGTAATAATTCCCACAGCATCATGCCGTCAAGTTAACTTGAACTTCCAATTTCATGTTTCATTCTGAGGTTCTTGCACAAATGTATTTAAGGACCAGATCGTCCCTGTAATTTTCACGTCGCGTAGTGATGTTTTTGATTTTCTTGGTAGTCAGAAATACCTACTGTCTCTAGGAAATAACTTCATTCCTAATAAATGAGCTTTGATGACAGTTTTTCCTGGGACATTTCGGTTGTTTTTGTGGAGTGTTTAACAAAAAATCATTCACCCGTGTATTAACGAGCATCTGTGTTTTTGTGGTGGAAAAGTTCTACAACTTGTCTTTCTGAAGTGAAACAGTGACTGTCTGCTTGATATACTTCTACACGGGAAGTAATACCTTCTGATCAAAAAGTCCGGAATTTCTGATGCAAATATCTATTTGAGAGGAGTCGAACCACGGCTTGTGCCGAGAATGCTGAATTTGTTGCAAAAACAGCATCGCATTGATGTCGCTAAAGGAATGTTCTGTTTGGGCCAAAATGTTATCGATGGCATCATCACCGATGACGAAACACGGGTCTTTGAATATGACATCGAAACTAACCAACAATCACCGGAATGGCGCTTCTCAGACGAGCCAAAACCCAAAAAACCACGACAGAGTCGATCCAAATCAAGGCTTTGTCGACCATTTTCTTTGACTGCCGTGGTGTAGTCCATTCCGAATTTCTTCCGCAGGTCAGACAGGAGTATTCTTCTTCTTCTTTAAGTGGCGTTACAGTCCAGGGTGTACCCGGGCCGCAGTCTACAAGCGTCTCCAGCCAGCTCGATCTCTGGCTAGCTGCCTCAAGTTTCGCACGCTAAGTTGGCTGAGGTCCTCTTCCACTTGCGTGCGCCATTTGAGTCTTGTCCTTCCTCTACTGCGCTGTCTCTCGGGAGCGGATTCGAAGACTTTTCGGACCGGAGCATTGGTGTCCATACGCTCTACATGACCCAGCCATCTCAGTCTTTGTTTTTCTCTCTTCTGGTTAGGTCGATGTCGCTGTACAGTCCGTAGAGTTCATTGTTGTATCTCCTCCTCCACTCACAGTCAATGTAAATGGGACCGAAGATTGCCCGAAGAATTTTTCTCTCGAAGCAACCAAGAAACCCCTCATCCGTTTTTGATAATGTCCATGCCCCTGCGCCATAGAACAGGACCGGGGTTATTAAGGTCTAATATACGGTAACTTTTGTTGTTCGAGAGAGGGCTTTGCTAGTCAATTGCCGTCTTAGCCCAAAGAAACAGTGGTTGGCAAGAGTTTTTCTTCGCTTGATCTCAGCGCTGGTGTCGTTGTCTGTATTTATAGCGGAGCCTAGATAGACAAAGTCCTTAACTACCTCAAAGTTATATCTATCGAAGGTGACGTTCTGCCCGAGACGTCGGTGTTGGTTGTCCTTTTTGCTTGACAGCATATACTTAGTCTTGACCTCATTGACCGTTGAACCCATTTTCGCCGCTTCCGTCTCAATACTTGCAAAAGCGCCACTGACATCACGCTGCCGTCTTCCGATTATGTCAATATCGTCGGCGTATGCGAGTAGTTGGACGGACTTTTGACATATAGTGCCTCTTGTGCTTGCTCGTGAGTTTTGAGCTATTCTTTCAAGTACGATGTTGAAAAAATCGCATGACAGCGCATCGCCTTGTCTTAATCCTTTCTGAACATCAAAGGGCTCGGTGAGATCTTTAACGCCCTTGCATGCATTCTCCATCGTCATCCTGAACAGACGGACGAGTTTGGCAGGGATGCAGAAACTAGACATTGCTCTGTATACCTCGCCTCCACAGATGCTGCCATACGCGGCCTTAAAATCGATGAATACATAGGTGGTGTGTATGGATCTGAAGCTCATGGGTCTTCTCCAGGATCTGCCGTAGTGTGAATATTTGGTCGATGGTGGACTTTCCTGGCCTGAAGCCACACTGATATGGACCTATCAGGTTGTTGACGAACGGCTTCAGCGGGTTCACACAATACGGCGGATAAGATCTTGTATGCGATGTAGTAAAACAGGAGTATTACGTGAGCGTATCAAAGTTTTTGAAGGGCAAAGTTCGTCGCAAGAGGCCAGATGCCGCCAACGAGCCAACACATCGCATCTATTTCATCGCCATCATTTGATCAAAAACAACGTTCATACCGTTCCGCAACCTCCGTTGCGAGCTGAAGGCGATTCCAAAATCGGCCTATGAAAAGTGTTTTGAAAATTGGAGGACGCGTTGGAATATGCAATAATAATAATTGAACCATTTTCCTTTTGTTGAAGAATCTCTGGTACTTTTTGATCAGAAGGTACTTCTGGTTTCCTTGAAGAGGTAGCTTTGTTGAAATTCTCCAGGCGAAGAGCTCCTCGAATGGCTCATCAGTCATGTGTAGAACCTTGATGACCGTGATTACGTTTTTGCTACTGAACGTTCAACGAAAGATAACGTATTTCGGAGATTCGTTTACCAATCCGATTGCAATCTCTAGCAATTAAACTATTCAATATTTTACCGATATTGGTAACTCTCCTTCAGAAACAACAAACTTCTTGAACGTAAAGGATTTCCCTTTTTACACTAGCTATAGATCTTTCTACAAGCAGTTCCTATTTTAAATTCTAAATAGTTCCTTCCCCTAACTCTCTGGGTTTATCGTAATTTGTTAGGAAAACTTCCTAAAAAAAAAAAATTAAAAATAAAATACTGGGAATACTCGTACAGAAAAACGAAAATGAATACAATAATGAAGTTGGATTTTTAGGAATTTCAAACTTAATCCACAACTGAACTTCAAAAATCAAGAGACGACTTCCTAAATATCTTTTCCTCAAATTAGATTCGTCCCTTTCAATTAATGCACCACCAAACGACACGACATCTTCACAACTCATTACAGCATCTTATCTCTTTCTCTCATTGTCAGGATAATGTTTGCGATCCCCTTCATCTCCTTTCCTTCTTCTATTGAAGCTATTTGCAACGCTAAATAACTCTCTCTTTCTCTACTTTTAATTCTTTATAAGTCCCTTGGAATGGAAAAGAGACAAAGTCGAAGCAAGTTGAACTTTTTTGCCAAAACCCTTTCAGGACTCTGAAACGGAAGCCAAAGAAACTTTCTTCTAACTCATTTTAGATATGGATAGATAGGGTAGGTAGAAGGGAGGAATACCCGCAACTTTGATTTATATAATAACAACCTCCTCTCGTGTGTAGTTCAGTATAGTTGGAGAATACATATATTTTGAAAGAGCAAACGGGATTAAAGCGGTTCTGACTTTATCCTTGAAATTTCTTTTTCCATCAGAATAGAAAACACAAAAAAAAAAAAAAACACATTCGAAATATTCCACAAACAAATCTTTACATGTGTAGAGAAGCGCTGTCAGCTAAAAACAAAAGTCGGAAGGGCGGGCTTTTGTTTTCGACTTTTCCAATTTTTGTTGTTCGATTTTCGTCGTTTTTGGGTTTTCAGTATTTCGTTTTCGTTTTCGTTTTCGCTTCCATTTTCGTAGTACGTTTTGTGTTTTTGGCTAAATTGTTTTAGAAAATTAAAATTGGATTGATATAGTAGGCGGCTGTGAGTGTTGAAGGGTTAGGGGCTAGGAAGAATGATAAGTCCATGATATAGCACCGTGCTTACGTGTGGCATGGTAGTTTCAATGGAAAATCTCATTTCCGGTAAAAGCATATGCCTCCCCTCGAATTAGGTCAGTGAATGACAATTCAAATTGATGAAACAGATACTTTATCTATGGTTGATGACCATTCAGACCATTCAGCACCGTAATCTCGGATGTTTATTTTTTTTTGTTTTGTTTTTTTTCGTTCTATAGTATACACAGAACAAATGGAAGATTTAGGAGAGATACGAGTATGTATCTCGTTAAAATTACCAGGTCATCATTTGAATGGGATGCGCGCTGGTGGGATTTGTGAAATTGTCTCCGATCTGTGGATTCTAAGCTTGTGACAGGTTACACGTGTTCGTAGCCTCAATTGAGAGCAAAATGATTATTTTATGATGCCTTGATGACGACTTGATGATAGGTTATATAACTTAATGTAGGCCAACAGCTTAGGATAAATATGATGTGTCCTTAGGTAATTCAAAATTGATTTAGATCTCAGGGAAAAAAAAAACATTGTTAGAGGAAATTTGGATTTTGAGTGATTTTGGGTTTTGATTGATCCAAACTAGGTGTGAGGCATGTTTTCTTATTTAATAGTGATTTAGGGATTTATGTTAAATTTAGGCTTGAGATGGGAACAGAGTTATGACATTTACAATAAGCAGTGAACCAGAGAATTGGAAAAAGTAAACCTCGGTAACATCATGTTTATCTGGTTGGACATTCCGCAGAGTAAATGAGTTATGAGCTCCAAAACAAATTTCTAAAAATAAATATTGGTCTTAATATTGTTAAGTACTGTTGCAAATTACTTAATCAAGCGCGTTTATTGGAAAATATTTCGCACAAATTTAAGAATCTCTACTCCCGACAGACCTGCGCATTAATTGCACTTTCCTATGAAGGTCAGAAAACTTACATGCATCCTGATGCACCACAGAGGCATGCCTTTTCCAGTCGAAAATATAGGGTGATTTCTGATTTCAGAAAGATAACGCCCAGAACCATATAATCTGTCAGTCTCGAAACAATTCAGAACTTAAACTCGGTATTGATGAAGCTATTCGTGAAATCCAGTCTAGGGTGATCGGAAATGTGCTCCAAAATATGTTGCCAGGATGTTACCGTTTGACATTATGTTTCCAGCACGACTTCAAAATATTGGCTTCCAAGGCCTAGACAAATTGTGGTTTATCAAAATACTGATGGAATTCCATAGCCCCACAGAGAGTACAAGTAATCGATTGCCGTCAATTCGTAAGACCTGCCACTTAATCTCGTCGATATTTTTGAAGATTGGGCTACTTTTAACATCCTGATACGTAGATGTGAAGGTCGAGATCTTTTCGAAAACTTTTCCACATAGTATACGAATAAAAGCCAAAGTGATGCCAATTTAACAATGATACTGACAATCTGTGTAGCACACTCGTATTGTTACGTTCTCGGTTTATGTGTCAATGACAACTTACTTTTGAATGTACTCATTGTTTCCATAGATACCTAGGTTTTCTCAAGCCATGCAAGAGTTAACTTTTCTAAACCACCGAAAATCGGTGTTCATTGCCTATATTTGCACTTCTGCAAAAAATGAATTCAAAACCGCACAATAGAACTCATAGTTGATGACAATATTGCTGAGATAATTGATAAACTTCAACACTGACATTCTATATTGTTCTACAGCTATTCCGTTTAACAATGCTCTGTTATGTAAAATTATCACTTGATTCCTTCTCTTCAAACCACAACAGGCGTCCTGCTTTTAATGCTCATCAGTTAACTCCCAACATCCAAGAGGTGGAATGATCTATCTACTCATGTAAATACAAACATTTGAAATCAAATATGCACCTTCATGTCTTTTTCATAAGGCCCGCGGTTTGCCCAAGAATTTTAAGCGTT
Source organism: Volucella inflata (assembly GCA_928272305.1). Taxonomy (NCBI): domain Eukaryota; kingdom Metazoa; phylum Arthropoda; class Insecta; order Diptera; family Syrphidae; genus Volucella; species Volucella inflata. Next base: position 161,145,679 of record OV743716.1, read on the forward strand.
GTACAGGTTGTTTCAGATATTTTGTTGTAAACTTTAAGGGTTAATTCTTCGACGCATTTTAATAAATAATTTTATAGGTGGGGGCAGAAATGGCAGACATAGCAATATCTTACAATATCGATTTATTCCAGTTATTCTTAAATTTTTGGAGCTGGTTCATTAGCTCTGTGATTTAAGTCATCCAGCCATCTGTTCGGTGGCAGCACATTTTTTATCGACAGCAAGTGAAGACTATGACATTAATAAAAATGCAACGAATACAGAACAGTTGATGATTAGACTAAGTTGCTCAAAGTGTAGCGAAAACCGAGGTTTCTCGGTCTTACGTCTGTCTCAGAAATTAGAAATGTCACAAACAATACTCCACAAAAGTCTTTTAAATGTATAGTACTTTATTCAATTGCTGTAAAGACTTAAAACTGTACACCATTAGGAGCTAAGTAGCTCTTCCATTTGAGAGTGGGATATGCATGAAATTGATCAAGAATTTAACCGAAAAACCATTTTGAGCTCCATCTTCGAGGCTTTCTTAATAACCAGAATTACTTAGATAACCCAAGAAAGTTTGGCAAGAAATCTTCCTATTCAAAACCTGTTACTGTTCGGTGTTATGAGGTGCATTTCATATTTATATAAAACAGTTTTTATTTCTGTTGAAGAACAATAATGTATTGATAGTATTGGCACGTTATTATTCAACACACTAAAATACTAAAATTAATAAAATATAAGACACAATTGTATTTTAGGCTGTGATACTATTTAATTTAGCTTTTATCGATCGATTGGACCTCGTTTGGCCTTGATTAAATCAAAAATTAATTTATTCGTTTAATGAAAAAAAGTTTTTATTAAACTGAGGTCTATTTTTTCCTCATTCATTAAGTATATAACTTACTAATCCACCCAAAAGATTTTTATTTGGGGAATATGCTGGCCAAACCATAATATCATTGCAATGCTCCTCAAATCATTTCATTGTCTCAGCATTCGTGTGGATTCCAGCATAGTCTTACTACAAAATACAGCATCTCTCACGACTTTATTTCAGAAATAGTAAAAAACTCGCTTGAAGAACATGGATGAAGTCGGAACTCTTCATTTTTGATGATGTGGATTGCAAATCTAAGCATTCAGTGAGCGAAAATGCTCCCTAAGTCATAATTGAGCCTCTTCTACATTTTTTTTAAAGAAAATATAAATTTCCCCAGGATGACTTGAATCCACCCAGACCATCTAAATTTTATCCAAAAAATTTACCTCAGTCGCGAAAAAATTAAAAATATACAGCACAGACATATCTAATTCTGATTGTTTTTACCTCCCTAGACTACAATCCATGGACATAGGAATCCTAGCATGTCCCAGCCTGACTATGTAAAGACAGTTAAGAGGCGTACAGATTTCATAGTGGTCTTGACATTAAGGGAGCTTCGGTGTAAGATTCTTTAAGCTTACAGACTATCTCTATCTCTATCTCTTACAAGCTGTTTTAAGAATATTCTTTGAATATTTTACAGGGGGCATCGTATTTCTTCCAGATTTTTTTAAAAGTTACGCATTACGCAACAACTTACCCTAACCTTTCTTGAAATATGACTCAAACATAATTTTTGTTTTGAATAGGCAATGATCTTTCCTTTCTAAACGTCTGTCAACACTTTTCCATCAGGCATGTTATTAAAAGTGAAATATTTAATTTCTTGGAAACAAATAAGAAAATATCCATTTACCTAAAAATAAACATTTGCTGCACACTTTTTGTCACTGTCTTATATTGTGTGGTAAATATGAAACGTCCTGATCTAAACGGGGTTTTTTTTTTGAAAAGAAAAATGACAGCAAATCAAAAACCAAAACAAGATAAGAAATCAATGAAAGAGAGACGGTTCGAGTATTTGGCCTACAACATATTCGAAACATGGCTTACTCCTTAATTGCGTAGTGAAGTTCCGTCCGAAAATTGATATCAAATCCATCGTCGTAATAGAATCGATCGTACGGTCTTCATATACGTGAAGAAGAAAAGTAATTGTAAGCCCCTATGTAAACGAAAGGACAAATCTAATTGCGGAATAGATTATACATTTTTTTAAATTAATTTGTAAAAGTGGTAATGGTCTTCTGGGAACGGTTTAAAGACCAAATAGAAAACATCTACCTTAGCCAACTTATAAATGTCCTACAGTTTAATTTGTGCAGTTTTTTCTTTTATTATCCTGAGTGCCAATCTAAGGTGCAACTTTCTTGAAGTTAAAGCAGTTTAAGTTATATCTGTTTCTTAAGTAATTGAGAAGTCCTTCATCTAGTCCTGGTTAACTCAATTCTTCACCTCAAAAAAAAAAAAAAAAAAAAACAATCAGGACTGTGTGAACTGAACTAGGAAGATTGTACCACGAATATTTTTGAACAATTAGCCTAGCAGTTTCCAATGCGAGTGTTTTAAATTTTTCGGTATTTATATCGTAGCCAGAAGACAAGGTGATTGGAATTGTGTGACATCGCTTAATAATGTTTTCATCAATTCCGGTAATTTCAGAAGAAATGGAAGAGTAAGCAAAAATTTCCTGGTGGTATTTCCATCATTAGAATTTCCACTCCCATTCCTTCGCGGTCCATCTATGATAAGGCCTAATTTTTCCCGAAATGTATCCTGAATATATTTCTTTTTTTCTGCAAAAACGGCTTTGTCTGATCTTGTTTGCCATTTTTTTTTATATGTAATCTATAGGATACATGAACAAAATATTCAAAGAAATGAATCCATGAATGAAGTGGGGAAAGGCCAAACTCGTACTTGCATTCATCAACTGTCTTCTCCAAACACTTTTCAATATTGTTCATTTCTTTCGGTGAGGCACCACATATGTACACTTGCTTGATGCTGTTTCACTTAAAGCACAACATACCTTTCCATCAACCATGGTTAGTTGCAATATACGAGGGCGGGTCAATAAGTCCGTGACTTTTTGAATTTCTGACCTCTTTACTGAAACAGCAACACTGCTCCTGTCAACAGGCATCTGTCAGTTGACTCCTGTCAAAATTTAAACTTGCTGCGTCAGTTAGTTTGTGTTTGACAGCAATTTTTATCAGACTACTCACTAATTTGAGGAGAAAATGGAAAAAATTGAATTTCGTGTGCTTATTAAGCATTATTTCTTGCGAAAAAAAACCATTACCGAGACCAAGGCTAAGCTTGATAAATACTATGGGGACTCTGCACCATCGATTTCAATGGTAAAAAAGTGGTTTACTGAATTTCGTTGTGGCCGTACAAGCACTGAAGATGCCGAACGTCCTGGACGCCCAGTTGAGGTCTCTACACCCGAAACAATCGAAAAAATTCACGATATGGTGTTGGCCGACCGAAGATTGAAAGTGCGAGAGATTGTGGAAGCCGTAGGGATCTCGCATGGCTCAGTGGTTTCAATTTTGAATGATCACTTGGGCATGAGAAAGCTTTCCGCAAGATGGGTGCCGCGTTTGCTCACAGTCGACCACAAACGCAATCGTGTAAAATCGTGCAAAAATCCATGAATTGGGCTATGAATTGTTCCCTCATCCACCCTATTCTCCAGATTTGGCTCCGAGCGACTACTTCTTGTTCCCAAACCTGAAGAAATGGCTTGATGGAAAAAGATTTGACTCCAATGATGAAGTCATCTCGCAAACAAAGGCCTATTTTGAGGACCTCGACAAATCATTTTTTTTAGAAGGGATAAAAAAATTGGAGAAGCGTTGGACAAGCTGTATAGAGCTCAAGGGAGACTACGTTGAAAAATAAAATTATTTTTTTATCAAAAAATCTGTGTTTTAATCCAAAAGTCACGGACTTATTGACCCGCCCTCGTATTATCTAAACCTCAATGATACCTTCTTTATAAAGGTATGGATTCAAATTGATAATTTTGTTTTTAAAATAAGCTTCTTCTTCCAAGTTTTCTTAGTTTCTTTTGTAAATTGAAACCGTATCGGCCCACAATATCGAGTAGATGAGGGAGGTGGATTTTTCCAAAAAAATTGGTTTGATGACTTACATATTAACCGTAAAGGAATAAAAGATGTCACAAACAAGCTACTGTCATTGTTGACATTTGAATCAGAGAAGTTTTGCTTATACCCACTTTGTCCTGTACTACCATCGAAACTCCATTTTCCAACTAATATCATATTCGAAAAATCAAGCGAAAAAGTTTGCAAAATTGATTTCTGAGACTCAAGCAGATGCGTGGCTGTATGGTCAAGTAAACTTTGGAGTTGTACCTCTGCGGACGATTCAGTGATTTTTTCATTCGAATTACTTTCTGATAAGATCGCATTATTTCAGACGATGCGTAGAAGTTCACAAAATTCCTTATCAACAAATACTGATTTTTTGTTTACTTTGCTTTAGTGATAAGTGAAAGAACTTCTTCTAAACTTGGTTGCTCTCGAGATTTATTTGATTGATTCGATGCATTTATCAATGAATTAACTGCAGAAGAGTCCATTTCTGCTAAAAGAGCCAACCTTCTCCGCTTCGACCGTCCACTCTGCAAAATCCTTAGCAGGTCGCCCAACAGAAGAAGTTGATGCCAAAGTATTATTGTTTCGGGAGATATATTTAGCCATTCCGAATAGTTTTGAATAAAGCTGTATTTCTTTCGATAAGATTTCTTCCAGAAATCTGCTAGCTTCTTACAAATATAATCGATACGATTTTTCAGTTCATTAGAATTAAAATTTGGTACTTCATTGCAAGAATCGAGAAGTACTTTAAATATGGAACAGCACTTATTCTCTTCAATTTCAGGTGCAGATAACCGAAGTTGAAACACAAACATTCTAGTAAAACGGCATTTTGTTTAAGCACAGGAGGTAATGTCGTTTAAAGCCCAATTAAAAGCGCATCTGCAAGCTTCCGCAGCTGATTATACTTTCATCAGAGAGGAAATAATTCAGTCTATCTGGTGATATATAAATAATAGGGGGCTCACGAGGGGAACACAGTTAAAAAGTAAACTCGAGACACAGAACGGAATTTTATATGATTTTTCTAATATCCCACTTTTACAACACCATTGATCATATATTTATTCATATTATTATAAAAAAAAAAATTTGAAACAGAGCTCTTACCTTCTACTAATAATTCCATTATAAAAAAAACCAATTTGTACAAACCAAAGAAAATAAAAAAAATATATACACTTACGCTTACTTACAGTGCACTTAAACTTAAATGCGATGGGCTTATGAGATGACTTTCGAGATGAAAATCAAACGGTTTTGATTTACCGTATCATTTTTCTTGTTCATTTACCATAACTATGGGTTGTTCTCAGCTAATTCAAATGGTTTTGGCGAAAAATAAATCAAAATCTTCTTAAGGAAACCATATCGGACAACTTTCGATACATTTTTTGATCTGGTGAACACGAGTATAAAAACCAAAGAGCTTTATCATTTATCATAGCCTTTTGACAGGCATCTCAAGTCAAATTAAATGAGTAAGGTACCACTTGAGGAACTGAGGAACTGAGGAACCAAGTCATACATAAATGCATTCTGCATCGCATTATAAAAACATATATGAGTACTTGACAGGCACAATAGAGAGTGTTTTTTCTTATACAGCTCTTTTTGTGTTGTTACTTTTACTTATTAACTGCACCCTTCTTCTTATAGTTATTACTAACTAATAACAAATAATAATTTATAAATAATTATTATTGGAACAAATATCCTCACGATCGGCGGATAGAAGACAAGCTATCCAAGAAGTTCAAACGTCGTACAATACTAAAATGCCAAATATTTTTAAGCTCGCTGCACAGAGGAGAAAAAATTCAATGGAAATAACCTCGCCGAAATACATCAAAAACGCAGACGGTCGTTTACTAACAAATGAAAAGGAAATTTGTGACCGGTGGCTTGAATACTGCAAGGAGTTGCTTAACAAACAGTCTCCACGTGATATCGTGCCGACAGCTGGTCTATTCGAGGAGGAAGTTTCGGACTTTTCAATCGAAGAAATAAGTATAGCAATTGGAAAAATGAAGCGGGGGAAAGCGGCGGGACCAGACAGCATTCCACCAGAGTTTTAGTCGAAGATGGAGGGGATCGGCAGCGTTTGGCTATCGAAACTTTTAAATAAATTAAAATGTGGACAACCTATGCCGAATCAATGGAGAAGTAGCTTCTTGGTTCCATTATACAAAGGAAGAGGCGACACTCGAGAATGCAACAACTACCGTTCAATCAAGCTTTTGTCACACACAATGAAAATCGTCGAAAGAGTCTTAAACGAACGTCTTCGGCAAATAATAAAGCTCGATAATAGCCAGTGTGGATTTGTTGAAGGAAGATCGACGGTGGACGCTATCCAAAGCCTACGAATAATAATGGAAAAGCACCGAGATTCGTCTAAGGATTTACACATGGTATTTATCGACCTCGAGAAAGCATTCGATCGAGTGCCTAGGGATCTCATATGGGCCGCGCTGAGGTCTCAAAACGTACCGGAAACGTATGATAGAATAATACAAGACATGTACGGAAACGTGAAAACTGCGGTTAAAAGCTCTGCTGGACTAACGAGAGAATTTCCAGTTAATGTCGGAGTGCATCAAGGAAGCGTACTTAGCCCTTTCCTCTTTAATGTAGTATTCGACTATCTTTTAAAAGACTGCATGCGCGAAGCAAATATAACGCCAATTCTCTTCGCTGACGACGCAGTTATACTTAGCGATAACGTCGAAGATCTACAGAACGCCTTAGATTCATGGAGAAATGCGCTAGAGAGAAACGGGTTTAAAATAAGTCGTTCAAAGACGGAGCATTTGACGTGCCCATTTGCACATCCGTTGCGACCTGTTCCGGATATAATGTTAGACGGAATAGTTCTTCCGAAAAGCACTATTTTGAAGTACTTAGGATCAATCGTTAACATGGAAGCGAAATGTGACGACGACGTAGACCACAGAGTGAGTGTGGGATGGATGAAATGGCGGGAAAATTCGGGAATCTTTTGCGACCGAAAATTTCCACTTAAATTAAAGGGGAAACTCTACACCACGGTTGTTAGACCAGCTCTTATATACGGTTCACAGTGCTGGACAATGTACGAAGAGTTTAAAAACAAAATGACGGCAGCGGAAATGAAAATGTTAAGGATGTCTAGTAGAGTCACTAAACGCGATTGCATTAGATCTACGCTTTTAAGAGGAAGTCTACATATAAAGAATTCGGTAACCGAACAGCTTGAGGCGAATAGAATAAGTTGGTATTGCCACGTTCAAAGAAGATCTGCGGAAAATCCGGTTAAAAAGGCACTATCAACTACGGTCACTCCAACTGTAAGAAAACGAGGTCGGAAAAAGAATTCCTGGATTTCTCAGATGGCAAATGCGCAACAACGTCTGGGGTTAACCACTGAAGCGATCCAGGACCGAGCATTATGTAGACGCGTTCTGCGGTCTGCGACATTAGCCAACCCCATAAGCGGAGCAGCAGCGATGCAGTAAAAATGGGAAACTCGTTACGCATAAGTTCGTATAACGAGGAAAGGGTTAATAAAAGGATAAGAAGAATTATTATTGAAAAACCAAACATTTAACCAAAAATTAGCCTTTTTCTTAGTTAAAAAACTTTTTCTGTGTCAGAAAAACGCTTTCGAATTATTTAGATTTGAATTAAAAATTTATCATCAATGCGCGAAATGAAAAATCCGAAAACTATGAGTACTCGTGTATTAAAAAATCATGTTGAACGACGAGACTCACTCTTAGATCAGTGGGTTTGTTACCAATTGGTCATTGTTAGAGTTAGACAAATTCAAAAAGAAATCTTAAGAAACTCTATTACATCCACAAATGTGCTGTGTTTTGTGTGTTCTTTACGCAAGTGAGATCACGAGTATACCCATTACAATCAGTGGAGGTACTTTTTTCAAAAATGAAATATTTGTGGACTATTTTTTTTTTATCATGTAAAAAAACCATTCCTTACATTTATTTTTTTAGGGATTATTCCCTTCAAATGTAGCTACTATATAACTGCGGCTTATATGATTTATACTGAAGTTCTAATTTGCGATGACGCATTTGAATATTACGATAGTGTTGGAGCAATGACTTGGGAAATATTGACCTCCATTTCTTTAATCGTAAATCGTAGCCTTCGCACTTTACGTAGTCCGAAATGAAAAAATGCAGAAGTGTAATGCCACATGATCTAGGTGGCCAATTTATCGGTCCAAAGCGTGAAATTAACTGCTAACCGAATAACTCTCGCAATAATGAATTGGTTTCGCGGGCTGTGAAAATGGCGCGATAAAAGGCGAACTTCCAAGTTACTTTCCGGACGGCTCTAGTTTTGAAGAAATGTGGACGAAAACTAGTTCATAAACCACACCAAACTGTTGTTTTGTTTGGATGTGATGGCAGCTCCTGAACGTCTTTTGTTGTTCCGCAAGCCAAATATGGTTATTTTGCTTAATGAAGTTGGCCTAAAGCCAATAATAGGCCTTATCGTTAAACAAAAATTTTGGTCGAGAAAGGGGGATTTTTTTGAAGCTTTCTAAGAGCTCAAAGAATAAAACAAGGACGATTTGGAAAATCAGAAGGCTTCAGTTATTGTGAATTGAAGGCTTTTTAACCAAGATCCACACGTAAAATATGTCAAGTTGTTGAGTACGACGCCGAGTCGATTTATCCTGGTCATCGCGTACAACTTTCATCATATTTTTATCATTACATACGTACTAGATGCGGTTGTCCAACGATGAAAATTGGGTTTCAAACAATTTGATGCTATAGCAAATTGTGCGTTCGGTAGGACGAATATTTGGAACATGAGTTCCTCTAAGCGCATAACACATATCCCTGGTGGAATGCTTATTTTCGTAAAAAATCTAAATGGTTTGTAGTCGCTGTGCCAGGCTAAGTCTTTCTATCATGGAATTTCGAACAATGATCAAGAAAAATACCATATTATTGTGACGCAACATATGCGTGATACTTATAAAATCCCTACCGGAAAAGGTACCTCTAAAAGAATCGCCTTTTACTTTGGAAGGTGAACGTGTGATGTTTGAGTTTATGACAAGAGCTGTTTGATAGGACATGTGGTGAATGGTGATTAAAAAAAACGATAGGAACTTTAATCTCAAAGTACGAGACTCGAAACTGAGAACTGTGTGAATGCACTATTGAGGACCAAAACAAAATTCAGAAAAAATGTCCAGCCAAAACTGAGTAGTATATTCGTAAATAGAGACTATGTTGTTCTAACAGGATGGTCCTACGTGCTACAATTTCCATGAAGCAATTGACTGGATTTAATGAAAAATTATTTATTTATTTATTAGAATATCAATATACTAGGTGGGAATGAAAAAAATTTTTTTTTAAATGTTTTTTTATTTTATTCAATATAGTCCCCTTTTAGCTTGATACAATTATTTCAGTGATTTTCCAACTTCCTGATCCCGTCCGAAAAGTAATTTTCTAATTTTCCGGAAGGTCTGCAAAATACTCCTCCGTGGTGTCCAAGATTTCCTCGCGTGAGCTGAATTTTTTATTGATGAGCCATCTTTTAAGGTTTGGGAAGAGATAATAGTCCGACGGAGCTAAATCGGGCTAATACGGTGGATGTGACAGCAATTGGAGCCGGAAGTCATTGATTTTAGCCGTGGTTGCAAAGCTCTTATGCGCCAGCGCATTGTCTTGCAAAAAGAAAATTTTTTTTAAGCTTCATGTGAGGCCGTTTTGCAGCGATTTCGGCCTTCAATCGCTCCAATAATGCACAGTAATACTCGCTGTTGATGGTTTTTCCTTTTTCGATGTAGTCCACGAAGAGTATGCCATTAAAATCCCAGAAAACCGACGCCATAACCTTTCCGACCGATTGAGCCTCCCTCGGCCCCTTCGGACCACTCGTGCCGGGTTCAGTCCATTGCCGGGCACTCATTCTGTTCTCTGGTGTATAGTAGTTGATCCAGGTTTCATCAACAGTTACCAATCGATGCCAAAAGTGCTCTCGCGTTGGTGTTTTTGGTCAGGAGTGAGCATGCGCGGTACCCAGCGGCAGGATAACTTTTTCATATGCAGAATATTGCCCAAAATATGTCGTGTGCGCTCAGTACTAATCTTTGTGGTATCTGCTAGCTCGCGCATCCTCACTTTCCGGTCAGCCAACAAAATTTCATGTATTTTTTTTGACATTGTCCTCTTTAACCGCATCGGAGGGTCTGCCGCTGTGGACTTGATCTTTAGTGGAGTTGCGGCCACCACGAAACTCTCGAAATCAATATTTGGCGGTGTAATCTGACGGGGCATTAGCCCCATAATATTTATCCAACTTTTCTTTTGTTTCCTTCGCTGTTTTGCCTCTCAAAAAAAAATGTTTTATGGGAGAACGAAAATCGTTTTTGATGCCAAATACGTCAACAACAATCAGCTTTCAAAACAAAACTAAAGATAGTATCGCACTGAAATTTGGCATGTCTGCCTAAATATGAACAGACTTCAAGGCACCATAACCTTTTTTGCAGTAGCAGCGCATTCTGGCGGTCAAGGAGGTCAATCTTGGATCTTGATTTAATTAGGAGATTACAAATTTTTGCTGCAATGATTGTGTCGTTACGTGGGTTTGCGATGCTTTGTAGTACTGTCAGAGCAGATCACACATTTCCTGCTGTCAAAGAAAAATTATATCGTAAAATTAAGTAGCGAATTGGACATCGAGGTTGTGCGATTTGATTACTACTTGTGGGGCATTTAGTATATAGTAAGGTTTTCGATCTATGGGAATTAGCCGGAAACTATTGAGGCCTTGTTAGTTAATATTCAGCGCATTTTTAATGGAATTAAGCCCTTTATATTTTACTTTTATTATTTCTATAGATCTTTGGAAAACGCTTTAAGAATTGACACAAAAAATTAGCAAATGTCAATTTGATTTGACAATCTGGTTTAAGTATCAGCAGGAAGTTACTAACAAGGTTAAACTGTGAAGTGAATTCATTTCTTTTTCATCTTTTTTCGGCAAAATCAATAAAATCTAATTAATCGGAGTTTATAAATAAAACCTACTTTTGATCATTCAACACACAGATGAACATTTCAATTTCCCTCGTAGATGCTTATTTAAATGAGTGGTTCTTGCTTTGATACCTCATCGAATCAGTAGTCCTATTTTTGTTTGATCTATCTCAAAGAAAAGTAAAAAAAAAAAACAGATTTCATCAAGTAATCAAGGAAATTAAAATAATATTTTTCTCTGTCACAAGATTCCTGCTGTTTCTTAAACAGTCCTTCTGTCACATCATTATCATTTTCTTTGAAAACGACTTACAAGTTCGTCCTTAAAGATATCATATAATGTTATGTTTCTGACATTTAGCATATGACTCAGTAAGTTTGCAGCCTTAGATTCAATTTCTCGGAATAGAATTTCAATTTCTTGTTTCTCTGTCAATTTTCCACTTAAATGTCTTCTACTCGTACTTCCCCATTTTGATGTTTAGTAAAAAACAAAAAAATAGGGGGAAAAAGAAAAATCCTCATCAATAAGTTCCATCGGATCGAGGTAGGTAGCATATTCGAATTTCCAACGATCCAACAAAATGCCAAAAGCTCAGGTATAACTTTCACCATTTTATACATTTATTATACAAATACCAATTTAGCAGTTCTACAGCATATCCCCCTACATATATTTCGAACTCAAGTCGAGGACTATTTTAGAGAAATTTCATTAAGTACACACACGTATATGTACATACGTACGAGTAGGGAGTAGGAAAAGTGAAATAGAAGCCAAAGTCAAAATGTCACACTTACCGTTGTCCTACAACAATATGCTCTTAAGCAAAAGAGAAAGACAGTATACAGTGTTGTGTTACATATCCTGACACACTCGTATAGTCATAAGGCAGGGCTCACAAATTGGCCGCCTTCCCATTGCCGTGTTATCAATTTTTATTTTTTATTTTTTCAATAAAATAACACTCACATAGAAAAGTAGGAATTTACGAATATGCGAGAGCTCCATTAGAACAGAAAAGGATGTTAGAGTGGGTGGATCATTTAAAGACAACCTCATTAGGACAGGGAGCTCAATTAAATTTACTCGATCAATGTTCCAAGTTGAGGGAACTTACGCTTCTACAATCTTGACATGAGAATGGGGATTCGTATGCTTACCGCACCACTTATGCGGGGTAGTTGCCTTTAATCATCTGCGATGTCAGCCTTCAATGAACCTGAAAACGTGCTCTTTAGGGGAAGTGAATTTTATGTGTGCTGTGCATGTGGCTGACTATGTGTGCGTGTGCATCCTGTTGGGCTCCCTATTCGTAATTAGTAACTGAAACTCAAGTTGGCAGGAATAATTTAATTCTTCAAGTTGAAATCATCAAAATGGCAATGAACGCGCGCCCCTTGTTCTGGGTTTTGGGTGTTGGTTTCAGGGTGCTGTGTACTTGGTTCTGTGTGCTGGGTGGTAAAAGGTGGTTGGTAACGATGCTACGAAAAAAGGTGCTTACATGGAACAACGTGGACGGAATAGGTGTGAAAAAGTCAGAAGGCATAACTCGGCAAAGCCATCCGGTATAAGCAACTTCCCCTCTGTTTTTTTTTTTTGTTTTTTTAACATTTTAGTCCCGTCATTGGCATAAATTACTTAAGGGTAGGTATATACCTATACACTATGGGGGAAGACTTAATGTACGGGTAGGTGGTTTGGTTAGTTATGGCAGCATGACCTAGCATGAGTCAGGTGGATTTATTATTCATGTTTAATGACATTATTACGCAAATAAACACACGCTGTTGGAGAGTTGCTTAGAGTTGTGAGTAACTTTTACGTACGACTACATGTCAGCCTCTTGTACATGAAACAAGCACAAAGAAAAAACAAAAACAAAAACAAAAAACTCAACAAAATCAAAAAATAAGAAAAAAGAAAAGTAAAATGGAAAAAAGTTGCCATTCCCGTAACAATGAAAGTTTCGCAGAGGGAGGCCATAATCACATGTGCTAGTGAGGTAAGTCCTCAAGGACACAAGTGTTGAAATTCTTACAAACACAGTGTGCCTGAGAAGTTTTCGAAATTTTCCTCGCAGAAGGTTATTCGTGTCACTTTCGTAATATCTCATTGAATTCGTAGCTGCTCTCAAATTGTTTCGTTAAGTTCTTGCGAAGGAAAAAGGACATACAAATCCTTGGGAAACAGGAGGAATTGGAAAAAGAAGTTGTTGGAGAAAATGTGTGTACTGAATTGGTACCCAGTATGGTCGAACTTTATTAGGGTTTAAGTGGTAAATTGATTTCATGTCAATCCGTAATTGAATTGGAATGCGTTTATTCTGGGGTAAAATGAAATATACTCGTAGATGCTCTGCCTGGAATTTCTAAAGACTGGGCAATGTTATTCAGTAAGGAAACGCAGTGAAATTCCCATGCGGATGTGATGTATCCGGCATTTAACTGACATTTTCCTTTTTTTTTTTAAGACTGATTGCTCTTGACAAAAGTTTAGTTACATTCAGTTGAGTTTTCCAATGGGGCTCATATATAAATTTCCTAACACCCACTAGTTGTGATCTAAGAATAAAAGATTACTTGGGGTTACTTGTGAAGCTTGTCTGGGTTCCACGTGCCTTGTATTTCATTTCAGGACTAAAAATTGTGAGAAGTTGATCGAAGCTTGAGCAATAATTTTAAAACAACCCAATCGTATAGTTTTGTTAGTTAATTACACTATTTATTTCATAAAATGTATAAATACAATTTTTTAGTCTTTATCGGCCTGGCCGAAGGCCGTCTACCAGACTAACATTTTAAACATTTATAAGCAGCATTCAAACCTAGTTTTGTAGTTTAAAAACTTCAAAAAAGTTCAAATTACAAATTTTAAGATTTTTACCAATTATGCAGTTTCGATAACGTAGGGCAATCGTTGTATATCTATATAATGCATCCCAACCTCTGCTAACGTTGAGTATTCTTATCGCTTCATCCAGCTAGAGCGTACGTACTCCAAAAATATTGAAACGGAACTCTGTTAAAATGGGGCACACTGCTAGGAAGTGGTACACATCCTCTCGTTTTTTTCAGTTGCATATGGTGCGCAGTATAGGAAGATGTGGGCGGTATGGGATATAATTAAGGGGAAAGAGTTCTCGCCTTAGTCAAAAAATGGTGCTCATCATATCAGTGGATATGCCATCTAAGAAATATGTTTTGTCCCGTAGATAGTGGCTCAGTCTGCTATAATATGATATGTGTTGGGATGCCACTGCTTCACTTAGAAATTGATTTTTTTTTTTGTTTTTTTCCAATAGGGAGCTAAACTTATTCTTCAGAAATACTCGTACTAACTGCTCATTGGGGGTCACAGGTAGATTGTATTCCCATTCGGATGCCAGACATTCCCATTCCCATGTCAATAGCATTTGCGATAGAACTGTTTTTGGTAGTCTGTCTTAGTTCATTGCCATAACTCGTAACGCATTATCTTAGTGTAGTCTGAGGGTGTCCTAAAACAAGGGGGCAGTACCTGCCTCCAAATGGAGCATGTAAATAGGTGAACTGCTCGGCAATCTGAGTGTCCTGCTTATAAAATATCGACGAAACTTTTCTACCTCTTAGAGTGGTCGATATCCCCATATTTTTGCTTCATAAAGGACTATAGAACATGCAGTTGCTTGGAATATTTTCAGCTTCGCCCTGAGGGATATATATGTCGTAGCACGCTTTGCTTCTGCTAATTTTGATGTTAAGTGCCTCCTCATGTTCAGGTTTGACGTAATCAAAACACCTAAGTATTTATACTCGCGCAAAATTTCAATTAGTTCACCCTGATACGTCCATTTTTCTCATCGGCAATACCTCCCCCTACCTTCCCTGAAAATCATCATCTTTGACTTTGCTAGATTTAGAGACAAGTTGCAGGTCTTGCAGTAGTTTTCCAGCTTGTTTATCATCAGCTGCGCACCTTCTATAGTATCTGCAAGGAGGACCATATCGTCTGCAAATAACAGCGCAGGAATTTGTGTTCTGCTTATATCTATTCCTCCTTTAATAGCGTCTATTATGTCGTTAATATATAAAATAAACAGCAAAGTGCTAAGGATACATCCTTGTTTTACTTTGGTTGAAAAAACAATTTTGTAGAGTTTGTCAAAAAGAGATTCGCGTGGTATGGTATCAAATGCTACTCGGAAATCTCTTATAGATTTCAGCTATGTTCACAAATGAAAATATTTGGTCAATTGTTGAATACTTAGATCTAAAACCTGCTTGAAATTCATGCAAAATGTTCTTGTTTTCAACCCACGTTGTTAGCGTGTTGAAGAGTACAGCTGCAAATAACTTCGTTGACGCATTCAGAAATTATATTCCTATAATTAGCCGGGTCCTCGTAGTCTCCTTTTTTTGTAACGGGTATATTATCGCATTGCGAAAGCTCTCTGAGACGTCCTCCGTTTCGAAGATCCGATTAAATTTTGATGTAAGCGCTGTTAGAACTTCTTCTAATACGAGTATAATTGGAGTATCCAGGAATTCATCCTGGATTGTCCGAGATTGTCCACAGAATGAACACTTCAGCAAAAGCTACAAGCGAAAACTTTTACCTTAATATGTATGTTTGCAGTTTGGCTAAAGAGTTTACTACTTTTGTGAATAAAATTATTTTCTTTGAACATTTTGTTTGGTTATTGTTTCCATAATTTTTTAATTTATGCACAGTTTAAACAAATAGATGATATCCTGTAGCTTAAAAATTTGGCGTGATAGACAAAAACTGTGATCATTTTCAACTTTCAACGAAATGTGTGTTCCCCAGTGTAATCAAAGGTGCTGCGTAATAAAAAGATGCAGAGATTTGCGGTGTGTTAAGGAGCTGTGTAGAGTGGTCTTTGAGCATATTTGCTTGCTCTCGTATAAATACGAGACGGTCTGAGTAAAAATCAAACAGTTTTTAAACAACCTTTAAAATAGTGCCTTTAAGATCCTATTTAAGTAGGAGGACATAAATAAAAAATATCAGAAAAAAGTGTTCGCGGCTTTCGCATTTTTTTGATGTAACCGATGATGAATGGCATATCAACTCGTCGAGAATTTCCCTCGACTACGCGATATTGCCTAGCATTCACACAGTACGTATGTTATATCCTCAACCACTTGTAGATCGCCGCAAATGTCCTACAAATGTCCGTATCTGACAGTTTGAGTCTCTTTGCGTGTTTTAGCAGGAGACAGTGCCCTGTCAGGATTCTTATTATTGTTCAAAGCTTATCCCTGTTTAATTTTATTAACTCCCTAGATCTTTTACATACAATTAAGGAGTGGCCATAGATAACCTATGTCCTTCGAGATTCAACCACCTTAGGGTCTTTTCCTCGATAGTGTCTCTTACTATGCAGAGGGGTGGTTTAATATTGGCGGCCTCACCATTATCAAGGAGCCCTCCTCTTCTTGCAAGCTCATCCGCTTGTTCATTTTCCCTTTATACCTCAGTGTCCTGGCACCCAGCACAGGCTCACCCGGTTCTGAAAGCGTAATGCTGTAAGCATTGTGTGATAGGCCCTGACTGAATCCGAGTTGATCTTAGTCAATTCCATTGCCTTAATAGCGACCTAGCTGTCGATGTAGATAGTGATATATCTAACGGATACCGATTTAACCTGCATCAGCTCAGCCGCCCTGAGGACGGCCAGAACCTCTGATTAGAAGACACTACCAGTGTCCCGTAGCCTCATGGACAGTCTTAGTTCTGGGTCATCCGAGAAAATACCGGAACCTGATACTTCCTCTGTGTTCGAGCCACCTGTGAAAACTGCAATTTTATTTGGTCTGCTCACTGCATTTTCTTGCCAGTCCTTCCTCTCCTGATATATTATATCACACGGAATGTCGAAGTTTAGGAAGGAATTTCATCCGTTAAAATTGGATTACCTGGCAGTAACTCCGCTAGGATCTTGCCATGTCCGAAGCTACTGCTCTTGAAGTGACTCAAATTAGTGAGTCGTATCGCACTGTTGTCAGCAAGTTTTTTGATCTAGGTGTTAGGTGCAGAAATGTATTCAATGCTGCCGTTGGGGTGGTACAGAGCGCACCTGTAATGGCTAAAGGCTAAAATTTCCGTAGATCGTTTTCTTATTTGTTGTTTTCCACCATGCTAGTGCACCATAAGTAAGTTTTGGTCTCATCACCGCCGCATATATCCAATACACCATAGCGGGTTTTAGGCCCCAGATTTTTCCTACAGCACATTTGCATATATAAAGAGCATCATATGCCTTTTTGATTTTACGCTACTGAGTTTTGGGAGTATGAGTTGCGGTATCTTGTACTTTCTGGTAAAAAGAACCAGTTCCTTTTTGGAGAAGTTGACACTGATCGTACTGATTGTTTAATTTTCACCAAAAATAGTCAATGCTTGTAGACAGAAACCAAGTTAACAGGAGCATTGAAACATCTTAGTTCTGGTTTGGAGTGGTTCTTAGAAATTGTTGTATGATATTGTTGGATGAAACCAAAATACTTAGTTTCGTTGGAAAAACAGATTGTTCCACAAGCACTTGTCGACTGTCAGATTTCTCCTTCTCCTCAAGGTAACAAACTCAGATTTTAAATTATCTGAATGCCAATTTCTGGCGCAAGAGTCGTCAGTCTAGAGCTTATTCAACAGATCTTTCATCATGGTTTTTGATAGGGGTAAACAGTGAGCCGATTTATATTGATCATATCGGTCCAGGTAGAACGTCATGATGCGGGTTACTCTCGCCATTAAATGTTGCCTCAGTTCGCATCTGCAATCAGGGTCCTGTTCACGAAAATTGCTCCCATCAACAAAACTAGTGATTCGATAACGTCGTTTTGTCTGGTCGAGTTAGACAAGGTAAAAGATGTTTTTTTTGTTAATGCATCCAGGTGATTTGAAAGCGCAGTGGCATGTTGCATTTAAAATTGAGGATTCATTGGCAGAGTAGGTGTGCGCTTCTTTAGCTCGACCATTCTCCACAAGTTCGGAGATAGGTTACTACAAAGCAAGAAGTTAAGTAACCACAATAGAGATTGAAAGCCCCTCTGTATTTGTGCTCCTTGTACTAGTAGACCGACAATGATGATTCCCTTAACAGTATTGATCCCTAAATTTTTTGGATGGTCACGTTGTTTATTTGTTTATCTAAACAAAGCCTTCATCTCAGTCTCTATGATTGTTTTCACGTTTCATCTATGTTGTCAATAAAATATCCAAAACAACAAAAGCATGTGATAGTAGATCTATCAGTGCCGCCTTGAATTGGAAATAAGTCTCTATGTGCTGTACTAGTATCTCAATGCTTGCCAATGCAGATTTCCCACCTGTAAAAGGAGGATTTCCAAATCAAAACTCGACTACAGAGCTTCTGTGCATCTTCAGCAACCTTATGCGTTTCCTAAGCAGCTAATCCTTTTTCAATTACTGTTTTATGTAAATTTTGTTTAAAAATCTTCCAAAACTCAATTTCCCATACCACAGCTTAGCCCTAAGATACTACGAGTATCTGGAATATTCTCGAACTCATAGTTCTCTTTCTTTGAAAGAATCCACTCATACACTATCGTCTGTGTTCGTGTAATGGACACAACGAATCAACGAGGTGAAATCAGTTCCTCAATTTCCATTACACGTACCGAAATTGTATACCAATAGCAATTTAAAGTTTTCAATTAACTTTCACCCCTCTGCCATGTTCACGAAGAAGTTTTCCTTAAATATAAAATTCTCCACAAAAGAAGTCTTCGCTTTGGAAGCGACCACCTACTAGACTGCCGTCACTCTGGTGCCTTATGAGACGTCTGACCAGTTTGTTAAGTTTCTTTTCAGTTGCGGGTGCTTGAACTTCGAAATGATTTAAAACATCTTGCTTGAGTATTGGGGTAGTCTATTCGCATCTAGGGGATGAAAACTCAATTGTACGAGTATGGTGCGCAAAACGAAATCAAAAGCAAATAAAAATTAATTAAAATTTGGACTCCTTCATCCCAATGTCGTTTTTCAACCCCATGAGTGACATTATGTCAGGAGTTCGCTTGGTAAAATTGACCCTAATTTTCAGCGAATAGAATGAAAAGAAAAAAATAGTACGCATACGCCTACGACCGAGTTCTAGATAAGTTCTACTTTTCATGCAGCAACACATGTACGCGAAAAACAATTCCTAATGTGTTGGCCTAGTTCGGCACCAGTGTGACCAGAAGTTTAGTTTTTTCTAGATTTTTTTTAGCTGGAACTGGATATAACCAAGATAGTGCGCAAGAATTGCCAAAACAAATTCGATGGCCAATTGATCGTGATAGTATAAAAGCAGCAACCGGACTATGATAACCATTTTGAAAAGACTGCCCGACTTTTCACTAGGGATTAAATGTCAAATTAGTTGCCACAATGAGCTGCGAAACTTCATTTATTTTTAGTACAGTTCATCATTTTAAAAAAAAATTGAAAGTTGTTTCCAAAATCGAAGCTCTTTTTTACAGGTAAGCTCTAAGAATACTTCAGGAAATTTACGGACCATCTGA
The DNA here is from genome assembly GCA_928272305.1 of Volucella inflata. Classification (NCBI taxonomy): domain Eukaryota; kingdom Metazoa; phylum Arthropoda; class Insecta; order Diptera; family Syrphidae; genus Volucella; species Volucella inflata. Next base: position 161,165,241 of record OV743716.1, read on the forward strand.
ACGTGATATTTATCTGAAGAAAACAAGCAGTTGCGGAAGCTCGTGTTGAAGGGGATCCCGATTTATATATAGGCATTCGTCGTGGTTAGCAGCAACGCAGAATTGCCTGTACCTACGCATACAAGAACCAATTAGATGCATAGCTAAAGACGGGTGACCATTTTCTGCATTGGGTGTTTAGTGTTTGGGTTAAATAAAATAGCAGAAATGTCGTATTTGGAGTGCATCTAGAAAATATACCGGATTATGCGTATTGTACGCTGGGGGCATCAAAAATAAGGCCGGAGCAGAAGTTACTGCTAATAGAAATCCGTACAATGAGAGGTGTAACGATTATTTGTTCCAAAATTTCCGGGACATCAATTTCCAAGAACTGGGCCTCCAACAGAATCGTGCTCCATCCCATGCGAAAATATTGCTTTTTTGAAAACACGATTCGGTAGTAGGGTCACTTTAAGATCATGCGATTGGATTATTATCTTGGCGGCTACGTTAAGTGTCTATTTTATGCTCATAAACCATTTATAGATGTCTTGGAGCAAAACATTGTTCGAGTAATATGCGATATATGCCTCCAATTGGCTGAAAAGTTGTCATACTTAAGCTTATTTCATGTTCTTTATGCGAGGAAGTCGTTTTTAGTCATACATATATCCAGACATATGTATAAAATATAAAATGGATTGAAATATACTTTCAAATGAATTGAATAAATCGTCATCATGTTGATTTTTTATTCGGTGCGCAACTAAGTTCTCTCAGTTTTTTTGTTTTTTGATGAAAATGCAACTTTATTCTGAAAAAAATGGTTGCAAATGAATCACTCAAAGTATTGCCCATCGCAAGCTACAACTTTTTCCCATATTTTTGGCAGAGCTCGAATACCCTAACGGTAAAAGTGTTCAGCTTTTGAGGCTATCCACGAATCGAGCCATTTTTTGAGGTCTTCATATGAGCGGAACTGATGATCAGCTAGACCATGTGCTATCGAAGGGAGCCAGCTATAATCAGACGGCGCAATATCTAGAGAATATGGCGGGTAGGGTAGGACCTCCCGTTTGAGCGTTTCTAGCTGGATTTAAACGGGTTTGACCGAGCGTTATCATGCTGTGAAACCGCTTTTTCGTGCCTCTACTCATACAGTGCTCGGCTCAATCGCATCAATTGAAGGCAACACCATTCCCCGGTAATGGTTTCGTTGGGTTCAGTTCATAATAAATAACATCGACCTGGTCCCACCAAATACACAGCATAATCATCGCAGCATGAATATTCGGCCAAACCGACGACGTAGAAGCAAGACCGGGCAGTTCTCATGACTTTTTTCTCTTTGAGTTGCTGAAATGAATCTATTTTTCAGAAAACCCTTCCGTTTTTTCCACTGGAGCAGTTGTTCACAGGCGAGAAAACGACGCTCAACTTCCTTTGGCTTCAAATCATAAGGAACCCAAGATTCTTGTTTTTGAATCTTTCCCAATTGCAATGTAATTGCTTGGAAATCGCTTGGCGGGTAACTCCTAACGCTGAAAAAAGCTCTTCTTGCATTTGGCACGGATCCATATCGAGCATTGTCTCCAATTCAACGTCTTCGAGGGATTTTGGCCTTCCTTCACGCAGACGGTTGTCAACATCGAAATCACCATTTTTGAAGCGATGGAACAAATCACGGCACGTTGTTTCGCTTAGAGCTTCATCTCCATTAACTTTTTGGAGCTCTCGATGCTCTTCAGGCCTCGTTTTCTTCGAATGAAAGAAGAAAATCAACACTTCCCGCAAATGACGATTATTCGGCACAAAATCAGACATTTTCATACAGTCAAAACAAAATCATTGATGTGTCACAACGGTTTGTTTACTGTGTGTCTAAGCTTGGTTCATAACATTTTTGATATGTCAAGAACGACCAGTACTTACTGCTGGAGCCATCTATTGACAAACAGCGGGAACTTAGCTGCTCATCTAATATTTAAACAAAAAAGTATGGACCTTTAAAAAAACACCTTCTCTTTGGTTCCAAATCTTTTTTAAAGAATTTATTGCTTCATTGTACAGTGCTCTGTTCCAGAAGATCCTAGACAAGTAGACCTTGTTAAGCTCTTAGAATTTGATACATTTTAAATAATGAATGTTTCCAAGAAACGAATTAGCAAAATCCAATAACCGAAATTGCAAATGTATATGAGAATATTGAGAAGGCCGAACGCGCTTATTGGTTTGGAAAGGTCTCTGTAAACCTGAATTGAGAGCATCGGTTGACTGCTTACAGCCACTGAATGAAACACTTTTTTTTTTGCAAAGGGAGGCTACAGTACTAGTGGGTGGAGGGTGTCGTGACACTCTTCCTTTCAATGGGAATATGCTGTCTTGCTTCTAGAAATTCAGATCTAGAATGCGCACAAAATGAATAGCATAAGCGACTTACAATACAAAACTGGGAATCGAAAAACGGCAGTTTCAAATGATCAAGCGAGTGTTTGATTCTTAAAAACTTCAGCATTTCAGAAACTGGCTTGGCACCTAAAACTTGTGTTCGTTCCATCCAACTACTGTCAATTTCTATCGTGCGCTTGAGAAAAGCTTTTACTGAGTTCATCAGAACTTGGTACAATATAAATGCGCCATTATTTCTCCTTTGAGTAAATTCACTTCCTATGCCAACTGATGCTAAAAGAGCGATACCCAGATCAACCGACAGTACTACAAAGCGGCTGCTTTCTTACTAATTTAAAGACTCACATCTTCTAAACTACCTCGTTACATTCTTGATTAGATTCTTAATTGATAGCACCTGCACCACCTAACTGAATTCGGGTTAACCTTTAAGGTTAAATTAGACTGTGTTGTTTCCTGCATTAGCAGGTAACGTGTTGTACAGAGATACCCTCTGCTTCATACTTTTGTTCGACTCCCCAAAGGGTGGGCTTCGGGTAACATTCGATATGCATTGGCAGAGTTCTTGTAGTGAAAACAGCCTTAGAACAAAGGTTGCCTGCTAATAACATTAATAATTCAGTTGCAATGTACTACAGCGTCAATATTCTATTGCTTCAGCAATAACCCTGGACAGCCACTGTATATGTAAGTGACTCAACTTTTTGATCATATAGTATGATTATGAATTTAGTAAAAAAAATAATGAGAACCAAATTCATCTTTAAACATAATTTAATACAACAAAAGTAAAAGTAGGGCATTTGATCAATTTGTTGACTTTGCGAAACTGTTCCTACTTAGTTCTTCGTTTGGCCTCCTTTTGCCTTGATAACCGCTTTTATTCTTCTCGGTATGGATTCTTTTAACCTTTTACATTGATATGCTGTGATATTTTGCCAAACAGTTTGAGTGCGGTACCATAATTCATGCAAATCCGAAATAGCACGTTTAACCTCAACCCAAAGATGTTCAATCGGATTGAGGTCTGGAGATTGTGGTGGCCAATCAAGTATTTGAAATTTGTTTTTGCAGCCAGACTTTTGTAATTTTGGCTCTCTGTTTCGGATCATTATCTTACTGAAAGATAATTTCCAACACATCTTTATGCCAATTTTCCAAGCTTGTAAGGAGTCCGTCATCCATGATGGTTATGTATTGAGTGCCATTCATGCGATCCACGACTCCAATGCATTCACCAACCCCTTCCATGCACATGCATTCCCAAATCATAAGATTTCCTCCTCCAAATTTTAATGTTGGTTTGATATGGCGATCGCTGATTGGCTTACCTGGCTTTTTCCAGCACCATTGGCGACCATCGGACCCAAGACAGTTTATTTTTGTTTCATCCGACCAAATTACCCTTGTCCAGTCATTAACACAATAATCCTTATATTTTTGGGCAAATTGTAGCCTTAATTTCTTATGACGGTCAGTCAATATGGGCTTTTTAATTTTAGCGCGTCCATGGAAACCGTTTCTGCGCAAAATTTTTCGTACAGCATCAGTTGTTACATTAATCCCATCTTTTTTGTAGAATGCCTTACTAATCTATACCACATTTTTTTATACTCCATATTCAATCTGCCCCACAATACGCCTTTGGATATTTGAGTTTAAAATTGGTTTCCTTCCAGACTTATTCTTTTCAGCGTCAGACTTCAAATTTTTGCATATTTTGGATACAACTCCCACTGAAACTCCAAATTTTTCGATGAGTTGTCTTGGAAACAATAAGCTTTTCTTCTTTCATCTACCATCAAATTTAAAACAGTTAAAATGCCTGTTTAAATAGAAATTTAAATTTACCTTAGGTAGGATTCTTATTTTAATAGTTTAAATGTTTTTATTGTTTACAAAAAACACAGAGAAAATTCCACACTTGGCCAAACTTCGTACTCACAATATGCAACTGTGAAAGGGTCAACAAATTGATCATATGCGTTGCCTAAGAACTTTTGCAAATTCTCACAAAATAACCGTGCAAAAAAAGGGATTCCGAGAGGACCTAGCACCGAGTACTGGCACATCTGAAATCGACCAGCTCTTTAAAGGAAATCGAGTTCGTTCCAGAAATAATTAGTTTTAAATTAGTTGAGAACCAGGAGATCTCGAGTTATTGCATAATCTACAGAAGTCACACTACAGAGATCATTTAATCCACCTTTCATTCCTTCAGGAGCTCAAACATTACTCTGTCACATACTACACACCATCAAGTCTTTTTAATTTTTAACGACAAAGTTGAAAAGATGGACTTTCCTTTTGTCAGGTGATAAATCGGTAAAAAAAAGTGTCAAACTATGCCAATGGACTAATTTAAAGTGCAATCTCTGGTCACACTGTTTAAGGACAAAAATAAAAAAAACCATATACTGAATGTATGGGTACGGTGCAATGAATTTTAACTAACCAAAGTGGGTGCCTAAACGACTCGAACGCAAGTTCTGTCAATGCGGCTCCTAATTTCCGTCGTCAGGCAACGTAAATCACACAAAAAGCTAAGAGCTCTACGTGACTATGCCTGCTAATTTAACATAGTCCTCCAACGGGAAGCATTCAATTCAGCTCGTACTAATACTCGTAACTCGAGTGTGCGTGTGTTTGTTTGTGGTAGGCGCACTGGGTGGCGTTTTCTTCTAATTTTCTCGCACACACCCGCAATCATTGTCGCAATCGTAATATAACCTATATCCTCTAGTCGTTGTTACAAATACAATCATTGTCATAGTTATACACATAGTCGTGGTCGTGGTCGTAGTCGTTGGCATACTCTATTTTTGAGTTGTATCCAGATCAAGGACTAAATTGGAAGATTATGAATTTGTCAGCACAATACCAGTGACACTCGGTTAATGTGGTTTTAGAAGAGTTTGAGGCTTTCAATGCTGGCAAGTTAACAGCGGGACACTACCTCGACTGTAGGAACTGTATTGGAGCGTTTATTTCGAGGACACGGGATGCTGCGAAGTGGTTCAGATGTTGCTTCTGCTGGTTCATTTGCCACAATAAATCATTGACCCAAAACGGTTGTTAACTCAACCATTCGGATGTGCTGTACATTGCTTGCATTTGAAATTCAATTTTTTATTTATTTTTATTTACTTCACCCAGTTACTGCAATGTTTACTTGGCCTTGTGTGCGTGTGTTTGGAATTCAGTGGTCAAAATGACAGAAGATAACATGTTTCATTTGTAACTCTTCGAGTTTGTTTTAAATATATTCGTTGGTTTTGATATTTGTTTTTTGATATACGAATACCAAAGTGATGCTGGGTGAGTTACTGCTATGTATCTGTAGTTTGTGGAATTGACCCAGAGAGCTATGAATGTGAGTGAGACATTTCTCCGCACACAAATATGTTCGAACTCAGAAAGTTTTCACGCCGGCCGTGGTTTATGTGAATTGGAAAAGTTTTCAAATTATCCGACAAATCCAAGCGTGAACTATTGCGCTTTGGCCAATGGGATGATTTATTTTTTTTGAGATATTCGTACCTTGCCTAAGAGCTCCATTCGAGTTTAACTTGCTCAGTGACCTCGATGACTCAATTTTCAAAGGGTTTCTCATAATATAGATTTGGAGATTTTCCATAAGGTAGCAGTAAGGTGGTAGTTATTCAAAATTGAAAGTGCTTTCGAAATTGTACGATTTTCTATTGTCGTTCGGAAAAGTTTTTGGGGTAATTTTTGTGTTTTTTCGAGAAATGAAAATCTGAATAGATAATGCCAGCCTGGGGTTGAACAATGGGGAGACTCTTTTCTAAATATCTTTTTCTCTAAAACTGCTATGAAAACTACAAAAAAACTTTCTCAAAGTTTCGGATCTGCACTCTTTTTGAAATGCTGGGAAAGCAGTTGGGAGATCGATAGTCGAACAAATTTTTAAGTTTAGACAAAATCCTTGAGATGACCAACGAATTCTGAGAAATATGAAGAGGATTGAGGGGGCCAAAGTTTATCTAAAGATCCAAGATAAATGGATTATTGATCATAGGGGTATAGTTACTTATATTCATAGCTTGCTTAACTCGGTACTGAGGGGAACAGTCTAAAATAATACAGTTACGTCGGAGAAGTCAGGATGAAGTTTAAAACTAAAACAAATTTTATTCGTTTTAGGATTGGCAAACTTCTTATGGAGAAGTCCTAGTCCACCGGTCCAAAACGAGAGATTATTTGCTTACCAAACTCATTTTTCAATTGTGTGGTATGTAGCGATATCTTGCTGGAATCATAAGTCGACTAGGTTCAGCTCGTGAATTTTGGATGAAAATTTTGTGCTCACGGTCATCTTTAAAAAAATACGGGCAAATGACACCACACCAAAAAGCTTATCCCAGCTTTTATATTGCCTGATATTGATACCCATTTAACTAGTTGTTATGTTTCCTCAATAATGACGTGGATGCCGCTGCTGATATGATCACTGCTTATATGTGTTACGACTCCAGCTGTAAAGACCAGCTGTAAAGAGGCTGTCAGGGCAAGAGAAATGTTTTTTCGGTCTTACAAGACCAACCCGACAGAGGAAACTCGAAAAAGTTCAAACGAACCAGAGATGACTGCAACACCTTTCTTAAGAGTGTCCAATTTTAATACGACCAAAAACTGAGGCAAAAAATGCATACAGTGTTCCAAAGGTAGTAAACATTTTTGGTCGTTCGTCAAAAATATTAGAAATTTCGCCTCATCCTCCATCCAAATGCTAATTTATAATGACATTCCAGCTGTCAGCTCTTTGGGCTAAGTCAATCTGTTTGCTGCACACTTTGGGGCCAAGTTAATGCTTCCAGACTGTGCTATGTCTCCGCCTACACCTGAGCGCGTCGAATCTTCAACGAGACAAATCCATTTTCGCACTCGCATAGTAGCAAGAGTACTTAAAGATCTTAACATTCACAAATCCGCTGGTCCAGATGGTATACCTCTTCTTCTTCTGAAAAGGTGTTCTTCTACGTTGGCGAAACCACTGCGTAAGCTTTTTCATCAATCCTTCTCTTTAGGACTCTTTCCGAGCAGATGGAAATCAGTATTTGACCAGCCCGTCACTAAATAAGGCGAATCTCCCCTTACATACCCATTGCACTTACGTCGCTTCTTTCCAAGGTCATCGTTAGCTCGTAGAATATCTCGAAACTCGAAAACTTTTTAATGTCTGGCATCACAGTTTTCGTAGCAACAGGTCCACTGGTGATTTGATGGCATGTCTCACCAAAAAGCGGAACCAAAGCTTACATCAATCTGGCAAAAGCAAGTTAGTTGCATTTGATATTTCTGCTACTTTTAATCGAGTATATTCTTTCGCTGACGACAGTACTCTCTGCTTTTCATATTCGTTCCCGAACTCATGGCCCTGCTCTTTGGCTGTAGAACGGGCAGCGCATATTTAGCTTATTAAATTCAGATATACTAACAGCATAACCAATTGGGGAGCTATCAGCAAATTGGAATCTAATGCTTCCAAAACCTAATGCTGTCTGCTGTCGCTTAAGCGAAATTCAAATACCCAGCCATTATCCATGAATGGGACTTGCATCGTTAAAACCGAAAAACTTTCCATTCTCGGTATGTGGGTTAATGACAACTTACGTTAGAGTGAGCACATATTCGAAGTCGTCCAAAATGCTGCGAAACGTCTAGGTTTTCACAAGCGATGTAAGAAATCTCTCACTTCCCCTAATCTGGCTTCAATATATAAGGCTTTCATAGCCCCAAAACTGGAATACAATGTTTACATCTGGTCAGGTGCTCCTAAGACTTCTTTGCACCTACTAGATAGTATTCAAAACCGTGCGTTAAAGCTTATAGGTGGTGCCAATATTACACAGTCGATTGATACTCTAGACCACCGACGTAATGTCATCTTGTTCTATCACTATTTTCACCACCACGAATGGACGAATCACGGTTTTCATCGGATACATCAGCAATATTTTCCCTCTGAAAGCTTCGCATGCATACAGGTGGCATGAAATTGGTTCGAAATTTGGTTAATATGGCTTGAATTGCTTGCGCAGTAGGTCGATTATGGCGATCGTAAAATAGTTGAAGTGCATAAACAACACTATTTACAAAGCACGAATTTTGATAAAAAAATTCAATAATTTGTAAGCACTGTTCGGTAGTAAGGTTTGTAATGAAATGGCAATGCTAACTGAGCTATGAGTCATTTTAACACATGTCACGCATCACGCTTTAGATGCCAAAAATAGAACAATGAAAAACCAAACAAAAAAAAATCATCCTGCAGAGCTCTTCAAATTGTTTAAAGAGATTCGATCCAGCACGTGATTTTGGCAAAGCAGTTGAGCAGTTGTTCACAGGCTAAAAAACAGACGGAACCAAATTAATTTTGGCTATACGGATTCGTTTCGAGTCCATAGTTCATTGCCAGACGTGATGTCGTGTAGGTTATGCTTACCAGCTATCTTTTCTCCTTTCTTATCCTTGCCTTAAAATCGCCTAAAACTTATGTTATTCTTACGATATTCCTAGTATGTCTTATAGAGGAGTTTGTGGAAAAAATCTTTAATGACGTCGTTCTTGTCCTCCGTAGGGGCATGGATCCAGGCTTCTGTTACCGAATTAATCCTTGATGCGGATAATCTCTAGACGTTCGATCTCGTGTAGGAAACTGAAGACCGTTTATATCACGGTTTTTCATCCTCCTTATGTCTTGTCCATCCCATTGCACTCCCCGAATGGCGGTGATAGCACTTACACTAGAAATTTTAGTAGTGTCGTAGTAGTGTAATGTCCTCTGAGTCGTGCTAGTCTCTAACAGCACTCATCTCGATGTAAAAAGTGGGAAACGTGAATTTGGTTCGATAATGTCGTTTGTCACGATGTTCGGTTGTCCGGTCTGTACTTCTACTCGACGCACTACTCATAGGTTATCTCCAAGAGTTCAAAGCAGTCTTCGTGCGCAGCGTTTGTACTTTGTGGATGGGGTTGGTGACAGTGCTTGAATCAGAATTTCTAGTCTCTTTTATCGACGCAGATAGAAAGATATGACAATTAATTTGCATTTAAATATATTTCGAATTCAATTAACTGTTTTGTTTTCTTTTTCTGTTGTCTGACTTAAAAAAAATAATGCCTTAATGAAAACACTTTCAAACGTCAATGGATTTCTATTAATCATTGTCTTTTGTCAAGCCGTGAAGGACATTTTTATGGTTTTTGATTTATTAGTGAGTTGAAGAGTTCCAAGGTACTCATTAATGCTTTGTTTTTCAACGAAAATAGCCGAAGAATGTTCAAATTGTTCAGTCTCTCGGATTTGTATGTTCCTCTTGTTTTTCCTACTACTTGTGTTCGACCTCACTTTATTCGTGTTTTCTTTTGTATCCTCGTGTATCTTTTAAACTCATTATTAGCTTGTATGTTGTTATAATTGCAATTAGATACGAGTCATGCCCGCGTGTCATCATAAATCGCGACGAAATTCAAGGGAAACGGCCAAGGCAATTGCTAATTTATAAAAATAGAGATCTACCCTCTTCCACATTATCTTTATAGCCACGTCTAAATACACGTACATATGCATTGAACATATGTATATTTTCAAAAGAGAGATGGAAGGAAAAAGCAAAGAAAATAGAAAATAGAAAAAAAGTAAAATAAAACAAGAACACAACGATAATCCTTTGAAAGAACCATATGTTCCACAGTGATTCCATAGAAAATACACTTAGTTACTCGAACATCTTAGTCAGAGTTCACATCATCTTTGCTTACGTAATGCTACAGTGAATCCAAAGCCAATACGTAATCGAGAAATAAATATTAATTAAAGCGGGTTCATCTGATTCTTCTGTTTACGTTTTGTTTTATTGACAAGAGTGTTACCATCCTGTTTTTCAATTCGATTTAACAGCAAATCAAAGGACATCGTAAGTGTACGCGTACTCGAGAAGGCAGAGGTTTCCATGGTAATTATAATAGAAAATTATTTAGAATTAGTTAGAAATCAGCCCCCAATTTAGGTTGCAGCTTTCATAGACCCATTAAGTACCACACAACGAACTGACCTCGTACTGTAAGACCAAATACAGACTTTTCCATTAAATCCGCTCGAACTTTAAATTCAAATGAAAGAAGTTGTGTATAAGATATCATTATTGATTATATTATGTATGCTGTATATTATCGGCCAAATGACCTCCACGGCTTCGCATAGGCCTGTGTTTAATTGTAGCCCAACAAGAAAAAGTAACATATCGTTAAAACACAAAGTTACCGGTGGACAGTCGACGTTGCTGAAGCGCGAGGTGTCCATGCCATTGAAGTTGTCGAGCTAAAAATCTATTATTGAACACCCCTTTCAATCTACAAGTTTTTGAGATTTATATCTTTAAGATAGGCCCTCAAAATATTGGTTATCATTCCTTTCACTGGAGATTGTTTTCAAAAACGTGAATTAATGTCACTCCAAATGCGAAAATAATAGTTATTCATCCAAAAATGGCCATCGTCGTCCGAAACCGGAGTCTACATCCAACTGCTACAGAACCCAGTCAGGGAATTCTCGAAGCTGTCTATGGTATTTTATGTTAATCGATTGAATTCTGTATGGATACAGATGTAAGTCAAGACGTGAAATTTGGGAAGCAGCGGCCTGTAAAGGCCAAGTTCTTGAGTGTAAATAGAAATTTAATTTCTCGGATTATTCTGCACACTCTCTGTAGTAATGTTTCGTGAGTTGTTTATTACTTAGTAAACCAGTTGAAATGGTATTCGCGTCCATGACAGGCCAAACAAGCCATTCTGTCCTTCAATAAAAATGCCAACAGATGTCTGAATCTTAGTGGGCATTATATCAGAAACCTAGTAGGTTACCTTACAGAATATCACGGTTTAAGATATCACCGCAACAAAATAGGACTAGTCAACTCTCCGGAGTGGGGACTTTGTCTTGAAGAAGACGAAACACATTTTAAGCGACTATCCAGCCTTCAACGGATTCAGAAGAAATACTTTTTAAAGAATTCCCCTGCTGGTAGTTTATTAACTTTATTCGGAAGGTAGAAAACCTATTAGCCTAACCACAGTTCTGATCAATTGTTACAAAAGATATCTTAAGTGAAAGTGCCTCATTTCGTATTGGCGAGTCAGAAATTAAAAAAAAAAACAGTTCATACGTATTTCTCCAGCAAACGATGAATAGTCAACTCCACAAGACGATTGTGTCTCGAACAGAGCTCGCATTTGGTAGTAAAGTTTTAGAGTTTGTACACGTTGCTCAACACTGTAATTTTTCATGATGATTTTTTGAATATTGGTTACAATAACTGCATCGTCACAGTCAAAGCTCGTGTGCTCTATTGGAATGTGTGTGTTCTGTTTCGTGTTTAACTAATTATAATCACAGTAGAATAAGGAAGTAGTATAGTAATAGGGCGCAACTAATAATGCAGCGAGGCTGAAATATTTATTTCAAGCCATATTCCTAATAATTAGACTTTTGTGAAAGCCTGAGAACCAGCAGCGTCCACAATCCAGCAAGATCGAAAAACTATCTCAACTACCTTCGAGCTCCTCAGACATACCCAAGGCAAAGATCACTAAGAAAAGGCTAAGAATTTTACATTTATGTGTGGAAAAAGGAGAATGTTTCTTAAGAATCCAACCACAAAATGGGTCCAAGGACTTCTAAGATTCAGAAATAGCAAATACGATTGGTTTTATCAGGCGAATAGCAACAATAGCAAATTTTTGAATAAAATATGTTTTTTTTAAAAAAAGGGTCTATTTCTGAACTAATTAGTAGTATTCTTTAAGATCAAAACATTTTGTCCACAGTTTCCATTTGAATGGTAAAAAATTAATAAAAGTCCTCGGGGTAGGTATGTGTTTAGGTTATGAATCCATTGTCTGAGGCAAATCTCTTTCCGTCGAGCCATTATTTCAGATTATAAACAGTTGAGAGGGCAACTCGTAGTCCAAGTCATGGTCTTGATGGGAAAGCAAATTTTTTTTAGCCAAACGCTGTGGGTTTGATTTAAAATCCTTGTTCAAAACGGTTCAATAAGTTGGCATATTATTCACGGTTGATTGTTTATTTCATTGGAACATAACCGACGTGAATTATGCCGCATGCGTCCCAAAAAATTGCCGCCATGCCCTCGACGTTCTTTGGAGTCGATTCGCCTATTGTCCCTGTTTCACTGCTGTGTTGCGGTGGATCCATGTTTCTTCTATCGTTGCAAAACGACCCAAGAACTTGTCCAGATTTTGATTGAATAACTACAATGTTTCTTTTCGCCAAAACCACGACTGCTTTTATTGTTTGTAACACACAAACAACTAAATGACACAGATCAAAATGTAAACTATTAAAAGGGGATAATTGACGGGAATAGTGTGACTTTCAAAGTTACATGTCGGAAAATTTAAGAACTTTTGTACTTGCACATGTCTGAAGATTTGTCATTTGCTACAGTTCTGGGCAAGAAGCAAGAAAATTTTCCAAGGTTAAGTAAATTCCTTCAAGGCCGAAGACGAAAACATCATGTTTCCTTGAAAAAAAAGCTATTAGAGATGTCTAAAGCATGACATTCAATTTATTTCGAACAATTCAAACAAACTAAATAACTTAACGTTGGTACTCATATGGGACTAGCTCATTTCCAAGGGGAAATATTATGCCGGTCTTATGATCAATTCACAGTCAATAAAATTAACCCCATATAGTACGAGTATTTTGGGTTTTCCGAACAGACAACATTAACTTTCGTTGTTACAGGCAAGCATTGAAGTCAGATATTCATATGTCCTGCATATGTAAGAAAACGCAAAAAATGTTGGCAATTGTGTACCCTTTATCCATTCAGCGTAGTTGGATAATTGGCAGAAAATTAGAGGAATTGTTAGAAGATGTTTTAAAAAATGACACAAGACTATTAAAAATTTTTGGTTTGATCTCGATGAAGCCGAGTTTTTAGTTTTGGAAGTTTCAAATCCAGAGAACAAAAAAGTTTGACTTCAGATGATTTTGATCATATTCCGTTTCTTCATAATTCTCTTATTATCAAAACATTCTGGTCTGCTCTATTCTATTCTTTAGTGCAATAGAAAGCATTGGTTTTGGATGTCAAGTAGCAACTAAGAGTTCTTGTCAAGACTTCTAAGAAATGAAAACCGCTAATCTTTTGTTTTTCCATCAGTGGACGACGAAATCACTACGAAAACGGAACCGTAGTTCACTGGGAAATACTAAAACAGTAGTCAAATGTTTCTTCAAAATTAGATTGACTGCAGTGTTTTTTAATATTTTAGAAAGTGAAAATTTCAAACCCTCTTGGTAAGTATTTCTTTAGGCTCCTTAAAAGCTCCTTGTCGTTACCAAGATCGTTTCGCCCTTCTTTTCACTTGAAATGGTTCCATTAATTAAATTTTAAGAATCAGAATCTCCTGACGCTTTTGAGGTTCGAAGTCTGTTCATTAACTGAGACTGTTTTTTTCCGACAAAGAAATGAGTTGCCTAGGTAGTTATTTCCTTGTCAAGTTAATGTTAAATTTAACTGTTAAGATATTTTTCATTTCATTTCCATCCAGATCTCTACAGATTCGGGGATATAATATTTTGTACCCTCTGTGCACCTATTACCATTATAAAATCCTTGAATTAGTTGAATCGGATTCTTGAATTCTTTATTACTGAATTTCAGTCAATTTATTTGAGGTATAGGTTTTGGTCGATGTGAAGCAGTGACTAAATTCATCGATATTATAATTTAACCACAAAGATCTGAGTTTGATATTTTTTAACCATATTGCCCCATTAAACATATAATCTAATATCAGATGTTACTACGATTCGGCAAATCTTCGAAAATTAAATGCTTTCTCTACGCAAATACCGCGTACTGTCACTAAAATCCATTGGGACCAATCGGGTAATCGGGTAAATCAAGCGTAAATCGATCCATTTCGATTTATTTTTCAATTTTGGAGCACATAAGAGCTGTCAGTATCAACAAAAAAAAATGATTCAAAAAAAAAAACCAGCAGCTAACCTACCCTTTAGTAACTTAACATAAAATACAACGATAACATATTATTCCTTGCGAAAAAAAGCTTCAAGGACTTGGAAGACCTTCCTGCGCTTCAAGGAACATCTGTCCATTCCCTAGTTTGCACCAAGCATACGTACATAATTTAGTTGGCTTTTTCTGTTTGGTATTTCAAAACTTTTCAAAACTTTCTTGATCAAGACAGATTCAAATTGTATTGTATGTTTTCCAATGTTCTTTTCACCCTCAGGAGTCGTTCTTTACACAGAGTATGAGAAAAAATTAAAGACAAGACGATCTTAACACAACAGTAACTAAGAAAACAATGCAGTAGGTACATACGTTTATATATATAGATGTGTTAAATAATAGCACGGATGTATTGGTTTATGTCTACATAAATGTACGGCGGTATAATATGGATAAAATTAAATTCAAATCTGACACACCGTCGTATTAAAATTGCTCGATTACCGCAAACCATTCAGATTCAAGCTGGCAGCATAACGACAAAAAGACAGAAAGCGCAGTAAATCCACATATTATTCGTCCTTTAACAACAGTTGGGTATATTTCTGAAATCGCCAATTATAAACTTTTCTTAAGAGGTATGCCAGATACCATATATGTGAAACCTTTTTCAATTGTAAGTGTCTGTTTCTCAGCTTATTCTGCCCAGAGCTATAAAGTCATTCCACTTGTATTTGATAATTCACATCTTCTTCCCTATCTCAAACAATAAGATACATAAAATTATTGCTGTGTTTCTCCATTCACTGTCTGCTTCATTTGGCAATTTTTTTACACAGTTTTTTTAAATTTTTAACAACGGAGAACCTCTACGCACCAAAAATCACAGCAACTGAATATCAGTCACACTACCCTCAGATTATTCGCTTAAAAAGTCCGATTGGCTCATGAGTTGAAGCAAAAGTAGCTTGAAATTGACAAACATTTTACCTTAAAAAAATCATCTTTTCAGGTGAGGTGCATTTCCTTGACTTGACGGCTACGCAAACAAGCGATATTTTGCGATATTTGACACGTAGTCGTAGAGAAGCCAATGCATCCTAAACGTGTGCATTTTTGGTATGGTATTGGAGTGTCGGCATTATTGACTCATTTTGGATTTGGATTTGGGCGAGCTATGGTTCCAACAAGATAGAGCTATGTGCCACACAATTCGTTTATCAATCGATTTATTGCAGACAAAGTTCAAGTATGATCAGTCGTTTTGGTGTTGTTTGAGGGCTACCATATTATTGTAGTCAAACTATTCGTGAAATTATTGATGTAACTGACATAATTTGAATGAAATAAAATTCCACAATTAGTCGAAAGGTATACTCTTTGAAATAAAGTAAAAATCGTTGAAAAAAATTGAGCAGTGTTTCAAAAATAAACCAACGTATTGCCCACCATTGGTATGGACTTAGCCAATCCCTTTTAATTAATTTTGGTCTGGCAATTCCGGAAATCTATGGGATATGGTGTTCTCATCCCAGTGAACTGAAATTATCCACGAAAGACATTTTCTACTGATTACGCATCACTGGACTCGTGTACTTAATGATTCCGGAATAATCCACAATTTTCACAATTTACCCAACCCCCTGCATGCCGTAGCTGGGCCCGATTATGGTATAGAAAACCTTCCATGTCCCCATTCCATGGAGCTATGGAGGGTATAGTGTAGTGCTCTTACGCACTAGTTCCCGTTTCTAGGTCATAAAAAGAAAACGAAAAAGTGAAAGCAGAAAAATCTATCCGAGTGCTTATGGCAATATACGGATACACATAACATACTTGTACGAGCACGAATATTCGTACCTTTTGCCATGGGGTATGGGGTATGGGATTTGTGATGAAAATGGGAATGGAGATGGGTTTGGGTTTGGGTTTTGGGTTTAAGTATTATATATGGTAGAGTGTATGAATATAATGGCAAAAGACTCATCATCCCTTTTTCGTTTTCCGTGCTCATTCGATTTGTTTATGGGATTTGGTTGTTTGATTCAGCGAAATTCTTCACACTTCACCCGGCATATCCTTGTTTAGTGTTCGACCGAGTATACGAGTATGTAAATACACAAAGGTATGACGGTTTTTCTTAATAAATGGAAAAATCTGGATCATGGAGCTATGAAAACTCATATATAGTAGAGAAAAGCTAAAAATCCAAAGCAAAACTGTAGACCTGGCTTTAATATCAGAAAATATATAATTCCCCAATGGTCACATGCGAAAGCTGGTTTCTGTTTTTTTCTTTTTTCGAAGGATCCATGTGACTTATGCAGGAGTAGTGGAATTTACCATTTCCATGTTATCATCATTCTCTCAGTATTCTATTTAAGTTGGTTTCCTTGATTCACTGTAAGCATGCAATGACGGTTTATTTTGTGTACCCCTTTTGCGTTGTGTGTCGCCTAACAAGGCGCTTTCGACTCATGGAATCCTTTTTGGGTCTTACGGGTAGTGTTTTTTTTTTCCTCTAGTTTTGCTTCGTGTCATTGGAAAATTTCTTCGAATACAACAGAGGACTTTCCTCGTTTTTTTTTTTTTTTTGTGGTGCTGTTGTATGAGTAGATGCAAAAGGAAGCAAAGGACGAATGGAATAGAGAACAAAAAACTCAAGTACTTACGTGCAGATGAATTGCAAAAAGGGAAAGAGAACTCATTTTGCATTTGCAAGAAGCCCTTATGATGACCGAAATTGTTTTTGTTTTTTTTCCTCCTGCAGTAAGGGAACAAAAAAGGATTTTTCAGGACTTTGTAAGTTTGGGTTTTTGATGTCAGTTTTTTTTTTTCATTAATTCATTACAAGTAAATTTTGAAAAAGTCTTTGAATTATACTTTAGTAAGTGCTTAAAGGATAGGAATAGACGTATGGCACTGGCACTTTTATGTAATGCCTCTGAACAACGAAACAGCCATGACCTAATTGAACTCGTGTAGCAGCTGTGAAATGACGTCGCATCAGAGCTTGGAACTAAACTTTTTGTATTGAAGCCTGAGTAGTGTGCACAAGGTGGCGCAAAATTGATCTTCCAATTTTGTTTTTGAATTACATACCTACTTTTTTACTAAATGAAAAAAAAAGATTTTGAGTGATGGAAATCTTGGGCCTTAACAATTTTTTCTGTTAAGTAGAAAAGATGATATCCACCAAGTGGCTGCCGCCTGTGTTGATACACTTTTGTTCCCGTTTTATCGCATTTTCCAAGACTTTCCGCAAGATTTTCGGTGATAACTGTTCGCATTCTTTTCGAATATTCTCCTTACGGGCTGCGATTGTCTGATGCTTTTTAGCATAAACCCGCGACTTCGAGTGGCCCCAAAGAAAGAAGTCTGGGATGGTTAAATCGGGCAATCTTGCTGGCCATGCCAAAATGCCTAAACAGGAGATTACGCGACCAGGAAACGACTCCTTCACAATATCCATTGTGGCTCGTGCTGAGTGTGCGGTTGTACCGTCTTGTTGAAACCACATGTTTACCAAGCCCCGCTCATAAAATTCCGGCGGTAATAAGTCGTTAATCTTGGCCCTGTAGGGTTCGCCAGTAACAGTGACCGTATTACCGATGGCGCTCTCAAAAAAAAATTGGGCCCAATCATCCCTCCCGCGTGAACGCCGCACCACACAGTGGCTTTGAGTGTATGTAATGGCTCTTCGTGCATCACACGCGAATTATCAGTGCCCCAGAAAAGAAGATTTTGCTTATTGACGTAACCGCTTAAGTGGAAATTCGCCAAAAAAACTTCCTCTTCGTTGTTGAGATTGAGGATGGCTTGACATTAATTCACACGCGACTGACGGTCAGGAGGCATTAACTGATGCACTGTTTGCACTTTTTACGGGAACATGTGTAAGCCTTTCACTAAAATTCGCTAAAGGGTCCTTCTGATGATGCCCAAATGCGTGGCCCGTCGTATGGTTGTTGTTTCTTCGTTCTCAGTGACATCGGCAGCCACAGCCGCGATATTCTCGACCGAACGACCAGTCCCATGGCGGCCACGGTCTCCTGTGGTTCCAGTATGTTTGAGTCGAGTAGCTAAGTGCCGGAATGTTTGCCCAATTGGCGTGACACGATTAGGAATTCGACGTCGAAATTCATGCTGCGCTAACACTTCCGACCGATTATTGGTCAGAAAAATCGACACAACTATTCCACGTTCTTGCGGAGTATAAAGCTCCATTGCTAGTCTGTTTCTATACTGCAGCTGTCCAGTTCACAAACGTCAAATATGATTGACGTGCGACAGCATTTGCAAAAATTATAACATCTTCCGATAGGATGATTAATTTTGCGCCACCTTTTATATTTTTGCACATACCAGACCGTGACTCACAGAGTACCGTGTTTTCATTCCTGGTGTGGACTACCGGTGATTCTGAAACTGCACAGAACGCCTGACCGACAACTTGTAACTGGTCAAATTGTACCAACCTTTACATTAACCATAAGACCACTATTTGCTTTGCCCCTGTTCATTATTAGGTAACGTCATCGGTAGGGAAGCCTTAATAATTGGGCGGGGGCCATCTCATTGTGCAGAACGATCCTCAGTAAGCGACTTACATATGCAGTCCTATTCAGACGTTATTTAATGATCTTATGCATCACAACAACCAATGACAGGTAGCAAATGCTCAGGCATGTACCTATTATTCGATTTACTTTTAGGTTGATTAACAGCAACTTCTTAAAGGTACGGTTTTATCTTATTTTTGGGAAACGCGATTCGGATCTTAGAACTAAGAGTCTCTGCTTCTGATGCAGGGTTGGAATCCCTACTACTGCGTATGTTTATTTCGTAGAGGCTGTATGTCACTGTATGTGTTGTATGATGTCAAGGCTCATTTCTGAAACATCGACTGCTTCTGAGTAATGTGTGTACAGTTCCACACCACTAGAAGAGTTGAATCCGACAATCCTTACGCAATTTGATTTTAACAGCTTGCTGTGGAAGCCTCGTGCCCCAAACTGTGATAGCTAGCTGGCAGCGGGTGCTCTTCCTGGTCCATATTTGCATATGTTAATCATTAAAGGGTTAGAAAAGAATTCTAATTTGTTTCAGAAAATCAAGTTGTATCGTTATCATCAGACCAAAACTAGTTAAATATATAAAAAGTTCATATAGATACCTTGAACACTATTATTTACGTGCAACATTAATCAGCTTGTCCAAAAAGTGATTAGTTTCATCCAGAGATACCCCATAACAAGTGAAACCGTTTGCGGTTTTTGTAAACCCACCATCTAAGAAATACGACGGAATAGGGCGAACAAAAAGAGAATGGAAAACTGCGACATACTATATACCACGACGGTTGTTAAACATGACAAAAGCATCGCCTATTTGTATGCGGATTTGGTATTGGAGGCAGTCTTACTCAGGTAGTCTCGAGTTTCGCACATGTGACTAAATGCTTCGTTACAACCCATATCAATGCTAAATTTGATAACATGAGCCGTATATGAGCACACGCTCCCATAAAGGGGAAGCTCTTAAGCAAAACCTATGGGCAATGCTTTAGCTACGACATTAAAACTGTTCTCGGCAAATTTCTGGCAAAGCTAGGAAGAAAGGACGTCTTTAGTAGAACTGTCAGAATGTGAAGCTTACGCGACAGCATATTATGCAAACATTGCAAAACATTGTTGTAGGTAGTACCCGGTTCCCACATATCGATACTCACAAGGTGACTTGGAGAACTCAATTAATCGTCAACGAGACTTACCACATTGAAATCGACGAAACCCACTCCTTCAGTAAAATGGATGTCCGAACCTTTCGTGGAGCCAAGATTGACTCGGACCATCGGACCACGGATATCCTGAACACCCCAAAGACAAGATAATGGTGTGAGAAATGGTGTGAATTGCAGGAGATCGCCAAATTCTTTTCCGATCGAATCTTCCATAATCTCACCAGGGGTCCTTTGCCGCCAGCATCAAGTGGGCCTCCTCTAATGTGCTAGGTTTTACGCAGCTAACCAATATGCGTACAAGGTGGCGTTGTAAAGAAGGACTAGAGCTGCTCTCGAGCTCTCTGATCAGAAGAGGAGAAGTAGGAGCTTGAAAAGTGCGCGGTCGAGGAAATTGAGAGAATACCACTGCAGAAGTGAGATTCGGAAGTTTCACCAAAAGGTAAAAAACAAACATACAACGGACACAAACCCCGAACCGAAGCCTGTAGAGACGGATATGGGAATACCGCAATCAATGCTGAGGATTTAGAAAGGGGATTTCTGTAGACTTTATAACGGCGATGACGAACCATATAGGATGTAGTACAACAATTCCATCTGTCAAATATGGTCGGATGAAAGTATGCTCGAATGGAACCTCATCAATGTTTGTCCAATTCCTAACTACAGAGGCATCAGTCTTCTTAACATCGTCAACAAGATCTCATATGTCGTATTGTATGAACGCCTGAAGTTGTTCGTCAACATCCTGATTAGGGCTATCATTATGGCTCGAGCCCGGCAAAGTCGACCATACACCAGATGCTGGAAAAGATCGATATACATAACCTTTTTATCGATTTTGAGACCGCCTATAACTGCACCTTTAGAGGCGAGCTATACAGAGCAATGCCTAGTTTGGAATTCCTGCCAAAACTCGTCCGTCTGTGTAGGATGACGATTGAGAATGCACGCTGCTCCTGCAATGCAATTTCTTCAACATCATTCTTCAAAGAATAGTGCAAAGCTCACGTGTCACACAAGAGGTAAACTCTTTCAAAAGTCCATCTTATTACAATTACTCCCATACGCTGATGATATTGATATAATCGAAAGAAAGTAGCGTGCTGTCAAGGGCGCTTTCGGTAGTATTGCGACAGAGGCGGCGAAAATGGTTTTGACAGTCAACGAATGTAAGACTGTACTCGGACAAAACGTCACCTTTGACAGATATAACTTTGAGGTAGTTGGTCTACATAGGCTCACCTATCAATTCAGACAATGATTCCAGACTTCCTCTTCGACGCAGAGGCATTGACTTTATCAAAAAGTATATCTTTGGGTATTATATTAAAATCTTAAGCTATAATCACTTCGTTGTGTTCAGGGCTCTTTGAATATACTCCTTTGTTGTGTACTCCCTAACAAATTAAATGCACGGTATCATCTCAGTTGTGCATGTTAAATTCTGGTAGATGTGCACATTGAATTCGATCAAGGTTTCACTCAAGATATTTACATAATAAATCTTTACTGTCTTTGTCCCTTAAAGAGAGATAATGCTCATAATTTAAACATAATAATGCTAAACCAACTCAAAACATAGAAGCCATACTCCAATATGGTATTCAGAATGCCATTAACTACATTTGCATCAGAATCTAATCACAAACAACCGAGTATGTGGTTAAATTTGAATTGAACTCTAGTCCTCAGTAATAAGGTTTGCATTGTTCATTACATAACTTTCCACAGGAAACAGCAACATGTGTGCAACTCAATTAATGTTCAAAACTTGGGACTTGTAAACCCAATGTCAAAACTAATGAGCTTTTTGCAGGTATCCATATCAGTCGGTCACGTTACTTAACAAAAGGAAAAACCAAAACAAAACCTTCCTTGTAACGTGCACTTTAAAAACTTTTTCTGACTTGTTGTCATAAGCAGTAACAATTCCCTTAGAGTAAAAACGAACAGAATAAAGCCAAGTTCATAAAGTTGGTCAGGCCAAGGCAGGTATGAAAAAAAAAAAAAAGTTTTCCCCATGGTTATCCTTGAAATGCACTCAAAACTCTTGACAGTGCGAGTATAGTCGAAATGCACACACATGTTTAACAGTATCCCTGGGATGAAAGTTATCTGTGTCGCAACTGGAAACATGTATCTCTAATGCTAAGCAAACAGATAAACCAGATACCTCTTAACATCTATGTATTTCATCAATAACTTACTCAACAGCAGTGTCTATTGATTTATTCATTCCGAAGCTACCCATTCGTAGCACCAATTTCATTTTGACAAAGCGTCATACTATCGATTTGTGTTCGATGTTTACTACCCCATGGTTATTTGCTTAAATTTCCGTTAACAAACTGCCAATTGGTATCTCGGCTCTTTCTCATAAAAACAAAAAAAAAAAAAAAACAAACAAAAACGGACTGTGGACCGCGTCGTCTATATGACCTTCATTAAAAGTTTGTGCGCCCAAAATATCTATTTACTTACACCACTTTACTATTTAATAAGCATGTTCCTTTGCCCTCATTTTTTCGGTTGGTCATTTTTGGTCTCGGTGTTGATACATCTTTTCTAGGCCTCTTCGCTAAGCCGGTTAAAAATTTAGGGGATGAAATAAAAAGACAATAACTACGAGTATGAAGGTATGTATACTAAAATAAAATATTATTCAACGAGAAAAACAACTTTAACCGTATGCGTCCTTAACAAGCGGTGGCCATGTGTCGGTGGCCTCTCCAAGTCACAATAATAAACACCTACCACCCATCCACCCATTCAATTTTATCCCCTATTCTTCTGGTCAAAACATCTCATTTAGGTCAAGGATCCAAGCGGGCCCACCCGTTTCCTGTTATCGTGAATTTTCTTTTGAATTGTCGCCGCAAAACGATGCAAAAAAAAAAAAGAAGAAAATGGAGGAAAAAGTTTCAATGAATAAAACAGGGAGAAAATAAAAGAAAAAAATAAATAACAAAGATAAAAAAGAAAAGAGCAGAAAAATTAAAACGAAACGAAAATGAAATCGAAATGATGACGGAGCACATTAAAAGATGAATGAATCAAGCGAAGCACTCACAACGCTCACTCGGTGTGGTACAGGACGGATATCCATTGCCATCCCCTTAGTAACCATGGGTGACCGTGGCCGATGGCGACTTTGCCAGGCTAGTTAGTGGTACTGGGCTGCAGGAGAAGACGAAATTGGCATTTTCTCCATGAAGTCGTCGTAGTTGTAGTTGTTGTATCCTAGATTCCTTACTGCATACGAATACTGTACCAGAGGTTGACCGAGATTTTGTTTTTCATTTTTTTTTTGTCTCCCATGTCCTTCTTCTATCTTTTCTTTTTTCTTCTAATTTTTTTTTACTTCAATTGCAAAAGTTGTATTCGAATGGTTTTGTTCTCCCGTTTGTACTCGTATTTTTGAATTTTTTATTATTTATTTTTTATTTTTTTTTTGTCGAGTTCACATTCTTGCTGTGCATGAAGTGATGGTATGGCACGACGACGGGGAGGGTTGGAAAAAGTGCTTAGTCAAGGTTATTGAAGAAACGATAAAATTTCAATTTGAAGCCAGCGGAAGAATTCTTATTTCTTATATTAGATGACCGGGTGTTGAATGTTGAATGTTGAATGTCTCCACTTTTAACTTCAATCTGCCACCCCCAAATGACAGAGACCTCTCTGTTGAGTGAAATCTGCGAAAACGGTCCAAAGCATTAATTAATTATGAACGAAATAAAAACGAAGAATATAAAAATTGTAGTCCAAGAATTATATCTGCTATTGGCGCTCTTAATCATATTTGTTAGAGGACAGAGCTTATACTTCGACCCAACCAACCCTCGATTGTCCCTGACAGGCTGAGTAAACTGAAACTTTTAATTGCATTAATCTGTTGACCTTTCTTCATCCTGAACCCCACCATTTTAAAATGTTGGTTTTATGTTTCGTATATAAATTCTGACTCTACTCAAATAATTGTTTTGAAAATTTACTTTTTATGTTCTATTTTTAGTCCTTTAGAGATTTGTGAAGCTTTGCCAAATGTATGTTTGTAGTCTTAAATGAATTGGTAGACTAGGATTGGGCCTTTGGAAGTTTTAAGTGCTGATGGTTTCGTATTGTTTAGTGAAAGCATTTTTTAACATATGTATGTGCTACTTCTTAACGGTTTTTGATAAATTTGAACACTTTAAGATCAAGTTTATAGATGAAACACTTTCAATTTCAGACCTAGATACTTTACTTTTTGTTACCACAACAGTCAAGGCATGTTTGGACAGCAATGTCTATTCCGTGTTGAACCGCGTTACTCGGATAATTTTTTTTCATTTCTTTTTCTTTACGAGCTCTTCTCGTGTTTGTGAAATTTAAGTGACACGGATTGGGAGATTTTGAAGTCTAAAATATTACACATCTGGCTACAAAACCCCTTTATGAGACAATTGGTTGCTTATTTTCCAGACCAAGTCCTCTAAAATCTGCCACAACTTGATTTTCGACAATAATTTCGGTCTTCCTCTACTTGCTCTTGCTGTCTTTTTCTTAAAACGAATCACTTCTGTCCATTCGGCCGACATGGCCGAGTCAACATTATCGACATTTATAACTTTCTTAACACTAATATGCTTGTAGAGCCGATTCAAAAGCTATAATTGCTGGTTTGTTGCGAAAAATTTCCATGTTTGCTATTTTTACTATAAAAAAAAATAAAAAATAAAATAACAGTTCAACTACAAATATAATAAGAAGGAAAAAAAGAAAACAGGTTGAATCGAATTGAGAATTCTGTAATTTCATTTGCGATGAAGTACTTCGCATTTCTCGGAAAGAATAAAATGATGTTCCGTATGTCACAGCGAACACTGTGAACATTTTCGTTCGGAGTTCGAGGGCACATGTGACATCTAGCCCGTTTTTTTGTGATTGGCTGATGAACCAATGTGTTGATGGAGAATTCGAGCAAGAGGAGTATGGTGAAATCGACAAACTTGGATCTCGTATACGACGAAAAACTTCTGCCGCATGTATACCAAGTGGTGTTCGTGCCCTAGCTTTGATATTGTCTTTACATAAGGCTTCGCCCAAGTTCAACAAAAACCATCGTCGTCGGAAACTTTTCTTACTCTTGTTCCATTCTGGGAACAATTGAGTGAAGATCAAGAAGGCATTCAAAGCCGAAATGTCAAGAATGTTGTAGAACAACGTTAGTGGCCATCCGTTGGTCCTGCGTTTACACCGATAAGTGCCAACCATCTGCTCGAGAGTGTCGCAACCAGCCTTCGTTTTATTGTAAAAGTGAATTATTTTGGGCTTTTTTGCCTGGTTAGCTGGATCGAAGTGGATTGCCGCATGATACGTTGAAAGCAAAGTTACGAAGCGATTTTTCTTGGACACGTATGACACCATCGTGACGCGATCTGCATGGTTGTAGACAATTTCAGTATGCAGCACTGGTTTTCGTTTCATGTCAATCAGCGCTGACGGTATCTATTTGCGATTTTTCCTTATGCTGTCGACAATCGTCATTCGCTGCTTCTTCAGCTCGAGTGCCAAATTGTAAGATGTAAAAAATCGTCACAAGTGACATTGCGTCCGTTCATTCCTAAAAATGGAAAACAATCACAGATCAGAGAAAAATAAAGGCATGTACACGAAGAAGAAATACCTTGGCACAAATCCAGAACAACACGCTGACCTTGATTGATTTCTGATGAACAGTTTCTCTTACGGCCAACGTAGGCTTGAATATTGTAGGCATACAACGATCCTGCGTCGGCCAGAATCCAAGGTTTGCTGCCATACTTTCCACGCTTAGACGACATGTACTGTCGAAAACTGCATCGTTCACGAAATGGCAGCAGTTGCTCATCGACCCACAGATCAAACAAATCGCGAATAGGCGCCAGTTTATCGCGTACACTCTGCTGAATATTACGCCGAGTTTCTCGGTTATCGAATCCTATCTATTGGCTAATGGCTCGAAAGCGAATAAGTGACATTGTAGCTGCGAAAATTGGTGGCCCATGCTTAGCAGTTCAAAACTCATCAGCTGCTTCGCTTTTCGACCGATATGCCCCAGCCAACAACAAAAGTCCATAAAAGGCACGCATTTCAGACACATCAACCGGCTTCCACGTGACGCCATGCTTGTGAACACCGTATAAGTTGGTCATTTGTACCACAACATTCTCGACTGGCTCGATAAAAAGCAAAACCGCAATCACTGGACTGCTGATGCGCAAATGACGTTGGCCCTGCAAAAATTTCAAAGCGCCTTAACAAAAAACTCAAAACAAACCTTGACGAGAAGCGAAATCTATTGTCGAGACTGATGGGCATGGTGGCATTGGATCGCGCACATACTGAATTTTCTTGTTTTTCGACTTGAGAGCGTTGTCTGGTTCAGGAGCGATTTCCAAACGTATTTTTTATCCAATAAAATCAGCATCACTGTTGTCAATGTTATAATCTTCGGAATCACTTTCAGTCTCGGTTGGTGAATAATCTGTATCATCTTCTGAGAATTCGGACAGATCATCGCTGCCTTCGGTTTGCCGTACAAACTGTTCACAGAATCGCTCATAGTAAGACATTTTGCAGTAATTGTTTGAATTTTTTTTTAAATAATTCACAACAAAAGGTTGCATAATCGAATAATAAAGAAATAACGGACGAAGTGTCACAGCTCTGGCGCGAAGAACCTTATTTGAAGGTTAAAACATATTGACACCAAACATCAGATATGTAATAACTCTTCTACAAGCCTTAAGAGCCCTCTGGCGACAACAATTTGTTTTTTACGGAAACTAGACGAGAAAGTAGCCCAGTGAGCCGCGAGCGTTTGCCAACAGCACTACAATAGTTAGGAGTTTTGCTTATTTGAAAAAAAAGGGTCAAATTTACACTAAAATGATATTCACGTCATGGTCTAGTTTGTGGTTGTATCTTTCAATCAATCTGTTCTCCTTTAATAAACATAAGGAAAAATCTTATTGCCCATACTTATTACACCTCTTTCCGCCGCCATATACTCGTAGAAGAGATAGCGGCTTATGGTTTTAAAATTTGCCATTAATTTTTAAGGCAAGGAGATTTAAAATGATGATGTTTGTTTTACTTTATTCAAAATAGGTACCGAAGTTTCGAAAATATAAACTGTCGATGTTTTTTGAAGTACATTATGTGCGTTGGGTCGGCATTGG
This sequence comes from Volucella inflata, assembly GCA_928272305.1. NCBI lineage: Eukaryota > Metazoa > Arthropoda > Insecta > Diptera > Syrphidae > Volucella > Volucella inflata. The sequence continues at coordinate 161,192,612 of OV743716.1, forward strand.
TTTTGGGACCTACTTGCCTTTTTCAATTGCTTTGAGAGTCTTTCGGTCGAAAGCTGGGAGCAACTGACGTTATTCTCGGCATAGTATCTATGCCAAAAGAGCACTAATTTGTATTTTTTCACAGTCAACTTCACAGTTAAGGCGCATAATTGTTATATATTTTGACAGCTGATATAAAAAAACTTGCTTGTGAAATAGTTCGATTGATTCTATGCAGTAGTTTTTGGTCGGTGCCCTTCAAAATTTGGAAAGGAGTAATTCAGTATATTTCGGCATATCCGATGCGTATGGAGAAGACAATAATAATAATACTCGTAGTGCCAAAACTGGCTTGCAAAATTAAGATCCAGATGTTGAAGATGTACCACAATAACAATTCGTGAAATCGCTAAGAGATTAAGTTGATCGAATTCAACCGTTCATGATCATTTGAAATGCCTACGTTTATTTTCAACGCTTGAGGTATGAATCCCTTACGTTCTTCGGAAAGAAATTTGTGCCGTCGCGTTGATGTTTGTGATTTACGTCTCAAACGTCAAGAAAATCATCAATTTTTGAAGTGATTATCACTGAGGACAAGAAGTGGGTTGTCTAGAAGAATGTTAAATGCAAAAGATCATGGAGAAAAGAAGATAAACTGGTTCAAAGCATTTCGAAAACCGAGATTCATTAAGAAAAAGGGAATGATATCTGTTTGGTAGGTTTTTGAAGGAATCGTTTTTCTTTTATCTTCTACCGGATAACACAAGGATCAATTCTGAAAGGTTCTGTCATTAGCTGGACAAATTTAATAGTTCACTTAAATAGAAAAAGCCAACATTGATAAATAGAAAATGTGTGTTGTTCCAAAATGATAATGTGAGACCTCATAAAAGTTTCGTACGACATTTTTATATCTTGCATGGAATCTACTACCACACCTAGCATATTCTCCAGATTTGTCACCTTTTGATTATTATTTGTTCCGGTCTCTACAAAAAATTTTAGACGGTAAAACCCTTGCTTCAAATGAGGAGGTAAAAAATCATCTGGATCAGTTTTTTGCCAACAGAGAACAACAATTTTATGTGCGTGGAATCTTGTTGCTGCCAGATAGCAAAATGTATTGGACCGAAATGAATAACATATACGAGTAATTCAATAAAATATTTATTCACTACAAGGAAATCGGCTCATCTTTATAAAACGAAATTGCTTTCTGAACAACCTAATTGTTAATTGTTGTTCAATTCAATAATATTGAAGATCACAGTGGGTACTGCTAAATCCTTTGACAACTATACATCAGTCAACAGACTGATCTTTAATCCGCCACTAAACTATAACTAACTCTAGTTGTTTTTGGTAGGATACTTTTTTCCATTGGATTCCTCTTCAAGGTGTTTATATGGCAAGAGCAGAAATATTCAGAGCCAAAACCTGCTTTTTGGTATCCGAAGTTGAACTTAGATGTTGTCTATCAAATCAGCGGTACATTTGATTATTGCCAAAGTTTGGCAGTTTGGTGATCGTTATTTTCTGAACACGTAGTCAGTGAGATAGCGGAGGCTGTGGGGATATCGGAAGAAATGGTGCGAAACGTCTTGTAAAAAAACTTAGGGATCCGGAAGCTCTGCGCAAATGATTTAAGCAGCAATCTTTAGATCAATTTAATAGAGATCCGACTGATTTCGTGCATCGATTTCTGACCATGGATGAAACATTGATCTATCACTATACGCCAGAAATGAAACAGCAGACGAAGCAGTGGGTGGAAGCCGGTGAAGACGATCGCATCAGCCAGAAAGGTCATGGGCAGCGTGTTTTGGAATGATACGAAAGGGATCCTGTTAATTGATTACCTTTAAAAAGGCACAACAATTACAGGCGAATTTTACTCCAACATTCTTGACTAGCTGGATACCAAAATTCGAGAGAACAGGCCTGGCTTGAGGAAAAATAAAATTACCTTTCAGCAGGCCAATGCACTTGTACACAAAGGTGCATTGGCGATGGGAAAACTACCCTCAGACTTCTATCTGTTCTTAAACTTGAAGAAATTTCTTTCGGGGAAGCGCTTCGCTTCGTAGATGAATATTTTCACAGCTTTCCAGACTCGCACTTCTCGGAAGGAATACTCATGTTAAAGAAACGCTGGACCAAGTCGTGAAGGGAGATTATGTCGAGAAATAAAATCATTTCTTAACTGAAAATCGCAGTCTCTTATTGTGAGGCCGAGGACCTTTCAACTTACCCTCGTATTACTAGGCTGATGGTGAGTTATCGAAAAAATCATTTATATAGTATTCCGGGCGGTCATCTTCCGAGCTAATCCTTATTGGATGTTTTGGTTTGTTCCCTACCCTTGGTATTTAGCGTTGTACCAATATCATGAACTTTCGTTACGATTGTGTCAAATTTTGTTATGTCTTAGACTGTACCTCTGTTTTTACATTGTACTGCGCTTGAGTTGAATTTCTATCAACACGTACAATTTAAGCTTAAAATGAAATACCCCTCTCAATTTATTTCTAGGTGGTACGAATGTTTTGCACTATGCCTGCCTCTTAGAACTTTCAACCGTTTTCAACGATCTCCAATTTCGCAAGATCTCCAGTGGTTGATTGATTTTCTTCATCGCTTTCGTTCATAAAGGATGTTTTCTTTAACTACCTCCAGACATTCATACCCATCAAACTAATTGTCAGATTGCAAACTTTCAGTCTCATTGGTAATCAGTAGTCTTTGCAATTTTATCGTGATGACATATGCGCTTTAATAAAATTACGAAATTTAGTTACAAAATGAAGGTTCTGTGCGCCAATTTCCCGACATAATCGACCATATCAGACCGCTTTTATTTGTATTTCATCCATTCAGGAGGATGTAAAAGATGGTCCAGATTTATCGGTTCTACGTCGTGGTTTTTTTCTGGCCACTTTACGGAAAATTGTACGCAGCCGAATGACTATCGTTTGTGTCGGAATTGCTGCGAAAGGGACCAAAATCAACTGGCATTGGATACGCTGTTTTATCGAAAAATTGTATTTAGCGATGGGCTTGTTTTTGGGTCAAGTGATATATCAATAAGCAAAATTTTTACATTAGGATCGAAGATAATCCACATGAAATTTATCGAAACGCCATTATATCTTGTAAAATGCACAGTTTGGTGCGGTTGGTGGGCTCGTACGACCAAATTTTTTCAAGACTAAAGCAGTTTGTTAAGCTTCCTATCTGTTTCTGAAATATTGCTATCGTGTTAGCATTTCAGTGGGACCTTTCCTTCGATATCCTGTACAACCGAATAAGTTTGTTGAGTATGACGACATGTAGCATGGCTTTGTTTAGCTTGACTTGATAAGAGTCTTGTTGTGAATCTCGACACATCAGTGGAGGGTTGTCTCATGGTCGATCATTTACTGCAGCAGTTATTGTCAAACTTTGACATCTTCATTCATATTTTGGTTACTATTATGCTGTCGTCTGATCCAATGTTAACTCTCCGGGATATGTGAATGTGAACGTCTATAATATTGGCCGTATGTCAAACGCTAATTCGCAATATAATTGGTCTTGTGGGTGGCCGTGGCTCAATTGATAGTGTTCCGGCTTCCAAATCGGAAGTTTGCTTCAGTGTTCGAATCCCAGCCATGCCCGAAAGACTTTCATTTTTCAGTCAACAGTCGGCCTTGCTAATTTACTTAGGATTGATATGGCACCGGGTACTAATAGTCGAGATAAGTACACTTCCATTATTTTAGCTACCTCATATGCATTCGGTAAACGGAATTACTTTTCAACGTTCTTTTTTACATATTTCGGACAGAAAAACGTTTTATACTGTGTTAACGTATACATCTTCAAACATTTCACCTTCTACAATGTTCACCTAAAATACGAGTATGTCCAAAGGTCTCTTTGGTGCTGACTTAAAATATTCTTAACTTTAGCCACAAAATTAATGGAGAACCAAGCACTAAGGAGCAAGGACTAAGGACTAAGGACCAAGGACCATCTACCACAAGCAAACCACAATTAAAGACAAACCAATCACCCACACTCCTTAGCAGGTCTCTCTATCCCCCTACTTCGCCAATCTTGATCACAACGTGAAATCTCAGTTTTACCATTTTATAATGTGCCAAGTACGTGCTCGGCTAAGCTTTTAATTTTCCAACCATTCACTAGCTCAACCGTTTCCACCTTCTTCTGTTCCCAGAACTGTTGAATTTTCTTCTCTTACAAGTAAATCTGCTCTCCAGCTTCCAGTGTTCGTGCCTCATTCCGGTGCCACCCAGAGTTTAAAGTGTACCATGGACTACGTATCGTTCCCACCTCTTTCGTGGCAGGCAAGCAAAACGGCGATAAAATTTTTATTGGGAAATTTATTTTGTATTTATTACAGGATGCGAATAACGTAAACAAAGACATTTGGACTTCTAGGCTCCGGTGTTTTTTATTTTTTTTTTCTTTTTTAGCTGAAGGCCGTTGGGGCTGGGCGTTCTGGCGTGCCAGATAAATTGAGGGATAAATTCAATGCTGCTTATGATGCAGGCATTGAACGCTTCCTCTTCTTTCAATGGAAATGATACCGTACACTCATTTGTACTCGTATTGATGCTTTTTAATCCGCTTTTAAATTTTCGGACAAATCCACTACCTACATCTATCTCTTGGTTCTAGTGTTGGTGTTGGTGTTGGTGGTGCTTGTCAGGTGGAATATGTCCTTGGGCGAGTAATTTAAGTGATTCCTCGTTTCCCAGTGCAGTAGTATAAAGGTGGTGGTTATTGAAAGCACTTAATTTTTTATTTTTCGGAAAAACGTTTTTGTGTGAAATTTGTGGCGTAACAGCACTAGCAGTTTATTTATTTTTTATTTTTATTTTTAGTATCCTGTAGTTTTTGTGATATCTAAATCCGCAGTTGATGTCTTTTATTTAATCCGAAGGTGGTTTTGTTTTCTACTTTTCTGTATGAAGTGAGAGATATAATTTTTTTTTTTTCAAAAATGACGGACCGTAGAGAAATGAATTTTATACAGTAGGTAGATTAAGGCCTTTTCGGAAAGCTGCTTTTAAATAATCTATCGACACTCCTTTCAACAACGTCATATCTCGAAAATTGGTGATTTTTAGTTATGCCTGTTTTCAGAATGCCGTGAAAGAGTGGTTTATCCCTGCAAGATTATCATATCGATCTGCTGCATTATAAGCAGTCCAATCCTAGGTTTAATATTTATTTTTAAAAAATTTTGTTCTACTTTAAAACATTAAAATCACTCTCCTGAAAAATCAGGTTTTTTGAGATATGACATTGTTGAAAGGAGTGAGCGGTATATGTACAGCTTTTTCATAACACAGTAACATCATGTGATACTCATGTTTTACAATTTAATTGAGGCGTTTGCCCGGCGTAAATCTGGCGTTCTATTTCACTTTAACAAGCATGATCCTGGGTTAACTGCCCAAAGTTTCTTGAGGTCTAATCTCAGTTACGCCCTTCATGTCACATGTTTTGCTTAAAGTTAAGCTTGTTGGGGTGGAACCAAACAATTTATATTTATTTATATGATTATTACTCTAAGCCTACTAGTTCTAAAACATTGTAGATAGATCATCTGGGTCAAAATATTAAGACATTGTATCTTTTCCGCTAAATTTAGCGGAATTTTGTTGTGTCATGCAGCCAAAAAAATAAGCATTTGGTATCTTTTTTGTTAGCAGTAACATTTGTTCTATCTTCGTTCATTGCTTAATTCACACAATCATTTTGGTCGCAGGCAATCTTGTATCGTTGGGGAGGCTTGTTTTTTAAGAGCGCTGGCGTAAAATTTATATCCCTCAACTGACTAGCATAATGGAATGTTATTCACTTCTGTTCTGCGAACAATGGGTAACTGGCCTCCAGGAAAACACTTAACGTAATAAGTCAAAGTGGCTCTTTCAATAGAGGTTATGTCTGGAGGCTCAACAAACATATGATGAGAAAGGACCTTCTTCGGCAAAGCATATTGTCCATTCCATCAACGTGGCTTAGTTACCAAAATAGTTGGATTTGTGTGCACTAAAGTGCGTCAATATCAGCGTTCAGCTTGTCATTTTATGTAATGTGATGTGACTGTCCACGCAGATTGAACCATAGATTCAGCGTTTGAACTTAACATTCTTTGATTCCTGTTCATTTTCTGCGATTCAAGACCATAACATTGGATAAAAGGAATAAATGCTTACTGACCCCTTGAAGCAACCGCAGATTAATTCTTCGCCGGAGATATAAGGCTGATGTAAATCCAAAATATTTAGCTGTTTGCATAAAGTAACTAGCTACTCGTATCTGAGAAGGCGAGCATCATGTTAGTCTTGTTCAAGAATGTAAAGAGTTACAGCAGCGAGTATTTTTTCCATCATCATGTTGAAGAAGGCGTGTGATATGGAATCAACTCTCGAGGATACGGTCTCTAGACATAGTGGCTTATCGTATTGATTTCTTATCGTATTGTGGAATGTGATAAATAGGTGTTGGGTGGATGATGCAATGCACTCGTATCTAAAGCCATATTTATAACAATTTTTGGGATACGAGTATATTCTTCAATTTGTCACATAATACGCATTACCTCGATATCTGACGCATTTTGTGAAATCACCTTTCCTGTGAATGTGTGAGATTCCAATTACTGAATAAGGTTTCTTCTGAACATCTTCTGAACATAGTCATATGGATGCTATGTGTGAGCTGCAAATTACCATTCTAGCCATTCTCGCTGTAGTCAGCTGACGCAATACCAACGTCAACATCAACTACAGGGTTCGTTTGATTGTCGTATCCATTGTTAAAGTTATTATTTTCATTGCCATTCAGCTGTAAACACCCGTCATTAGTCCGTTTTGATTGAAACTCTTGAACGTCGAGATTTCAGTGTATCGGATTACGTATGGTTTTTGTAGGGCATATGTGTTTTTGGAACTTGTTAATGGTGATTCCAGTCGATATTATTATTTCAAATCGTGCTTACGCCAACGTCATAGACAAACATTCTGGTTGTAAGTTGCTTATTCAATAGACAACCATGTGTGTTGTAGTTCACATAATGTGGAATTTGGTCGAAGTTTACATGTTTGGTCATACTCGTATATTTGAACAATGCGAGTATAATGAATGAGTGAATTTAATAATCAAATAATTGGTAATAGTTATGAGTTTTACCCATCTTTCTTGCAATGGATGGATTCTGCGCCAATACCACTAATGGTCTCTTGAGTGCACTCACTTATTTACTTATTCGTATAAATAGAAGTACTATTGCGAAAATACGTTCTACTTCTTATCCTTTTATTAAGCCTTTCCTCGTTATACGATCTTATGCGTAATGAGTTTCCCATTTTCACTGCATTGCTGCTGTTCCGCTTATGGTGTTGGCTTGCGAAAGTACGTTCTACATCGATCGAAATAAGTAGTTATCAGAAAGGGCCAAGTCTTGTTATAGGGCGGTTGTGGCAGAACATCCCAATTAATATTTGCCAAATAGGTTTTTACTTGATTTACGACATGTGGAGAATGCTCCACATGATAAAAAAGAACTGATGCATCTCTTTGGACATATTCTAATGCGATCCTCAGTAATAGTATCACCGGGTTTAAGCAGTTCATTGTACAAAATTCCTTTCTAGTTTCATCAAATATGCAACATAATGTTCTTTTCGTAGGTTCTGCGTGCTTGGCTTCCAAGTTGATGGTTGACCTGGGACAACCCTTGTTTTTTTTCGCTTGGGATTGTTGAAATAGATCCATTTTTCAGCACCATTTCAGTAACAATTAGATGCAAACAATCTTTTCTGAAATGGATTTACGCCCTTCGATGTCTCCTCTTATCAATTACTATTTGTTGGATCTTTCACTGGGTTTTTCAGCATTTGGAAATAGTTGTACAATTAACTTTCAATAAATCTATGAGCTATCCTTGTGTTTGAGTCTAGTCTTCATCTAATAATGTTTGCAATTTGCTTCTTCGAATTTCTTTTCTGGTCTTCCACAAACTTTGTTGTCGATGCCAAAATCACTACATTCACTATAAGCAAACAAACATTAACAGCATTAACAATTGATGACTTCAAGCAGTGGTTTTCCTTGAAAAAAAAATAATTTAATAAAACTCCCCACTAATGGTCCTTATCTCTTACAATATTCTACTGTTTTACGGTAACAAAAAAAAGTTGTTTGTGGATTTTTTTTGTTCCTTATCATTGACTCAGACTATATGCTGTGAGCCATTAGCTAGTGTGGAAGTTTTCATTGAATCAAACACACATTCACCATGAATACAACATCGTTTATGTGACTGCCGAGGCTTCTGTTGCAAGCGACCAATCGAATGTAAAAATGATCGATGATTTTTTAGTAGAATAAGAGATTCAATGCCTAAAATTTCAGTGCTATGTATGAGACCCTAGATTATTTGTATAGACCTTACTCTTCTAATAACCCCACGGGAAGAAGTCCAAAGGCTTAAAATCGCATGAACTTGGAGGCCCATCAACTTCTCCTCAAACCGAAATAATGCGATCTTTAAATTTCGTACGCAATAAACTGATTTATTGATGGCTTGTATGTACGGTAGCACCATTTTGTTGAAACCAGAGATCGTCCAGATGAAGTTCATTTAATTTTGGGAAAAAATATCCGCTCGCTCAACATGTTGCGGTAACGTTCTCCATTCACTGTAACTGTCTCTCCAGCCTCATCTTCGAAAAAGTTCGGGCCAATGAAGCCGCCAACCCATAATCCGCCTCATACATACATTGGTTTTTTGTGAATCTCTTATCTCGTATGGCACCGACAGTTTTGTTTATCTATGTACTAATCCATCCAAAAATGGGTTTCATCCCAAAAGATCGGCGACGTCGTAAATAGCCCAAAGGCTTCAATGGTTGAGTAATTTGAATTTTTTATGGGCATGCGACTGAAGATCAACTTTTAAGATTCGTCGTAAGTGCCATAAGTGAGGCCCAATTCTTAACCTCGGCGATGAATTGAGGTGGCTGGCTAGTTTTGAACACTTTCCCTCACAGAGGTGATGTTTTGGCTTGTATGTGCTGGCCTAGCATGCTGATATGGAGTTTGACCTGATACTGAACCAGCTTCTTAAAAATGCTTCAACATTGCGCCAATTCCGAACTCACTAGCGTCATTATGTCGACCGAAAAATTCACGAATTTACGAAATATTACTTTTTCAGATTGTCCATTTTCGTAATAAGATTGAATAATAAAAATGCGTTGTTGTATGGTACACCACTCCATGACTAAAATTGCCAAAGATTGTGTGACATCTGTCAAAAAAATCAACCACATATAATGTGTTTTCCAATAAGGTCTTGACAACTTTTTTTTTTAAATAAAACGCAAACCATTTGAGATATTTCAAAAACTTTATTATCGGCTTGGAGTGCAATCAAAACATTTATGAATGGAACTCGACTTCGCTCATATGGCCACCGCGGGCACGTTTGCAGCGGTCGATTCGTTGGATCCAATTTTCAACGACTCGGCCACACATTTCGGCCGAAATGGCTGCTATTTCGCGTTCAATGTTGGCTGTGAGCTCTTCCAATGTCGTCAGCTTGTTGGCATAAACTAATGACTTATAACGCATATTTTGCTTATTGACGAACCCATTGAGCCAAAAATGAGCTTCATCACTGAAGATGATTTTGCGATGAAATTCACCATCTTGGCCCATCTTCTCCAGAACCCAATCGGAGAACGTATGTCGCTTCAAATGGTCCATCGGTTTCAATTCTTGAGTCAACTTGATCTTGTATGGGTGTAAACCAAGATCCTTACGCAAAATACGCCATAATGTAGTCTGAGCGATTATTCTTGAGAACGCCGTGGAATTGACTGATTTGGATCGTTTGCTACGGCCGCCTGAACGGCAGCGATATTTTCGACACTTCGACCAACCCGTTGTCTCACTGACACGGCAACATCACACAACGAATATTTAGACTCAAATTTTTGCACTAAACTTGTTATTAGGCAATCTGGAGAATTACGACCGAAAATTGGAATTAACGCTCTTAAAGTTGCAGTCACCGATTCCGAATTTCAGTAGAAAATGTTTATAATTTGCAGACATTGCTCGTTCGTGTACTTTACCATGATTAAAATGTTGAGTTTACTGAATAAATTTACAGTGACAGTTTGATGATTAGTGAAAGAGTGCGTTCACAAATTAAATTCAAAGTTGTCAAGTTTCTTTTGGAAAACCCGATATTTCAGTAAATCTCACTAACTGACAGCCGATATTCACACCATCTGTTGGCTCACCCTTTAGTTAAGCCATCTATTAGTCAAATCGACATTTCATATTCACATCTATTATGTTTTCGATAGTTGTCATCAGAAAACGACCTTCGGACAGTTTATAAACTCTATTGAGGACCTGTTGGAATCTATCATTATCATAGTCATAAATGTTGCAATTAACTTAGTATAACCAATTCCTTCGCTGAAACATTTAGATCATCCCTTATCTGAACTGAGACTGCAGTTTATGAAGTCTATCGATCGGTTATGTTCAGAATTGCATCTTAGCACAAGACTTCCTTGCCGAGCCCACAAACGGGTTTTTTTTATCTGAAAAGGTCCACCCTTCGCTTTATAGACGTACGAGTACAAGTGTCTCATATGATAAGCTATGTTATGATGAAATGAAGAGATTCCGAGAAAAATTTAATTGCAAAGGTTTTACATTGCAGCATCATTACCCTATGGTAGTACCCGAAAGCATTCTGTTTAAAATGACATTTTTAAAGAGTATATAAAAGTATATTAATTTTTTGTAATTCCTCTGAAATGAAATTGAAACTTGTTTCCATCCATTAGATGGATTATAAACCTTTAGTTCAATTTATGCAGGTATGTATTCCTTACGGGGAAAATGTATATCATAATGACATAAGAGAAGTCATCTCAACTTATATAAACGTATTATGACATACGAGTATATGTAAAAAGAGGTAATGTACCTCAGGGTATTGTTGAAACAAGTATGCTCGAAACACTGTCAGGTTATCATTGACTTTTAAAATGAAGTTTTCAATATGTTTAACATAAAAATGTGTAATTCCAAACATATTTTATAATGTCCTTCAAAAACGTAATAAGGTCGTTTTATAATAAAAAAGTTATCACCAAAATTAGATAACTTTTTCAAAAAGAACTTTATCGAATGCAGCAGCAGCTTAAAAACATATTAAACACATAAACAAAGACAAAGAAACTCAATTAAAATGATCATATCTTAAAAATGTATCTCTTTTCGAATATGAGCATGCACGCTTGTTAGTCACACAACGTGGGTAGTACTCGTATTTTGATGAATCGACATTATTGTATTTTCGGGGATGACTGCAGATTATCCTTTATTGCATAAATAAGTCTTTTGGTTCGTGCAACTTTTGTGTGTATTATTATCAAGGTGATTTCCAGTAAGAAGTATCATTTTGATTTATGAAAGAAACCCATCTTTTTTATTTCAGTCGATGGAATAAGGGTTGTCATTAGTTACTAAAAAAAAAATTATTTAAATGATATTGACGAATCTGTTGCACATTCAGATGTCTCTACTCCATCGAAAACCGTACGCAGTTGGCTTTAGGGTTTCCAGGGCAGCGTTGTTTTCATATGGCCCCAAAGAAAGAAGTCGCACAGTGTAAAATCGAATGCAATTGTCAGCCAATTTTTGTCATCATTTCGAAGAATAACTATTTGGGACGTAGTGGTACCATCCAAAAATTAAAATTCCGTTTATCATTGCCTAATAAACAGATTTGCAATCTACTTACAACTATAGCCAAACATGTACTATTTTCAAATAAATAAGGTTCAAAAAATAAATTGCAACGTTGTGGCTAGAGAGAGCCTTCTCAACCATTATTCTTGAGTCTTCCTTGCCTGAAATGCATTCCCAGCATCTAATCGTTAATACTAACGATTCTACTGGTGGTTGTTGCATTGAGTTCTTACCCCAATCAAACCCAAGACCCATGATTTTATGCGAAATTCGAGGGAGTGTTGTTTGATGAGACCGACGTGAAATCTACAAACCTGGATTTTTTATGTCTCTTCGAGTTACAGAACCAATATTTCCAGTTATTCTTGTATGACATGAACAAATTCGCATCTTCCCATCATCACTAACTTATTCTAATAGTCAATTGCAGGGCGTGAAGTTGTTCCATATTGATCGAAAAACTTCCAACCTTTTAAACTATTTCAGTGAAAGTTTCATTAGTTCCTAGTCAGGTTGTTACCAACATTGAGTGTAGTTGTAGGTGGGTGATCATAAGACATCAAATCGACGCTTTCAGCAAACCAAATATCAAAAACGTGGATAAGGAAATATTTTAGCGTAAATTCGACTACCATAAGGGAAGTCAATGCAGGAAAGGACTAGAAACGTGAAAGTACCATCATTTGATATGACGAATAGGAAGCTCCAAAGAAGTCTAAATTGGACGTTAAATTGTTTAAGTATAGAGGTGACGCTAAGGAATAATTCTGAAGGTGGTACACGTAATAGTGGAAATCCACCAGCCCGTGGCCTTCCTGACGCAACCAACATACTACCAAAAGCTTCCATCAATTTAGGGGCTGGCTCGAGAGCTGCTAGATCACTTGATTTCGATGAGTGCTGCGACTCTTTATACGACACGTTCGGTAGGTTGAGCTGGAACTATGAAAAGAATACCGATGAGATCCTGCCTGCTATGGTAAAACTCCATCAGAACAGACCAGTGGCTGGTCAGAGTTCTATTTTCGATGGCTTGTCTCGAGGTAGGAACGGTCTCCAGAAGAGGCACATTTCTTTAACCTTTCCCAAACTGAAACCAACAAAGTTCAAGTAGACAGAAGCGGCCTGAAGATATTAATCTCATCAACAAAAATAAAATGACCAGCCATAGTTTTACACGAATACAATGTTCGGATGGGGAAAGTGCTACAAACATCAAGGCTCGTAGTTCTGGTCAACGAAATTTGGCTAACATGGTAAAATCCCCGCTAAGAAACAACTCGGCGCACAATATCTGGCTTAACCGGTGCTGTAACCAGCGAAAGTTGCAGTTCATTTGGACGAAACTTGGATAAGAAAACCTCAAAATACCAAAGGGGATAAGCCTCTTCACCTATAAGGATGCCACTATCACTTCTCTGGCGCTCCGAATTCAGAAGGCTGCCAATGACAACAGTCTAGACGAATCTGAACGCAGATACTGTGTAGATCAACCGTGAGAACAAGAAGAAGCTGAGAATATTTGCGTTTAAGCAGAGGCCTACAATATGGAAAACGGTACTCTAAGAGTGAAGTGCTCAATGCAGCTCTTGAATGATTGAGCAAGTCTGTGCCGAAAATCCCATGAGTAGAAACTATGACTTTTGACTTTGAAGCGCGCCATCATTTCATTTCAAGAGCAAATGGGAGGAACGGACATGGACTCGAGTTCATATAGGAGACTTTCTGTGTATACGAGTACTACAAAATCTAACATGATATCAATACAGGAACTGTAGATGTGGAATAAACGTATCTGTGCTTTTGGGTGTTTATGGGCTTTCAAACAACTATATGACGAGCCATCCGAGTAGATCGAGGACTTGTCTTTATGTGGCGAACTCATTATTACCATCTAAACTTGGACAATTTTTTCCACCAATATTTAGTTCCAGACATAATACTCGAAATGAATGGGGACTGCCACAAATACATAAGTCGTGTGTTAGTTTTGACACTAATAACTGAAATAAGAAAGAGACTGGACTCTGGCGGTTAATTTGTTAAAATCTGTCCTTAGTGTCAAACTAAAATAATTAAAAGAACTTAGCATTGAAGTAATGTGAAACAATTACGAGAAGAAAAATGTAGATCTCAACAAAAAAAAAAAAATTTCTTAATCCGCGGGTGCTTTAAAAACCTAAATATAAAGAAAAGGAGGCAGGCCGTAAACTCGTGCAAAATGGGGTAAATACAGATTCAATCAAAATAAACATGGAATGTGTTCTCAAAAACCGTCCCATATGCTCCGTAAAAAAATGGGCGAGCCGTAAGAGATATGTTTGTGAAAAAAAAGTCTTAATATCTTAAGGTCAGTCTGGTTATCAAAGGCTACACTCAAGAATACTTACTTACTTACTTTAGCTAGCGCTACAGTCCGAGATGGACCTGGGCTTCAGCCAGCCAGCTCGATCCCTGGCTAGCTGATTCCACATCGCACGCCAAGTTGGCTGAGGTCCCCTTCCACTTGCGTGCGCCACCTGAGTCTTGGCCTTCCTCTACCGGGCTGTCCCTCGGGAGCGGATTCGAAGACTTTTCGGACTGGAGCATTGTTGTCCATACACTCTATATGACCCAGCCATCTCAGTACAGTCCGTAGAGTTCATTGCTGTATCTCCTCCTCCACTCACCGTCAATGCAGACGGGACCGAAGATAGCCCGATGGATTTTTCTCTCGAAGCAACCAAGAACACCCTCATCCATTTTTGATAATGTCCATGCCTCTGCGCCATAGAGCAGGACCGGGATTATTAAAGTCTTATAAAGGGTGACTTTTGTTGTCCGAGAGAGGGTTTTGCTACTCAATTGCCTTCTTAACCTGAAGAAACAGCGGTTGGCAAGAGTTATTCTTCGCTTGATCTCAGCGCTGGTGTCGATGTCTGTATTTATAGCGGAGCCTAGGTAGACAAAGTCCTTAACTACCTCAAAGTTATATCTGTCGAGGGTGACGTTCTGTCCGAGACGTCGGTGTTGGTTGTCCTTTTTGCTTAACAGCATATACTTGGTCTTGCCTTCATTGACCGCTAAACCTATTTTCGCCGCTTCCGTCTCAATACTCGCGAAAGCGCCACTGACATCACCCTGTTTTCTCCCGATTATGTCAATATTGTCGGCGTATGCGAGTAGTTGGACGGACTTTTGAAAGATAGTGCCTCTTGTGTTTGCTCGTGAGTTTTGCACTATTCTTTCAAGTACGATGTTGAAAAAATCGCATGACAGCGCATCGCCTTGTCTAAATCCTTTCTGGACATCAAAGGTCTCGGTGAGATCTTTACCGACCTTGATGGAGCAGCGTGCATTCTCCATCGTCATCCTGCACAGACGGACGAGTTTGGCAGGGATGCCAAAACTAGACATTGCTCTGTATAGCTCGTCTCTATAAATGCTGTCATACGCGGCTTTAAAATCGATGAAAAGGTGGTGGGTATCGATCTGAAGTTCATGGGTCTTCTTCAAGATCTGCCGTAGTGTGAATATTTGGTCGATGATGGACTTTCCTGGCCTGAAGCCACACTGATATGGACGTATCAGGTTGTTGACGAACGGCTTCAGGCGTTCACACAATACGGCAGATAAGATCTTATATGCGATGTTAAGGAGACTGATGCCTCTGTAGTTGGCGCAGTTTAGAGGGTCTCCTATCTTGAGAATCGGACAAACAATACTGAGGTTCCATTCATCGGGCATACTTTCGTCCGACCATATTTAACAGATGAGTTGGTGTATGCTCCTTATCAAGTCATCGCCTGCCGCTTTGAAAAGCTCGGCAGTCAGGCCGTCCGTTCCAGCACATTTGTTTGACTTAAGCTTCGATATGGCTATCTTCGCTTCATCCAGGTCGGGTGGACGGAATTATTGGTCATCATCGTCCAGGTTGAAAGGTTGATTCTCCCTGACAGCGGTATTTGGTCCGTCATCGCCGTTATACAGTCTGCAGAAATAGTTCTTCCAAATCCTCAGCATCGACTGCGATTCTACTACGATGTTTGTTACCATGGCATGTTATTTTTACCTTTTGGTAAAACTTCCGAACCTCATTCCTGGAGTAGCATCTCTCAATTTCCTCGATCGCGCGCTTCTCAAGCTCTTTGTTCTTCTTCCTGAGAAGCGGGTATTCGTCTCTCCTCTTCCGCTCATAGAGCTCATGAGCAGCTTTGGTCTTTTTTTGCAGTGCTTTTTGCTTAGCTTGCTTGCCGGCATTCATCATCGAACCAAGGGTTTCGTTGTGGTGGACGAGTGAAACCCAGTGCATCAGAAGTGGCACCTCTGATGGCGTTTTGGCAGTGTTTCCAGTGGTCTTCGATGCTTGATTCTGGCGGCATTGGACCTCTTAAGAGATTTAGAGACACTCGATCGGAAAAGCACTTGGCGATCTCTTGCGATTATAGCCATCTGACGTAGAATTTTCTTGCAGCATTAGTTTGTCTTGGCAAAGTTTGGGATATCCGCAACCGTACCTTGGCTACAACATGGTAATGGTCCGAGTCGATGTTGGCTCCTCGGAACGTACGGACATCCATAATACTGGAGGAGTGTCTTGCGTCGATCGCAATGTGATCAATCTGCTTGACTGTTGATTGATCAGGGGTTCTCCAAGTCCCCTTGTGTATGTCGAGATGTGGGAACCGCGTGCTAGCCACGACAATGTTTCGCCTCGCCGCAAAGTCGATTAGCCTGAATCCGTTATCGGAGGTGGTGTTGTGCAGGCTTTATTTTATGATTGTTCCACCAAAGATACCCTCTCTTACTAGCTTTGCATTAAAATCACCGAGGACAATTTTAATGTCATAGCTAGGGCATTGCTCGTAGGTCTTGTTAAGGAGCTCGTAGAAGGCATCCTTGGTGTCGTCATCTTTCTCCTCTGTTGGGGCATGCGCGCATATAAGGCTAATGTTGGCGAATTTACCCTTGATGCGGATTGCTACGAGGCTCTCGCTCACATGCCGGAAGCTGAGGACTTCCTGTCTTAGTCTGCCTCCGACAACAAATCCGCCGCCAAATAAGCGCTGCTTTTGCCGTCGATAGCAATTGCCGTAGCAGATGTCGCAGTTTTTCAACTTCTTTTTGTCCGGCCCATCCCATCGCATTTTTTGAATGGCGGTTATGTCTGCCTTGCAGCAGTCTAGGGCCTCCGCTAGTTGCTCAGCTGCACGTGGTCTATTAAGGGATCTAACATTCCACGTGCATATCCGAAGCTCGTTGTCCTTAAATCGTTTGCGTGGGTTGTGAACAGTAAATCCGTCCATATCCGAGGCTTGTTGATGCTTCGTAACTTCCTTTTTTTAAATGGGCGGGCAGTTATCCCGGCGGCACAACCCCCAACCTGGAGGACCAGTTCCATTTTTAATGCCCCTAGGACGAGGGGTCGGTTACACCGGAGCCAGTTACCCGTTCCGGGATATGAGCGCTGCCGTTGGCCCATATAGGGCTCGTCCGCCACCATCTCTTTTCCAAGACCCTGACTTAGTCCTGGAAATCCTTACCGGCCTGAGCTCCAAATATGTCGGAGTAGCCCGGATAAGGTCTTGTTTTGTTTCTACGACACTAACCCTGATTTATGGCGCAAGAAACTCGCCATTTGTCCCCTTCACTTTGCAAGCTCTAGTGAGATTCCCAGATGGTGCCACGGGGAGGCGTGAAGTAGGGCTCATTAGCAGAGCTGCAAGGTATTCGGCTGCAGAGGCTCATTCTCGTCATTTAAGGAACCAGCACCTGTCGGAAGATGCTACTTCTACGAGGCCTTATACTAATCGTTGCCATCTACGCAACTCAAGAATACGGTCTGGTTTATTCTGAAACATTCAGCCCTGTCGTCAAATTTGCAGCATTTCGAGCTATTTTGGCTAAAGCTGCAGCCGAAAATTTTAAATTATTTCAAATTGAAATAAAAAAACGGCCAAAGTGCGACCTATCTGAGGACATTTTTATGCACCAATCCGAAGGGTGCCATAATCGATGCGAGAAAATCTGTAAGTTGCAGAAAAGTCTCTATGGACGTAAGCAGTCTACCAGGTGCTGTAACAACAAGTTCTATGTTTTTTTTTTTCAATTTCAAAGTAATTCTTTATGATCCTTGTGTGTTCATAAGCAGTTTCTAAAAGAAAAAAAGTTTTGCTGGCAATCTATATCGATGATGGTTTGGTGGCTGCGTTAAGTAAGGAAGACGTACACGGTTTAGTCAAATCTCGAAAGCAAGAATTTAAAGAAACAGAAAATGACTCGAGCTACGAGTTTATCTCTTAGGCTGGAAATTTCACGAATCCAAGACGGTTTGTTCATTAATCATCAAGCTAGTTATGCGAGGAGGCTTTTGAATAAATTCTATATGAACGATTCAAAACCAGTCTCAACCCCATCTGACCTGACCGAATGCAAGACATTTTCCATTTCATGAGGCAGCAACTAGCCCTAACATCTCTTTTCCCATCAGTTTAGTGAGCAGAGACTTGTAAAATCCAGATGATATAAGTCAAAGGAATCATTGATCACGGTATAGTTTACAATTTGAACAATAAAATGTATGTACATCGTTTCAGCGATGCTGATTATAAGGGTGACGTTAAGAAAAGAAGGCCGTCCAGCGGCGCGCTAAGCGGTTTCTTGGCAGTCCCAGAGTCAAAAATGAATTAAAAATCTTGAGTTTCATAAACCTACAAATCACAAATATAGATTTGCGATACCATTTTATAAGAGGAAATATGAAAGATGATATCTTTAAAGTATAATATAGCATGTTCCAAGTGAACAAAAAGTTCACGATTTAAAAGTTAAAATGATCTATGAATTTGCATTCATTATCCATTTATTAGGTGGGGTGAAATGTAACCTCCTTGACCGCTAGAATGCGCTGCTACTGCAAAAAAGGTTATGGTGCCTTGAAGTCCCTACATATTTAGATAGACATGCACAATTTTAGTGCGATACTGTCTTTAGTTTTGTTTTTACAGCTGATTGTTGTTGACGTGGTTGGCATCATGTTGAGTATGGACAAAATCGATTTTCGTTCTCCCATAAAGCATTATTTTTTGAAAGGCAAAATGGCGAAGGAAACAAAAGAAAAGTTGGATAAATATTATGGGGCTAATGCTCCGTCGGATTACACCGTCAAACATTGGTTTTGAGAGTTTCGTGGTGGCTGCAACTCCATTATCGATCAAGTTCGCAGCGGCAGGCACTCCGATGCGGTTTCAGAGGACAATGTAAAAAAAAAATACATGAAATGGTGTTAGCTGACCACAAAGATTAGTATTGAGCGCACACGACATATTCTGCATATGAAAAAGTTATCCTGCCGCTGGGTGCCGCGCATGCTCACTCCTGACCAAAAACACGAACGCGAGAGCACTTCGAAAGAGTTTTTGGACTTGCTGATGCGGAATCGGGCGGACTTTTGGCGTCGATTGATAGCTGTTGATGAAACCTGGATCCACTACTACACACCAGAGAGTAGAATGAGTGCCCGGCAATGGACTGAAGCCGGCACGAATGCTCCGAAGCGGCCGAGGGAGGCTCAAACGGAAAGGTTATGGCGTCGGTTTTCTGGGATTGTCATGGTATACTCTTTGTGGACTACCTCGAAAAAGGAAAAACCATCAACAGCTATTATTACTGTGCATTATTGGAGCGATTGAAGGCCGAAATCGCTGTAAAACGGCCTCACATGAAGCGAAAAAAAAATTTTGTTTTTGCAAGACAATGCGCCGGCGCATAAGAGCATCGCAACCACGGCTAAAATCAATAACTTACGGCTCCAATTGCTGTCGCATCCACCGTATTAGCCCGATTTGACTCCGTCGTACTATTATCTCTTCCCAAACCTTTAAAGATGGCTCATCAATAAAAAAAATTCAGCTCACGCGTGGAAATCATCGACGCCAAGGAGGAGTGTTTTGCAGACCTTCCGGAAAATTACTTTTCGGACGGGATCAAGAAGTTGGAAAATCGCTGGAATAAGTGTACCTATCAACTTAAAAGAGGACTACGAGTACATTGAATAAAATAAAATTCATTCCCAAGGAGGTTACTTTTCACCCCACCTAGTACATTTCACAAGTAATTTCAAAAATAATAGTAATTATTGTTTAAACATTGAGTTTGACGTGTAAACACCTATGATGAATCGTTTTGTAATGTCAATTGAATTTGTTTTGAATGCATTGAAGTGGAAATGAATTAATAATGTATGACACTAGTGAAAGTGTTGAGAATTGAAATGCGCAGTGTGTCAACTTATAAATCTTTAACTTTTCTAACTATCTACTCGTATGTATGTATCTTTTGATCGAAATGAACCCGAAATTTCCTATTCAAACAATCCGCAATTGAGATATTGTCAAAAGATGTTTTTGTTTGGTTGGTAATTGCACATACATCATCTGGCGCCTAAATATCTATTGTATTTGAGTGCCATTTGTCGGGAGTTTTTGCGTGAAAATAAGTCAAATTTGGTTGAGCAAAGAGTTTGACTGAAATTTTGTGTTTCCAACAAAATATTCGTATCTTGTGCGAAAGCATTGAAAATGTTAACAGTAACATACGGGAAACGTCAATGTCGAAAACATAAAGATACGAGTGGTATTAAGAGTTTTAAGCTGCTTATGATTGATGATTTGCCCCGTTCTGGCCGTCCACAAGTATGACTGACGTAAACATCAAAAGTGTGGTGTAAGCATTAGGGAGATATCAGCTGATCATGGTGTGTCGTTCGGATCGGTGTTTTGGGCATGAGACGGTGACGAAACACGGTTCTATGAATTTGACGTCGAAACGAACCAAAAATCATCGTAATGGCTCGTCTCAGACGATCCATGACCAGAAAACCACAGCAAAGTCGATCCGAAATCAAGGCTTTGTTGAGCGTTTTTTTAATTGCCGTGGTGTCGTTCACTTAGAATTTCTTCCACCAGATCAGACATTAAATAAGAAGTTTTACGTGAGCGTATTAGGGCGCTTGAGGGAAAATGTTCGTTACAAGAAGCTAGAATTGTGGAGAAACAATTCTTGGTTTTCTCACCACGACAAGATGGGTGTTCAAAAACAACAATCATACCGTTCTGCAAGATCTGTATTCACCTAACATGACACTTTGTGACATTTTCCTATTCCTACGACTCAAGTTATCACTTTGCGGAAAGTGTTTTGAGGCGATTGAAGCGTAAAGTGAAGGCGATTTCAAAATCGGTCTATGAAAAGTGTTTTGAAGATTGAAGGAAGCGTTGGAATATGTGTATTGCTTGCAATGAAGATTACTTTGAAGGAACACAAGAAATATCGATGAATAATATCGGGTTTTCCAATAGGGACTTGACAACTCTGAATTTAATTTGTGAACGCACTCTTTCACTAATCATCAAACTGTCACTGTCAATTTATTCAGTAAACTCAACATTTTCATCATGGTAAAGTACACGAACGAGCAACGTCTGCAAATTGTAAAAATTTTCTACCGAAATTCGGAGTCGGTGACTGCAACTTTAAAAGCGCTAATTCCAATTTTCGGTCGTAATTCTCGCCCTAGTAGACAGGCAATAACAAGTTTAGTGCAAAAATTTGAGTCTACATATTCGTTGTGTGATGTTGCCGTGTCAGTGAGACAACGAGTTGGTCGAAGTATCGAAAATATCGCTGCCGTTCAGGCGGCCGTAGCAAACGATCCAAATCAGTCAATTCCAAGGCGTTCTCAAGAATTGGGCATCGCTCAGACCACATTATAGCGTATTTTGCGTAAGGATCTTGGTTTACACCCATGCAAGATCAAGCTGACTCAAGAATTGAAGCCAATGGGCCATTTGGAGTGATGTACGTTCTCCGATTAGGCTCTGGAGAAAAAGAAGAAGATGGTGAATTTCATCGCAAAATCGATTGGACGCCTCGTTCGTGCGATTTAACGCCGCTTGATTATTTTCGGTGGGGCTATGTTGAGTCATTGGCTTATGCCAACAAGCCGACGACGTTGGAAGAGCTCAAAGCCATTATTGAACGCCTAAATAGCGGCCGTTTCAGCCGAAATGTGTGACCGAGTCGTTGAAAATTGGATCCAAAGAATCCAAAGAAAATATCTCAAATGGTTTGCGTTTTATTTAAAAAAAAAAGTTGTCACGTCCTTATTGGAAAACCCTATAGAACAGTTATCGTTTTATTGTAGAATTCCGGGTACTTCTTGATCAGAAGGTAACTAATTTGCATACTTGAATTAATTAAGCATTTCAGTCTTGGCATTACTTTCGCATTAGATATATCGTCTTATTTCTTACTCGGTTTTCTTAAAAAATTTTACCCTAACCATGTAGATTTGAAATAGAAATAAGAGTGTCTTTGATGCGAAGTATTAAGTGAAAACGTTATAAAAGTTTCTTCCAATGGGGACTTCCGAACTTTGACAGTTGATAGCGGCCATATTGTCGAAGTTACATCTGTCAAAGCGGCTGTCATTTGTCCATGCAAGGATTGAAATTTGAACAACACGTGTAGACGATAAAATTGTTTTATCAAAATTGGTGTTCTTTTCGGGCAACGTTTCACGTGCTTCGCCCATTTTACGGTCGCCATAATCGTCCTACCGAATGGACTATTCGCAACGTGGTGGATAAATTTGAATCCAAATTTAAATGACGAAAGTCTCTGAGAGTCTGCAGGACAATCCGAGGCAATTGATTTCGCGTCACTCACAAGAACTCGGCCTTTCGCAGCCCACTACTTGACGAAGTTTGCGTCGTGAATTGGGCCTGCACCCGTATAAAATCCAACTGACCTAGGAGCTGAAGGTAAACGACCATAGACAACGACGTGCGTTCGGTAAATGGGCTCTGCTGCAGTTAGAAACTGGTCCTAATTTTCATCGAAAAATCATCTTCAGCGATGAGGCCCATTTCTTCATGACGCGGTAAGTCAGCAAACAAAATTGATGAATTTGGAACAATACCAATCCACATGAGATCCAAGAGCGTCCAATGCATCCCGAAAAAGTCACTGTTTGGTGTGGTTTCGGGTTGGCGGCGTCATCGGTCCATATTTCGTTGAGAACGACCCGCGTTGGCCAGGCCATTAACGTCAACGGCGAGCGCTCTAGGTTGATGACTACCAACTTATATTGGCTTGAATTTGCTGATATGGACACCAACGACATTTGGATTTAACAGGACCGGCGCTTGGAAATTTTGCATGAGCGATTCGAGGGTATGGTCATCTCACGTGGACGTGATGTGAACTGCCCACTGAGATTTGACCCCGTTAGACATTTTCTTGTGGGGTTTTCTGAAGTCGCAAATCTATGGAAATAAGTCACAAACCACAGCGGCCCTCAAAGCCAACATAACCAATGCCATCGGCCAAATTCAGCCTGATTTATACGCCAGTCATGAAAAATTTGACATTTTGGATGCACGCCACCTAAGGGAAGCCGTGGTGGACTGAACCATGTTATGTTCCATACATAATGGCATCGATAACGCTTTCAAATGAATAAGAAATTTAGATAATATCTTACACACACTTTGATTTATTTAAATTTAAAGATGAGAAGCGCTTAATGAAAGTCTTTTTACTTTTTTGATGAAACTTATATACATATATCGACATCCGATATCAGCATATTTCTAGTTCTCCGCTCGTTAATTTCTCGAAGCAATTTTTCATAGAAGCCGCGTTTGTATTCATATTTTATTTCTAGTACTATTAGTGACTTAACGTTATGCACGAATCTACCTGGGTGTTATCCAACAAAATCCACTTTGTTTTAATTTTTTTTTTTTTCTTAATTTTTTGTGTGGAAAAACTAAACACAATAGTAGCCTTAAACGGCACTTCAGGCATGTGCATCATCATTTTGGCAGGAGTACCATAATTCTCCATGATTTAACTTTAAACAACACAATTCTTCAAATGCATTGGAGCATCAAAGTAGGATCTGAGAATACAAAATTCGATAAGATTTATTCGCTTCGATTAAATTCTCATCGGTAAAACAAAGTTGAATACAATCGAAAACTTTTGCACATTTGTCACCCCAAAAGAACAGCCAGCTAGCCCCTTCCATGTCCTTCTTAAATCTTAAAATCTAATGTTCAGTCTACGAGAAGAAATTTTCATAAACCCTATTCCAAGTTTCACATCACGGCTTTTAGACAGAGGAATTCGTCTCGAAAACATCTGCATACCAATCATTCTGGCGTAAAGGAAGGATTTTCTCCCAACAAAAAAAAAATGGGAGAAAACAAAAATCCCAAAAAGGGATACACCGACACTTTTGATTTATACGATATCCGTTTCCACCCGTGTAGTATCTTCAGGAAGGGAAGCTGCTAAATATGATGAGCACATCATTTTCCATTCCTGTCGTAAATTTCGATTTTATTTTATTTTCTTCCCATTTTTCAGTGTTCACATCCCAAGTGCATTTTAACCCCCACATTCTGCTCTTCCTTTCTTTCTAAATAGCATACGAATATTTCACAATTTTTGTTAGTGGTGTTGTTGTTTTGTTATACGGCTAAACCACTAGCTATATGTGTGCGTGTTTTTCACTTTTGGAATAGGGTGTTGCTTGGCTTTTTTTTTACTATCCATGCCAGGATATTCAAAGCTTTTAAAAGGAATTTTACGACTCCCACAAGAAAAACGAACGAAAAAAAGTCATGAAAAAAGAATGGATTAGAACAACAAAAAAATTCAAGAATACATAACGGGACATGCATTAGGGTAGGCAACTTGATTTACAACAAATGAACGAGTATTACTTGTACATGTGGATCAAGCCAAGGACATGGTACCCGATATTTACGCCGCTAACTGGGTGAAAGCAATATAACACAAAAAAAAAAAAAAACAGAAAACAAAATTTAATAATGAGCTCACAATATCGCCCAATTTCGGTCCTTTTACACCCATTTTAGCGGAGTATCAGCACTTCATTGTACTCGTATCCTTTGGTGCCACTTTGTTTTTTTTTCGGTTTTTTTTTATCCTCAAATGAATATCGTAAAAGAGAACGCGCGTAAGGAAAGTGAAAATTTAATATCGAACAGTATCTGCGGCTACAAAATTCAAGTTTTATGCAGAGAAAATTGAAGTAATAAAAACTATTGATTCCAGAGTCTATTTTAGGGATCTTAAGCCCAACAAGATATATTACCGGGAGCCGGAGATAAAATTTATATAGCGACCACATTTTATGAATTTAGATTTTGATCGTTTTATCCTTTACCATATTACATATATCACAGCATAGTCTACTTCCAACCATAGACGATATTTCAAATTCCAAAGTCATTAATGTTTTTGAGCAGATGACCCCCAAGCAACTTGTCCTCCTCACTTAGATTCCTTGTGAAACTCAGACTTTCCCTTTTTGACGAGTAAACCAGATGACTGTTCTTTTCTATTGTAGTTTTTCACAAGGTAGTCCATAAAAATATTCGCAGTATTTGATTTTTTGATCGATGTCCCCTGGATTGGTCCTGGTTTTGTTGATGCGGTTTAGAGAAGGAGATTTTGCTGATTGACCTGGTCAAGAGAGAGCACATTAATCGCTTTATATGGCTAGGACATGTAGAGCGGATACCAACCAACATGGTGTCACAACTGGAAGAATTTATCTCTCAAAGCAAAGAAGCAGCGATTGACAAAATAGCGTTGGATAGCAGAGCCTAGTTAGATAAAGTGCTTAACTGCCTCAATATTATATTTGTAGAGAATAGGTACTGTCCGTGATGTCGGTGTTGGGTGGCCTTTCAGTCTCTCTTAATACTCGCGTATGCGCCACTGACATCACGCTTCTTTCTTTCGATTATGTCAATTTCGTCAGCTTCTACGAGTAAGTGGACGATTCCCCATTAAAGGTGCATTCTGTCTGGCAGCGGTACCAGGTTCTTCTTCGGGGTTATACAGTCTGCAGAAATGTTCTTTCCAAATCCGAAGCATCGGCAGACATCGACATTGGTTTCGGTTCAGGTTTCTTTTTTACCTTTCGGTAAAACTTACAAATTTCATTTCAGAAGTAGCATATTATAATATCCTTCTCTTTCCTCCCGAGAAGCCGGCGTACGTCTATCCTCTTCTGCTCATAGAGCTCTTTGCAGCGTCCCATTGCGTGTATTTTGCTTAGTTGCATGTGTTTGCTGGCATTCATCATCGAATCAGGGGTTTCGTTGTGGTGGTCGAGTGAAACCCAGCACATCAGAAGCGTCATCTCTGATGGTTTTTTGGGATTGTAGCCACTGGCCTTCAATGTTTGGAGCTGGTGGCAAGGGACCTCTTAAGAGATTAAGAGAGACTCGATCGGAAAGGGATTTTTCGTCTGACGTCGAATTTCTTCACAGCATTAGTTTGTCTTGGCGTTCGTGATATCCGCAATCGTACCTTGGCTACAACAAGGTAATGGTCCGAGTCGATGTTGGCTCCTCGGAACGTTCGGACATCCATAATACTGGAGGAGTGTTGTAGTCAATGTGATTGACGGTTGATTGATCAGGAGTTCTCCAAGCTCCTTTGTGAATATCGAGATGTGGGAACCGTACACTACCTACAACAATGCTTTGCTCCGCCGTTTCGATTAGCCTGAATAGCATATCGGAGGTGGTGTCGCGCAGACTATACCCACCGACCACCCCATCGCATTTCTTGGATGGCGGCTATGTCTGCTTTACAATCTAAGGCCTCCGCTAGTTGTTCAGTTGCACGTGGCCTGTTAAGGGACCTAACATTCCGCGTGCATATCTTAAATTCGTTGTCCTTAAATCCGGGCTTGTTTCTGCTTCGTAACTTTCAACTTTTTTCCAGGTCCATTATTGATAAGCCAGTAACCCGCTTGGGGATGTGAGGACTGCCGTTGGTTCATAAAGCCTCTTCCGCCACCATCTCTGTTTTGCCAGCACTCGTCCGGTTGGATTCCGACCATCACCCGACGGTGAGATGTGGAGGTATTATAAGCATAATTGATGTGAAGAAATTAGTTTTAACACTAGATATTTCCAAGTTGTCATCTCTCAGTGCCAACCCTATTTATGCAGCACTTAGGCAATCATTACATTGCCACAATTGTTAAATAGCAGGTACAGGCGTGGACCTTATTGCAGATCCATTGTCTGCTCAGAGCACCGGCATCGTTCCAAACCAGTGCTGCGAATTATATATTTGAATTACAAGACTCAGTAGATTATAGCATATGTACGTAGAAGGAGTAGTTTACGTGACGTAAATGATGGTACCTTTTTATCCCTTAGCTAAAACTTGTTCATTTATTTTTCCACGAACAAACGAAATCAGGACATTTGCAAGAACTTCGTCTCAGCAATATGGAATAACCATCACAAACCTCGTTCAGTTTGACTTTTAACAGTGCTCTTTGGTGGGGGTTTTAAAAGCAAACCTATATCACCTGACTTATGCTATGATTCCATCTCTCCCATTCAAATCTATGAATGGAGGGGGTAGAGGATTTCAAAGGAAGTCAAAATAAAAGAATAGGAAAACTTCCCCAAAAACCGAAACAAAAGCTAAAGGAAACTATTTCACAATTTAAAGGAAGAAACAGCTAAAAATTGAAAACCATATTCGTACTGGGTATACCTTCTTGCTTTCGTATTCGTATTCGTACTTCTATGACAGTGGAAAGAAGCCAGTCAGGCTAGCATTTCCTTTCAACTGCACTCAAGTAATTTATATCCTTTTGCAATTAAATATCTTAGCAAAAGTATAAACTTCTCCCTGGAATATGAGTTCGAGTACCCTCTGTGTGCTGAAACTCTCTGTAGTTCATGCCATTCAAAAACGGCTATGGTACAATACGGTACGGATATTCGTACTCGTACACAATGCATTCGTTCTTTCGTTACCATTTCTGTATATATTTTCCGTTCAAGAACTTCTAATTTCATTTTTCACTATCAAAATATTTACCAAAACACTCAGATACACTCATATACGAGTAGTACGAGTACATACAAATCTGCATTGAGTTTTAGTACTCCTTTACGGTGGAAGTATCCGTATGTATGCCTGACTTTGTTCGTAGTCAAGTTAGCTCAAGCATGGCAATGGTAGCTGGAAAAGGAAAAGAAAATGTTGTTTAAAATTGAAAAACTTTGCAATCTTATGCCAGTCACAGGGTTTTCTTGATTTCTCTCTTCCCGTTTTCATAAAGGATTTCCTGTATCCTAACAGGAGACAAAGTTTTATGAAGGCGCAAAACTGAGAACAAATCCACCTAGGTTCCATTACCATGATATAGCCCGCATCTACATGATTCAAAGTTATGAACTTATGGATTGAAAATTCATATTTGAAAACGACACGAAAGGAAATGGGCATTGAATTCGTGAAAGTGCTCCCTGTTCCTCTTCCTGGCGTATCGTGAATCGAACATACCAATACCCTCGAAGGGAACAGAATGTGTATGTGTACATTTTATTGTTATCCTGTTCAGTACAAGTTAAGAATAAGTGCGCTTATCATGCATTTGACAGGACAGACATAATGTTGCGTTGCCAATATAAAACAAATTTTATCAGTAGGTTTGTAACTCACTTAAAAAATCACTTGGCAAAGAAACTCCTTACGAATTACATGACAGTCGGAATTTTTTATGCAGCCTGTGTTATCTGGACGAACTAAGACCGTGTTTTCTCAAATAAGTTGATACTTGAGAGGTAACAGTGTTTTACGTTTGCTATCAGTATCGCCGAGGAGGTAAAATTGAATATTTATCAACCCCACGAACATCTATAGGTACTGTAGCGTGGATCACATGTGGAAAGAACTTGCTTTCGATTTTGAATCGTGCGTCGCGCCGCGCCAGTATGAAAATCCATGTTCAACCGAATTTAATTTACCACATGTTATAGTTAAATTAAAGCTTTGATGCAGTACACGATGTTGTTGACCTGGATGAGAGTATCGGGCATACGAAGGGATATAAGTCACAGGATTAACTTTACTAGTAGGAATGGTTTGACTGAAAACTCGCTTGCTCCACCAGCCCCCTATACGTCTTAAGGTGAACAAAATTTTTGTCGTTTGTGTTCCATATGAAGTGGGCTTTCCTTACGAACAGAAAAATTTTGGCCATCTTCAATATTCATAGATTGGGAAAGTAATATTACTTTCAGATTTCCAGCCGCTGCTGAAGTGGTTTTTACCATCTGGAGGAATATGTTAGTGAATTTTTTTAGTGGCACCTTCTCGATCGATATCATAGATCAGACTTTTTCCTAGCATCCGACAAAAGTCTCGTTACCTTGGGTTGTTAGCTTGATAGCAGTTTTGACATAAAGCAGAAATTGAACGAGCTCCTCAGTGTTAAAAAGTGCGAAATATTGTACTAGGAAATAATTCTCGATAGGTTAGGTTGGGTTAGAGTGGTGCTTGTTGCTGTACATAAAGTTAGTTTTAGTTTTAAATGCATTTTAGTTTATTAATCAATATCTCTTACATACTAACAAAAAATGCTTAAATGCTAGCTTAAAATTACTAAACAATCTTGTACTAATTTGCTGGCTCTACACAGGCACTCTTGGCTACTCTAAATTCTTATATCTATGTCTTTCGACTTCATTTACATTTTATTTCGGATATTTATATTCTATAAATTAAGCTAAGAAAAAAAATGCTGGTGCTGCCGAATGACATCCCTCTTATCGCGATTCTCCACCGCCCTACTGAACCTGAGTCGATCCACACTGCCGTGTGCGACGTCTCTGTTGTAGTTGAGTCGCCTGTTCCCACCTGTTCGAGCGACATGAAAGATTAACGGGACCGCTGATCTATCCTGGGTCAACCCTATCTGATCTAAGTAGAGGAATGCTTCCGGTGGAACGAAGCTGTCATAGCGCACACTCTCTTGATAAAGGTAATTGGGGTAGTAAGCCCCAGATATCTGGTTATTCGTCGAGGCCATTGCTCTTGCAATGTGCCTTCGAGTCAGCTTAATTACGAAGTTGTCCACTCGTATTAGGTTTGCCCTGTTGTAAAGGACCTCATTAGGATAAAAAAATTTGTTCACCGACTCTGGTGTTCTGTATAAGCGAAGACAAGCCCTAAGGCAAGCCCTCTCAAACACCCGAATCTTTTCCATTAAGCTTGCTCGTACATTGAACCACACGGGACACCCAAATACCAGCATGGGCCTGATAAGGGCCATGTAGCAGATTATCTTTACCCTCGCATCGAGTTGGCTGCTATAAAACAGTCTCTTTGTGAGGGCAAAAGCGCCTTTAGCTCTGGCTAGAGCAGCATCTACATTTTGTTAAAATACAGAAACTGATCTAGCCAAATCCCAAGGTATCTGACTACATTTCGACAGGCAAGAGGCTGTCCGTGTTGTCCAATGATCGAGAACTTTCGCCAATTTTTTCTGGTGTCCCTAGAGGCTCCAGACAACGGCGTCCTAAAAAGAATGGTTTCCGACTTCTGAAAGTTGATTTTCAACTTCCAGTCATCGCAAAATCGTCTTATCTTATCGAAGTCACGCTGTAAGAGAGTATTAATGACCTCGATTTTTGGACCTGTTCTGCACGCTATCAAGTCATCTGCATACGCAATAGTATGGGGAAGTGAACCTATCAAGTCGCTTGTATAAATGTTGAATAGGATCGGCGAATTGACCGCGCCTTGCTGAAGACCATTTTTAATTTGAAATATTCCAATAGAAGTCACATCACCATTTTTCACGATGAACTGTCTGTTGGTTAGCATATTATAAAGAATGTACAAGAGTGGTTTACTGATCCCCAGACAAGCCAGCTTTAAGAAAAGACCCTCTTACCAAGCAGTGTCGAAGGCCTTCTCCAAGTCAACTAGGCAGGCACCAGTACATTGGTTTTTGCCTTTATTCCATTGGATATCGGACACCAGTTTAGACGCGGCATATGAGATACCATGTCCTGCCTTAAAAGCGAATTGATTCTGTATATGAAGTTCAGCTGTAGATTCATGTTGATGCCACTGCGAAACCGCCTGAAGGCAATACTGTACTTACTTTCGGAATAAAATAGATTTCTTAAAAAATTTGTCTAGGTCGGTGATCTTAATAGAGCAGAGATTATTTAGATCTCGCAAATGGTAACTCCCAGCAGATTCCTCTTCGTTCCTGCAGAAATCGTTGTGATGAATACTTAAAAGTCTCGTGATTATTGTTGTGACTGTGTAGATGCAAATCCAAGTCCAAAATGAGATAGTACAAGCCTAACATGTGTTCGCAGTGATATCAATTAGATTTGGATCTTTTTCAAAACATTCACTAACGCCAGCCATACTCGTATTTTCTATAGAGTAAGCATTTCGATGATGGATAGGCCTTAAGAAATCTGTCAGTCTACTACAGAATCCCTAACGTTGTAG
This sequence comes from Volucella inflata, assembly GCA_928272305.1. Classification (NCBI taxonomy): domain Eukaryota; kingdom Metazoa; phylum Arthropoda; class Insecta; order Diptera; family Syrphidae; genus Volucella; species Volucella inflata. The sequence continues at coordinate 161,223,761 of OV743716.1, forward strand.
TAAGTTTCCACAATTAATCACATTCAACGATCTATATTGATAACACTGATAAAGGTCTCGAATGGCAGTTCAATTTGATGTACGTGATGTCAAATTCGGCCCACAAACAGGATGACCATATGCTAACTTTAATCTGGACAACAACAAGAATTAAGTTGAAGATCAATAAAAGAATTAAAAATGTATTCATTACATTCTTCAAACCATACCACAGATTTTTCTGTAAAAATTGGGAACCAAATCTGAAAATAATAGAGTATTGAATTGATATCGGTTTGTATTCATAGGTAATAAATACATACTGTGTCAAAAAATATTCCGGACACAAGCCATATCCCAAGAGCAACAAACAGCGCCATCTATTTGTTCGAGCATGCGATCAGATTCGTTTTTTTTTTTCTCTACTATCTGTCAAAGTTGCATGACATTTGGTTGACATCTGTCATCGATTTTGAAGCGACTCATGCGGTACAAGAAAACACAATACGATTGTTTGTCAAACATCAGCTGGGGAATAATTTTGCGAATTTACTTCACAACCGTAACATTTACTTCACAAACATGATAACTAAAAAAAGTTGTATTTCTGCTTAATGTTGTGAAGTTTTGCTTTTTAGCAACAAAATTGATCAAAAAAAACAGACACGTGTGGTGGATACGATTCTTATATCAATGTGGTTATTTCGAAACCACTCCTTCCTCACATTTTTGTAATGTGAATTTTGTAATGTGCCAAATTACACAATATTTCCTTTTCTCTCACTGCGTGCTTTCATCGAGCTCCACAAGACAAATGTGATAAGACATTCAAAAAAGTATGTCTACTTCATAACAACATAAACACTTTTTTGTTTTTTTTTTTATTTTTAATTTTGGATGTGGATGTGGATGTGGATGTGGATGTGCCAACATGGTGAAATTACCTTTTCCCCACCTTGCATTAAATATCCAAACAAAAACTTTTAATTAATCATCCTTAAAAAACTAAAATTGAACACATGAAAAACAATAAAAAAAAATGAAACTTTCAAATTTTCTTTATGCTAAATTGTAAAGTTCCGCAAACACGTAAAAAAAAACAATAAACGTCAAATTTGAATCGCTTCAAAAAATTGAAGTCAAATGGGTTCCCATATAAATTTACAGTATGACAGTTCTCCGATACGGCAGCAGACGCAGATTCACATTGTTTTCTTCGCTTAGTAATTATAGAATTTATTTTTCCAGAACACCTTTTCATTTGATATTGGAATTTTAACATAGAACAAAGAGCGGTCATTAAATTCCACGCAAAACTTGTTTAAATTGGGTCAGAAACATTCAGATTCGTGAAACAAGTGTACCGTGATATGTAATTGTTTGTGTGAACAGTTGTTTCGAGTGGCATAAATGTTTTTGGGGCCACAGAGACACTGGAGAATGACAAACACACAGGAAGGCCAATTTCTGTTCGGACGTCTGAAATGATCCAAAGAGTAAGTGATTTTGTTGCAGAAGATATTGGTATGTTTCACTAAGAATGATGGCAATGGGCTAAGACATCAACAATAAGAGGCTATTCATACCATTCTTCAGGAGGATTTGGGCACACAAAGGCCTTTGCAAAAATGTATCACACACGTGATGACAGTTTGGCATTCCAGAGATGTCAGGCGTCCTCAAGAAATGATCTCAACTTCATGAAAACAATCTTCGACCTGGGCACTGGAGGCAATTCCACCAATTGAGCTAGATGGCTGCTCTGAATCGCTATTGAATCGGTGTTACAAGTGTATTGAATCGGGAGGAGAATATTTCGATAAAAACACCAAAATATAAACAGAAGTCGTGTTTTAATTATGTTTTCTACAGCCAGTCCATAATTTGGTGTACGCTGTATGCTCAGCTCAATCAGGCTGCTGGATCACAGCCGAATCCTTGAATATAATGTCTTGCGAATAACGGAATGTTACATCAGTAAAACCTGCAACTGAAGTGAGATCCCCATCATTCAATGTTTTTGATCTCGCTGAAGTAGTCGGATACAAATATATGGCCGCCAATGATATTGCCTGTGAGCTGACCAGGAAAGACTGAAGATCACTGTCAAAAAATTAGTATGTACTAGTAATCTCAGAGCATAAGCAGAAATTAAGATCCTTATGAAGCTCTGGAAGGAACATGTTAAAACTCAGACAACAAGGTGCAAGGCATAACACCGCCATCTAAGCTGCTAGAGGCGTTCGCTAATCATTATCTCCTAGAACCTACATATTCAATTAACTCTCGAGCATGACGACTTAAGTTAAGACTGCAGTAATGAAAGGCACATACAAATATACCTCACTTTTTCGACCATTTCCACTCCGAAGCTAGAAGTTAGATTCTCCAAAATTAAGTGAAGCAAGACCAAAACGGAGGTATAAAATCGAGCTTACTAAAGCTAAAGTTCACTATGCTGTTCTAATGCAGGTTGGAGTGTAAGTAGGCTTACACTTATTGGCAGTGGTCTTATATTCAGGTTATCCCATACTCCTCTCTGGTCTGAAAACATTGGAGTTAAATTTTCGCAAACATTACTGTCCTTCGGGTAATGCAAGCGGTCATTTCTCGGAAATGATACTCGTAAGCGTGTGTGTGGCACTTCATATTTGTTTATCTGTACATTTATTCTATCAAAATCAATTTCCTTTATATACATGAACGTAAGCCATTACTGATAGATCCAAACAAAAACTAACACCGCCGGTACTTCTAAAAAATAATTCCCAAGAAGCGTTTGCATCTTAAAAAAGATGGGATAAATTCATTAAATTAAAAAAGTCGATTAGAGATACTTATTGACAGCCTTTTCTTCTTTTGTCTGTGCTTTACTACTTTTATTCACTAGAACCTCAAGTTTTACTGATTGTAGCCCCAGTTTCACTTGGGCATCGTGGGTGGAGAAAGCTATCAACTAAGGAAATACAAAAACAAAAGATACTCTTCCTGAACTCATTTAGGACTGTAGAAGCGGATGAGATTTTGCAAAGAAATTGGTCAAGAGATTAGAAATTGGCTTGAAAAGATGTGCCAGTTTTGGTAGATTGCAATTACAATTCTCGTGTGCTATTCTTTCCAACGTGTTTTTTTTGAAAGATATTCCTAAGACGATGACTTTTTAAAGCGTACCTCTTCTGGAGCCTTTGAGACCTTTCTGATTTCTTGAATCATGCCCAATAGAAGCATACTTTCCAGACGCTTATCGGTAAATTTAGTTCTGTCGTAGTGCAAAGTTCGAACTACGAGGGCGGGTCAATAAGTCCGTGACTTTTTGAATTTCTGACCTCTTTACTGAAACAGCAACACTGCTCCTGTCAACAGGCATCTGTCAGTTGACTCCTGTCAAAATTTAAACTTGCTGCGTCAGTTAGTTTGTGTTTGACAGCTATTTTTATCAGACTACTCACTAATTTGAGGAGAAAATGGAAAAAAGTGAATTTCGTGTGCTTATTAAGCATTATTTCTTGCGAAAAAAAACCATTACCGAGACCAAGGCTAAGCTTGATAAATACTATGGGGACTCTGCACCATCGATTTCAATGGTAAAAAAGTGGTTTACTGAATTTCGTTGTGGCCGTACAAGCACTGAAGATGCTGAACGTCCTGGACGCCCAGTTTAGGTCTCTACACCCGAAATAATCGAAAAAATTCACGATATGGTGTTGGCCGACCGAAGATTGAAAGTGCGAGAGATTGTGGAAGCCGTAGGGATCTCGCATGGCTCAGTGGTTTCAATTTTGAATGATCACTTGGGCATGAGAAAGCTTTCCGCAAGATGGGTGCCGCGTTTGCTCACAGTCGACCACAAACGCAATCGTGTAACAACAATCGTGGGTTTGTCAGCCAATAAAGTTATGGCGACTGTTTTTTGGGATGCACGCGGGATAATCCACATTGACTACCTTCAAAAGGGAAGAACAATCAATGGGGAATATTATGCCAACTTATTGGACCGATTCAATGACGATTTGAAAAAAAAACGACCTCATTTGGCCAAGAAAAAAGTTCTTTTCCACCAAGACAATGCAAGGGTGCACACATGTGCAGTTGCCATGGCAAAAATCCATGAATTGGGCTATGAATTGCTCCCTCATCCACCCTATTCTCCAGATTTGGCTCCGAGCGACTACTTCTTGTTCCCAAACCTGAAGAAATGGCTTGGTGGAAAAAGATTTGACTCCAATGATGAAGTCATCTCGCAAACAAAGGCCTATTTTGAGGACCTCGACAAATCATTTTTTTTGGAATGGATAAAAAAATTGGAGAAGCGTTGGACAAAGTGTATAGAGCTCAAGGGAGACTACATTGAAAAATAAAATTATTTTTTTGTCAAAAAATCTGTGTTTTAATCCAAAAGTCACGGACTTATTGACCCGCCCTCGTATTCGTGTATCAGTGCTTGAAAATGCCATACTGTTTGGCAACATATATAAGGTTTTGGTTGGAGTTTTCAAAATGCATTCCTTAGTAGAAGTCTAGAAGACCACAGAAAAAATTACGGCTGTCGTTAGTCCTTCTTGTTTACTATACTCTTGCACAAAGACGGCAGCCAAAACCAGATGCTGTATTTTTCTCTATATATTTGCGTTCTAACTATCAGCAACTTGACTGCATGTGTGACTGACAAAGACTATATGACTATATGGAAAACCTATACAGATATGATTTGCTTGTCAGGAAAAATGACAATTTTAAACCTGTGTGAGATTGGCAACACAGCATAAACGAATGAAAACGAAGAAGTTAAAATACTGAGTATCTTGAAAACAAACTAATTTGGGTGTTTTTCTTGCTGCTTTTTCGTAGTCCATTTGCTTTTTGAAATCCTGTATATGTTATATTTGTCGAAAGAGGACATACTCGTACAAAATAATATCCTTCAACCCCAGAGACGACTAGGAATAGGACTATTGTACAATGGACTAAAGGAGAAGCAAGGGAGCATTAGAAAACGCGTCAGCATGAATAGGTCGAGTCTGTGAGAGTTGTGAGTTGTGAGTCTAAAGTCGCAAATGCACTCACTTAAATTACGAATCCATAGTCTCCAATGTTCCTGGTCGTCGGTATGGCATGGTATCCTTGTGCAGTTTCCTTTGAACAAAACGAGAGTTTTCCTTTTCCAATGCCATTTTCAGATGAAATTCCTTTTTTTGCTAGTCAGCTCAGTTCTCAGTGGTTCGGTTCAGTTTAGTTAAGAATTTCGAAAACCTACTGCCGTTTGAAGGGGAAGGATTTTGCTGATGCAACAATGAACAAGGAGGAAGTACTATCGTAGTGTGAGCATAAGTACCTGAATACATAACTATACATATAGAAATAGCCACGTTGAACAATGAGTTCAACTATACTCACTTGAAATTGAGCTCAAGAATGCAGAGGTAGAGAGAACGGGTTAGATGAAAGTGAACTGGTATCGTGAAATGGTTATGAGTATTTTAAGTTGAAATGGTATTTAAGGATGCAAGGTGAGCATGGCGTTAAATAGAGTTGAACACGTAGCAGAAGTAGAAATATACCTTTGAAGTACATATTTTCCGAAACATTGTTCTAAAGGTTTTTCCTCTGTTTCCTCCTTTCTTTCCTACTTTCTTTCATATGTTGTTTTAAGTTTTCCAAGAAATCGCTATTAACCTACTTTTCGAGAGAGGTATCGTTTCCCAAATGCTATGCTGGTCTTCTAGTTGTTTCACATTCTAAATACTTGTAGTTATTTAAAGGAATAATGTGTGAAGATAGCTGCCTAGGTTTTAAGTCGTACAATTAACAAGAATGCTTTGGAAAGTAGTTATCTTTAAAGTGCATTCTTGTGAATTTGAAGGAGCTCTAGCATTTCAAAAGTTGGCCTATAAATTATTATAGCATTTGCCATGGATTGGACTTGGTCTTGCACTTTACAACCACAATGAACTTAAATCCGATATTTGTGGAGAATATTGAAAAGTTCGATGCCTATCGGTACATACGAGTTTGTTTGCCTAAATGTTCAGAATGGCAATTAAAGTCTTGAGTTCTAAAAGCACTGTGGATATATGGTACCTACGTGTAATAACTTAAATAGCGCTGCAGTCCTGTATCTCAATGAATTCACCTTTCCAGTAACATTGCTGATTTACCAACTGCCTTTAACTGTATACTCCAAATTTGTAAAAAATTCGCCATCCAAGGCTGATGCGGCGTCACTTCAAACTACGAGTATCTTCTGATCCAAAGTCAATCCATACTACCGTATCCGATGTGTTGTCGTAGTTGTGTCGCCTAAAATCAGTTGTTCCTGCGAAGTTATGACCCAGTGATACTGCTAATTTGTTCTGAATCAGCCCTTAACTATTTATTACTTTTGTTGGGTTCCGAAGATCGCGTGTGGAAATGTTGGGTACAATCGCCATATTAACAGCACCTTATGGCATACCGCCACTATTCATGATGAACTGTCAGCTAGTGAGCTTATTGAATAAAAGTAGAAGCAGTGACTTACTTATGCCCAGCTTGTTCAATTTCAAGAACTATCCCTCTACTAACCAGTCGGTGAGATTTCATGTGGGCTAAACTGCTTTGCGAATGTATCTTCCATCAACGCAGAAGATTCTGTGCACTGGTAAAAAGGTTTTGTACACAAAACGGCGTTCTGTCTTCCTTGCTTAAGTGTATATTGGTCGACTCAGTACTAAACACAGATATATGCGGATCATATATGTAGATGAATTGACTGTGGGTTATGTCTAACGACTGTTTGCTCTAAAGTGCAAGCAGCTCTAGATGTGATAAACGATTAGTGCACTCGAAATGGGCTTTAAATCAACTCTCTCAAAACTGGGGTTGTTTCTTTATGAGTAGGAGGAAACTCTCACGTCTCACTCATCAAGTGCCTAAAGGCATCAGTTCTATCCAATTTTCTAAAGAAATTAAGTATTTGGGTTTAATTTTTGGCATTTAACTTCCTTGGACTAAACATGTCAGGTCGAAAACATTGAATGCGCTCTCTAGCAGTGTAAATGAGTTTTTAGTAAGATATGGGGTTTTTAAAGAGGAAAGTCCCCAAGATCTACAAGGCTGTTGTAAGGACCATTATATTTTATGTGTTGGTTGTTTGGTGAGACAAGACAAGACTCAAAAATCGTTGTTTTACGCACAAGAATTTTGATAAACCAATCTAAGATCCAGTGCTAATATTTTAATGACGAAAACGTAAGAAAAATTTGCATAGGGGATAGACTCGTATGCTGATCCTAATAGAAAACTACAGCTTTTCAGTTAGGGCTTTCACTTGCAGTTGGGTTTCATATGTTACGCCAGGTTGTCGCCGGGCCAAACGAATATCTGTGTCTCTTAGAGGTCTCTTGAAATCTGTTAAATTGTACATAGTCCTGCCATAAGGTCTGTTACACAATTTTCAATGCTTATTATTCAAAACTTCTTGCGGGAATAGAACCGTGCACTGAACACATGCACTGATCAGTGAAGAATAATAGTCGGTTTGATTTCAATTTGCAAATTATAAACATGAAGTGGGGCATTAAACTATCTGAGAGTAATTTAGCCAAAACCGATATTCGAAGCCAATGTCTCTGTTGAGGGGTGTCCATTATTGAAATGCGCTCTCTACAGAAACTGTGGCAGCCGTTAGTGAAAGTGTTGCCAAAAGATCCAAATCTACCGATATCACTGCGAGCACAACTTGGGCTTGTCTTATCTTGTATCCACACTCTTATAAATTTCCACTCACTCAAGAATTGAGGTCAGTTGACCACGAAATGCGTTGAACATATGCTGTTTGGGTACTTGAACATCAGCGTTTGGATGACCAATTTTCACACAACATTTTCTTTAGCGATGAGGCTCACTTTGTGGATACGTTAACAAAAAAAAAAAAACTGTTTTCAATTTGAAGCGTGAAGACCGTTTTTTTTTTTTTAAGCTCGAGTTCATAAAATTCATTAAATAAAGCTTGACTGCGTTTTCCAAATTTTCGACCACTTTTGCGGAGAAATTGGTTTGAACATTGCGAAAAGCAATGTTGTCCTCCAAGTTGCCAATAATAACTGGTTTGTCCTCATGGTTTATGTGGCCTCGAAAACACAAAAATTGACAGGTGTTAATCTCGTTAAATTGTTATTTCACAAATCGCTCTCGTTTAAGCATAATGTCATCCATAATTCAAAATCAATTTTCAGTGAGTTAGGTCCAGTACCGATCTCGGCTGTCTGTAACGTGAGCTACCACTTTAAAAAAATGGAAACAAATGATGCAGCCAATGTTTGAAGTGGCTTCCTTTCATTGGCATGTGCAGTATAAGAACTAATCGGATCGGTATTGTAGCGTAAACAAACAGCTCATTATTCATTGATTACATCACATTGTATTAACAGTATTGAAAGTATTGAAAACTTTATTTAAAAGAAAAAGAACTTAAAGCGTTAAATAAAATTTATAATTTAATAAATATGTTTATTTAGAAGTCTCTTTCAATAATACCTGTTCTGTAATTTAGTGCGATTGAAGTGTATTTATAGAAAGCTTCCCAACCAAGTTCACCGTTTTAAATGTTCAGAACATCATTCATATTTTGTTTACACCAAAGTATCTCACACGAAATTTGCTTAAGATAGGACATCTGGCAATAAAATGGTATACATCCTCCCTTTCTTGTAGGTTACACAGGTCACATAGAATTGGCATGTCAGGACGATGTGGGATGTAATTTAAATTGATTATTTCACCTCTAACTTTAAATATTAAATTAATCATTTTTAGAGGAAAGCGATTGGGGAAGTACGTGTGCTCTTGTAGATTATAATTTAGTTGACTGTAAAGTGTTCTATGTTGTGAAGTTACTGCTTTCGTTTTACATTTATTGTACAAAGAGGAGTTTGCTCTCTTTACTAGTTTTTTTTAAAAAATCTTTCTTAAATCAGCAGTACTAATGTCTGTGGCAATGCGCACATTTTCACCGATGCTATCCCCTAACTCCTTTCACTTTTTGATGAGATTTCCCCTTGTCGAAATAGTTCTCCTGAGCACTAGTCTAAGAAGCCGTTCTTTTTTCATCTCCAGTACTTTTATGACATATTCAAAGTGCAGTTTAAGAGTATTTAAAAATAGGGATGTCACTGTTGTTTCCAAATGAAGCATATAATTTGGAGTGGACTTCGGTAACCGGAAAATTCGTTTCAGAAAATATCTCAGGAATCTTTCAAACTAGCAGTAACCCCAAACTTGAGCACCATATACTCGTAGTAATATAGAGGAAGCAGTCGCATGAAATAATTTAAGCTTAGAGCTGTGCTCGATATATTTATTACTTACTGAAGAAACAGCTCTTTTCGCCTCAGCCAGTTTAGGTTGGAAATGCTTTTTCAGACTAAGGTTCGCCATAATTATTACGCCTAAATACTTATACTCCCGAACTATTGAAACAGTCTTTTCATTGTAGGTCCATTTTTCATTACGAGCATATCTACTGCCACCAGCTCTGAATATCTTAATTTTGCATTTCTCTAAGTCAACAGACAAATTTCAAAGTTCACAATAAATCTCAAGTCGCTTGATCATTCGCTACAATCCTTCAACTGAATTCGGCGAGAACTAGTCCTGGTATCTGCATACTTCCAAACTCAATTCCCCCTTCAATTGCCTCTACAATATTATTTATGAATAATATAAAAAGTAGCGTGCCCAAAACACAGCCTTGTTTGAATCCAATTTGCGTTTCAAAGACCTCAGATACAAGTTCACCATCCCATACGAACGCGACGGTGCTTTCGTACATAAATAAAATACCAATTTTGCTAGAGATTCCCATCTTGTACAGCTTGTAAAACAGTGCTTCAAGTGCAAAAGAATCAAAGGCAGCACGAAAATCGACGAAGAATGCGTGTAACTTCTTGTTCCTTATTTTGAAGCTCTCCGCAATATTTGTCAGGGTGAATATTTTGCCTAAGGTAGAATAGTTTCTCCTAAATCCAGTTTTCTTATTTTCGACACACTGCGTAAGTCAATTGAAGATTAAGGTACTAAACAGCTTAGCTGACGTATTCAGGAATGAAATTTCTCGATAATTTTCAGGGTTGTCGTACGATCCTTTCTTATGCAGCGAAAAAAATATTGTCTTTTTAAAACTATCTGAAACACTCGCCGTTTCAAATATTCTATTGTATTCGTTGGTTAATGCGGACAGAAATTGAACTGAAATTTTTTTTTATAGAATTCTGCTGGTACCCGGTCGTCCTCTAGTGCTTTACCAACTTTAGATTTTTTGATTACATTTTGCACTTCAAAAACTGTAAATGGAGTATCTAAAAACTCATCTTCAAAAAATGGTGCCGCATACTGTGGTGGATGTGAAAATTGTGGAGCGTTGAGCAGATTCTTAAAATAGTCGCGAAGTTCAGATGCATGTATAGATGATGCAATTATGTTATTTCTCCCGTTGATAGTTTTGGCCGCTTTCAAAAATTCTGATGAGAATCTCGATGAATTTAAAACGGCTATGGTTTGTTACTCCAGATGTTTCCGTTTGGCCGAACAGAGAAGTTTAAAATCCATATTGATATACATATTCTTAAAAAGTGAAGTACGAGTATTGTAAGTCCTTAAGAGCCTTAGAAGCGAAAACGACTTTTTTTTCTGGCTTTATGACAATCTGCATCAAACAAGATTTATTTTGAAGTAACCCTACGCCTGCCTGTGGTATTTGTTGGAACAGCTTCAATCATTACTCGAGTTAAGTCATCCATATGCAGCGGATTATTCAACAACCTTCGTTTGGCAAGTTCCTGATCTAAATTATTTTGGTATATTGGTTGAAATCTATCATACCCATTTGCGTTGTGTTGAGCGTTTCTTCAGTTCCGGAAACTGTGCAAGAAATTTCAAAAGGCATGTAGTCAGAGAAAGTTCGTGCAGCTATCTTGAAGTTACACAGAATAGAGTTCCACTTCCCGGCCACAAGGCAGTAATCAACGACGGAGCATGCCGTTCCTCGAATAAACGTAAATTCATCATGCGGATCCCCCTTACAGCTTCCATTTTGAATTCTGCATCCAAAGCTTCAGCAACCTCCAGTATTTTGGCACCTTTCCTATCACACACTTCGTCTTTCGATCTAGCGACAATCCAATCCTAGCATTAAAACCGCCAACAAGTAATATATCCATTGACTCTAAGTCCTGAACAGTGTCGCAAAGTTTGTCATAATCTCTATCCCAGTGATTATAGTTCAGGTAGATTGGTACAATAAAGAGGACAAAACCCATAACCTTTACTTCCATTGTATTACCAAAGTGGTAAGTTAGCGCTTCCAAGCAAGGAGTTTTAGTTAGTTATACATTTACAGCGAGCGACTGTTTTCGGAAGCTGGCATTATTTATGAGGAGAAGCGCAATGGTTTTCTACCAAAAAATGCTGAAAATGTTGTTTTCATTCACCACAATTTACAGTTGATAGATGTTAAGTATTAAAATAACAATTTTTATGAATATAGTGAATATATTTTTGAGTTACACATGCGTCTTTTTGTTCACGAATTGATAATCTGTACATTACCCAGTATTCGGCCGAATACCGAATATTGAAATAAGTGGCCGAATAGGCCGAATACCGAATAGCAGTCGAATGTTCGTGGCATATCCACCTAAAACACACACCTACGAGCAGACCAAGTTCTGTCGCGACGCTGCTTGTGTTTTAAATCCCTTTTTCTGAAGTTTCACGATATTCTATCGAATATTGATTCAAGTTTCTTTTGTCTAGTCCCTTGAATTAAGGTACTCTGCAAATGTTCAATGAATTATAAGAGCGCATTCAAAATCGCCTGTGTACTCATACAAAATCTAAAATGAACTTTTTTAGTGGATTCTTTGTGATCAATTCAAAGTCCGAGGTTAATCTTAAATTGTCAGTCTAACTTGCGTCTATGTTGTTCGTTTATTTGTCTTCATAAATACAAAAGATTCGCAAGGTCAACATAAGTTGAAAATATTTTTACGACGCAGCGACCATAGAACTATGATATAAAGTACACTTAGCACTCCGAAATCATGCCCCTCCATTCTACCAAAAAAAAAATATTACCCTCATCAGCTGTATAGTTCTAAAACTTTTTGGCTGCTTAAACTTTAACGATGCCTGTTAACCTTTGGGGTAAAATGTCAAATCAGACATTCATGTTAAATCGCATATACGACCGAGCAAATTAACTGTATTTTTTTACCAAAACCCAAACTAAAAAAAATACAGAAAAAAAAATCCGACAAAAAATATGACAAAAAGAAGGAAAAAAAACAGAAACACGCATACATGCCGGCGAGGGATAACAAACTTGCGAACTCTTCCATAAAGGAATGGAAATCTATTCAAATCCTCTAGGAGCGTGAAACATATGTAGAAAGTTTAACTGGTGTGCTGGGTGCTGCTGTCCCACCCTCGTTACCGTTTGTGTCGTCAAAATCACAAGCACACGAGCAAACCACTAGCTCAAACCCAAACACACATCCATCCATTCACTCATCTCCTACTACAAATTAAAATGTCCAACTAATACAAAAAAAAAAACATCCTCCCCCAGCACCAGACGCACATCCAAATATACCACGAACACGTACCTCCTCAAAGAACAAGGGTGAGAAAAGTGAGTATCTCTTCAGTCTTCAGTCTTTACTCACAACAGCAAAGGTTGGAGAAACTTTTATTCTAATTTTATCATTTGAAATTCTAGTAGAAAAAGTTGTTTCTTCCCTCTTTGTTTTGCTTTTCTTCTTGTGCCACACACAACCACTTTACATCTATTCCTTGCACTCATGTTGAATCTGGATAGGGATAGGGCCAAAGATATTTGATAGAGCAGGATATTCGTACCACTACTGATGACGGTCGGTGGTAAAAGCCGATGTACGGATATACTCGTACGTATGAGCTTGAAAGGGAACTAAAAGATGGAGGCTTAGGAGAACATGTACAGGATAAGGGTGCAAACCAGTGTGACCATTACATTCTGACTTAAGCTGAAGGTCGTTTGAGGATACTTTTCCGCAAATTGAATTTTCAATATTCCCAAAACTATTGGATTTTTCTGCATCGGAAAATATCTTAGGCATCACCACATACATGTCTTACTACTATATACTTGAGATTGACATTGAACTAGACATCAGTTTAAGATCAATTCGAATTTAACTATCGGATCGGTACTCGTAGGTAATAAACCGAAATCGTCACAAGTTCATCTGATATGAGCGCTAGAAATATGACCCAAATCAAGCATCATCAAGATCATAAGAAAATTTGCCATAAGTCTGCCTTTCGTTTCAAACATTCCTGCACCAAATCATTTGATACCGGTCAACTTCTATCGCTGCTGACTTAGTCCAGTTGTACAGGGGATGAAAGAATTTCAAGTTCTTTCTCAGTTATTCCGACAAGTCCATCAATAGCTGGCTTTATTGAAGAAAGCACTAGAATGACATAGAAAGATGCCTAGCCAATTCATAAGCAGCGCAGTTCCCTGGTACGTCAGAGTTTCCCGGCTCCAAACAGAATGTGGTTCAGAATTGTTTTGCGTGACCTTTTCGTTTTCAAATTATGGGATCTGATCGCCGTTTCGCTGCCAATGTACTTATAATTCAACATTCGTTGATGATATTGGATTAAGTCTAAGCCAAGCAGCAGTCTGATAAATGGGTGAAGGTGTGGTGTATTGTTAAGCTGCAGAGGTTCTCATTGATGTCTTAAAACCATATGTGGAGTGAGCATGGTCTATTAGAAATGACTTCGCCCTGTCAACGCCAGAAATCTTCTTATCCTTTTACTAACCCTTTCCTCGTTATACGAACTTATGCGTAACGAGTTTCCCATTTTTACTGCATCGCTGCTGCTCCGCTTATGGGGTTGGCTAATGTCGCAGACCGCAGAACGCGTCTACATAATGCTAGGTCCTGGATCGCTTCAGGGGTTAACCCCAGGCGTTGTTGCGCATTTGCCATCTGAGAAATCCAGGAATTCTTTTTCCGACCTCGTTTTCTTACAGTTGGAGTGACCGTAGTTGATAGTGCCTTTTTAACCGGATTTTCCGCAGATCTTCTTTGAACGTGGCAATACCAACTTATTCTATTCGCCTCAAGTTGTTCGGTTACCGAATTCTTTATATGTAGACTTCCTCTTATACGCGTAGATCGAATGCAATCGCGTTTAGTGACTCCACTAGACATCCTTAACATTTTCATTTCTGCTGCCGTCATTTTGTTTTTAAACTCTTCGTACATTGTCCAGCACTGTGAACCGTATATAAGAGCTGGTCTAACAACCGTGGTGTAGAGTTTTCCCTTCAATTTAAGTGGAAATTTTCGGTCGCAAAAGATTCCCGAATTTTCCCGCCATTTCATCCATCCCACACTCACTCTGTGGTTTACGTCGTCGTCACATTTCGCTTCCATGTTAACGATTGATCCTAAGTACTTAAAAATAGTGCTTTTCGGAAGAACTATTCCGTCTAACATTATATCCGGAACAGGTCGCAACGGATGTGCAAATGGGCACGTCAAATGCTCCGTCTTTGAACGACTTATTTTAAACCCGTTTCTCTCTAGCGCATTTCTCCATGAATCTAAGGCGTTCTGTAGATCTTCGACGTTATCGCTAAGTATAACTGCGTCGTCAGCGAAGAGAATTGGCGTTATATTTGCTTCGCGCATGCAGTCTTTTAAAAGATAGTCGAATACTACGTTAAAGAGGAAAGGGCTAAGTACACTTCCTTGATGCACTCCGACATTAACTGGAAATTCTCTCGTAAGTCCGGCAGAGCTTTTAACCGCAGTTTTCACGTTTCCGTATATGTCTTGTATTATTCTAACATACGTTTCCGGTACGTTTTGAGACCTCAGCGCGGCCCATATGAGATCCCTAGGCACTCGATCGAATGCTTTCTCGAGGTCGATAAATACCATGTGTAAATCCTTAGACGAATCTCGGTGCTTTTCCATTATTATTCGTAGGCTTTGGATAGCGTCCACCGTCGATCTTCCTTCAACAAATCAACACTGGCTATTATCGAGCTTTATTATTTGCCGAGGACGTTCGTTTAAGACTCTTTCATCGATTTTCATTGTGTGTGACAAAAGCTTGATTGAACGGTAGTTGTTGCATTCTCGAGTGTCGCCTTTTCCTTTGTATAATGGAACCAAGAAGCTACTTCTCCATTGATTCGGCATAGGTTGTCCAACGCCTGAAATATTGGTACAAAATTCTTAATATTTTGACATCAGACCACTTCGAAATGTGCCAGGATGTCACTCTGAAATATTATGTAAAAGATCCTCGAGCAAATAGGCATCATATCGAGGAGGATGAAAAGTTAATGGGTCTCGGAGAGTTGGGGTCGTCTTTGCCAAAGAAAACCTTGAAGTTGCTAGATTGTTATCCTGTCAAGATACGAAGATTGTTTGAGCTTTGACTCACTAATTGTTTTATACGAACATTTTCAGAAAATGGTTCTTCGTTATTTGTCATAAGCCATTTACGATATTATAATGTGAACATATGAAACTTATACCGTTACACATCATGTAGTCATGTAGTCATCATTATCACCTTTGCTAGTAGTTCATGTTCTTACAAAGGCCCACCAATGATTTATAAGGCATAATCGGCTTCTCAAAATGTATTTTTCCTCTGACGTCCGAGGTGCCAGATTCTTTTCATGCCCAGGTTTCTGTCATCTCACTTTTTCGTTGGATATGACGTTTTTCCATCATGCAATTGATTGATTCCCGCGCCAATATCACTGCTCGTCTTTTGAGGCCAATCTTCAACTATGTCGTAAGATAGAAAGCACTTTTCCGAAAGTCCGTGCTGTTTCAATCGAAATAAGTGGTAATCAGAAGGGATTGAGGGTGAATAAGGTAGGTGGGACTGAGCTTCGCAATAAATGATGTCCAAATAGTAAACGAGCACTGTCATGATGAAGAATAATTACTAATGCATGTCTTTCGGCATACTCTAGTCATTTTTGCTTTAATGATTGATTCAATTTTATTAGATGTTGTTGATGGGAACTTCCAGTAATCATTTCATCAAGTTTGAGCAGTTCTTAGAGTACCATTTCCTCTTTCTATGGATAATGCGTACTTATTGCGAAGTAGGTGGTTGGTCTGGGTCTATCCCTAATTTTCTTGCGTTTGGGATTGTTGAAATGGATCCACTTTTCATCGCCAGCAACAATTCGATGCAAAAATTTATTCGAATTTATTCTCTAGTCTCCCACGGGCAATGTTGTGGATGCCAAAATCAGCACTTTTAAAACGAACAAACAAACCAAGTTTGCGAGTTCTTTGAGTTGGAGCAGGTTCACCATAAACTTCCCTTAGTAATCGAAAGAAATCTGCCGCAAATGGTCCTTATTTCTCGCAAAATTCGATTTTTTCAAGGCGACACCAAAAACCTTGTTTGTACAATCAGAACTGGATTTTATTGACAGATGTTTACCTTGAGGGTAAACACCATATTTGTCATTATTGACAGAAACCATATGTAGGCGTTAAGCCAGCTGTTAATCAAACCGACATTTTATATGCACATATTATTATTATTATTTCTACTCAATTAAGAAGAAGCATGGTACAGTTTTTATAAAAACGAATGTATAAAAAAATGTATATATACATAAAGAACGACTTTTTTTTTAACAAAAACATTATTGGCAATCAACTGGTAACACTGGCACAAACTTTCTATAGTGCTCGGGTAGAGATAGTTTATGTTTTTATTTTCCTTAGGGTGGGGGGGGGGGGGGACATTTTTTCACTGATAGAACAACCTTCAAAAAGTTGTGTTGAAGTTGAGTTGTTGTTGGGTTTGAAGTGGGTACCATTAAAGCGGGTGGCAGTGACGAATGTTTTTTGTTCTACTTTTTGGTGGGCACTTTCTTTTCTTTTTTTCTTTTTTTTGTTTTTCTGTATTTTGTGTTCTTTATTTCTTGTCTTCTCTAAAACAAATTTTCATATTTTGTCTACAGGAAGGAAAATATTAAGTTTTAGGGATGATACTCTTGTCGATGTAGATGTAAAATCCATGCTTTAGCT
Organism: Volucella inflata; assembly: GCA_928272305.1. Taxonomy (NCBI): domain Eukaryota; kingdom Metazoa; phylum Arthropoda; class Insecta; order Diptera; family Syrphidae; genus Volucella; species Volucella inflata. Next base: position 161,240,851 of record OV743716.1, read on the forward strand.
ACAAACAAGGGTAGCACATTAAATTGGGCTGCATGCAACCAACAAGGACAACGATTTTAAGAAAAGTGGTTGGCATTATGAGTTTTGGTTTTTGTTTTTTGTTTTTTTTTGTTGTTTTTGTCGTAGTTTGAGGTTCTTTTAAGATTTTTTCTTGTTCTTATGTTTCGCGTATTTATCCCAGGATAACGGATGAAGATGGAAAAGAAGTCGAAAAGTTATTCTAGTGGCTTTAATAGGCCTTTTAGCTATTTATTTGGGTTTCCGCTTTTTTACCGTTAAGAAGATTCTTCGAAGCAAATAATTGCATTTATTTTGCTTTTAAGCTTGCAGATTTAAGGGGTTAACCGGAAAATGATTGCCCTTTGTGTCGTGCAAGGTTTACCTGGTTCTAAAATATACACCCACTGAAAGATTGGAAGGATGAGAAATGCTGTTATACAAGGATGCAGTGAAGGAAAAGATAAACTTGTCTGTGGCTTCCTGAGCTTAAGATATACAGTCCTTGATAAATCGTATGCGATTTTCCAAGCAAAACCCCTCGTGAAAGCGAATAGAATTTTTAAAGGAACATTTTTTTCAGATAAAGACGGTACCTTCCTTCAGAACAAGTATTCTCATCTTATGCTGATACTTGCATTTAATTTAAGTCGCAAGCTGGAATAATATATTGCATCGCCGGTTTGGAGTTTAAATGAACAATCTGATAATCTTGCCGTTGAGTGCAGAGCAGATTGGTGTCTCGTACGCTGCTTTTAAGAGGATTTAATTTGGGATCTTAAAAAATATAGAACTTCGGTTATCTAAAAAGGTTTCCTTATGAAACACTTAACTGAGAAGCTTTCAAAATCGGCTAGGAGGCTGTCCTCTGTACCGCCCACGTGATGGGGAATAAATAGCATTCTGTTGAGATTTACCATCACAAGCAAGACATTTAAAGGTAATTAGGTACTTTTAAAGAAAATTGAGAAAACAATTCAATTAAGGTCCTTCTTATACTATTATACTGTGGCGTACAATAGAAATTAGAAAACGGTTTGGAACTACTGAATTTGATACACACAGGTCTAGCCGTCACTAACGGCAAAGAGGTGCTACAAGGGTCCTGATTCTCAAGCCTGGGGCTTAGTCGTTGGGTCGTTTCCCCGGCAGGGTATGCATATATGTGTCTCGTTCTTTGTGTGGAGGCCTGTCGTGTAGACTTAAGTTTACGGAATGCCCATACATTCATAAGAACAAGGATACGCCTTGCCATCGCTCTCCGTCAAATCTTTTGATACCAATTCGGAACTGTGTTGAGGGCACAGTTCCACACTTGGTATGAGTCGAGCCCATCTCAAACCTTTTACTGGTCTTAGGGTCTCAACACGCAGCACTTGTAGCCACTCCAGACCGAGTGAGAGCAGTAGAGTCTCCCAAAGCCACTGTGACACTCCCACAAGGGGGTCTACCTCAACAAGTTAGGCCCGGACTGAAGAGCGGGGTGCTCCTTGCTCCCATGGTACCGGTGTTTTAAGTCCTGATATGGACTACTCAACAAGACCTATGACCGGCAGCTTGTAACTGAACAAATCATAGAAACCATCAGTGGTGTAAAGGTGTGATGATTTTATAGATTAGTTCAGTTTTGCTGTACCTCCTCTTTTCATTAGACAACGTCATTGATGGAAGAAGCCTTGATAATTGGGCAGGGGCATGCATATAGTAATATACTCGTATATTGGCAACCCATGTTCTTCGGAACTACATGTAAATTATCGAGTCCCTTACAGACTATGTTAGCCAAACGAATCGCGGACACAGTGACAACTGCTCCTGTAAAGCAACTCTAATTGCCATCTAAGAAGTAAAATTACATATTGTATTGTATTGTAAGATGGCTTTACAGTCCGGACTCGACCTGGGCCTCTGCCATCTATCTCCAGTTTCGCAGGCTAAGTTGACTGCGATCCCCTTCCACTTGCGTTCGCCACATGAGTCGCGGTCTTCCTCTACATTTCAGACCGGAGCGTTGGTGTTCATCCGCTCTACTAACATGACCAAGCCTTCTCAGTCGTTTGATCTCCACTTTCTTGGCCGGGTCGATGTCACTGTACACTCCGTTCAGTTTTTCATTTTATCTCCCCCTCCACTAACCGTCAATGCAGACGGGACGGGACCGCATGACAGCGCATTGCTCTTTCTAAGACGCCAAAAGACTCTGTGAGATCTTTAGTGAGCTTGCTTCAGCAGCGTGCATTTTCCATCGTCATCCTGCACAGACGGACGAGTTTGGTAGGGATGCCAAACCAAATGTTGATATATATATGATGCTGTTGTATGCGGTCTTGAAATCGGTAAATAGGTGGTGTACATTGTTCTGAAGCTCATAGGTTATCTCCGAGATATGCCGAAATGTAAATATTTGGTCGATGGTGAACACTGATATGGACCAATCAGGTTGTTGACGAACGACTTCAGGCAGATAAGATCGTTTATGTGATGTTGAGAAGACTGTTGCCACTGTAGTTGGCGCAGTTCCGAGGACCTCTTGAGAGATTTAGGAAGATTCGATTGGAAATAAATTTGGTGTCTTGCAATTTAAGGCATTCGAGGTCAAAATTCCTTACAGCATGTTCAGAATATGCGCACCTATACCTTGGCTATAACAATGTAATGATCCAAGTCGATGTTGGCTCCTCGGAACGTTCGGACATCCATATTACTGGAGGAGTGTCTCTTGCGTCGATCACAATGTGGTTAATCTGGTTGACGAATGTTGGAACCACGTGCTAGGTACGACAATATTTCGCCCCGCCGCAAAATCATATAGTAAGACTGATGTTGGCAATTTTAGCCCTGATATGCATTACTTTGAGACAGTCGTTCACAAGAAGTTAAGTGGAATGGATCAAATAAATGAAAAATGAAAACTGCGATAAACGAGTATACTACGGTAATTATTATGAGAAGACAACTAACGCTTGTTCTGGAAGCGTATTTGTCACTAGAAGCAGTCTAATGGAACTTGAGTTTCAAGCATGTGAAGAAGTACCTGATAGCAATTCAAAGTTGGAGGGGTACAATAGAAGAAAGCCGTCAGAGTATTTGCCGATCCCCATCAGAATGTTTTTTTTGGATCTCCTGAAATGATATGGTTTCTCCGACCACATTTCGAAAAACACTGTTTGGCAATGAATTTTGGATAAATAAGTTTAAACAGCGGAGCTTAAAATAAAGGTCTGTCGGGGTCGTGAAATATAAAAATAAAATGAACAGCGGCTTCTCAGAAAAATAAAAAAAGGACACTTAAAGCGCGATATCTTGAAAACTTTCAAAAAGGGCAACACATTCGAAAATTTCACCAAAAAGGAAAATCAAATCAAGTCAATGAAATGCGAAAGGAAGACTGCATAGAAGAACAAGAATATTGATTATAAGACTTACAGATAGTGGTGAGGATATGGTCTTCATTTCTGCAAACTGTGAAAAGTCTATGTCGATCAATATTCCGTATCAGGCAGAATAAACAATTTAACTTCGGTGATGAGTAAGAGTTCCTTTCAGTTGACCTCGACAAAGTGAAAGTAGCTATAACGAAATTTAAGTCCAACAAGTCGACCAGCATTGACGGCTTAACTGCTGAACTGTATAAGGTGTCAGGAAATACGTTTTTGATTGGCATGCACGCAATCAACAGGGTTGGCTGCAGGAAGTAGGGTGTTTATTTGTTTGTAATGTCAGACTTTCAATAGCGATTAAATGTGAAGTAAGCATTCATATTAAGTTGCCAAGCAACATTTATTTTCAATACAGTTTAACATTTAATCATGAAAGTTTGACGCCTCAAAAATAATTTCAAATTGTTCTTTTATTTTCTAAGTTTAAGCTCTTCTCGCGAAACTTACACAGCAATATGTGAAATTTACGATCGACATCATTCCCCAATTTACGCTATTTAAACAAATTTAATAAAAAATCATCAAGCTAATTTCTTTCTGAATGATTGAAACAAAAAAATGTTTACCTAAAAAAAAAACCTTTTTAGTGGTTCGCTTTGGGTTGGAGGTTAATTTTTCTTAACCAGTGTCCGAAATCTCGATTTCTAACCAACTTTACACACTAGCGAAGGGAAAAAGGGTCCAAGTTTTTCCACGTGCGTCGCGATTGGTAAGTGTTCCATGCTGATTGCTAATAGTAAGTCGACGTATATAGAAGATTTCTGTTTATAAATTTGTTACATGTTATTTAGAACTATGTAATGCATTTCCATAGATTTGACCAAATGACCTCTGATCTTGCTAAAAGGATGAAGAGATTTTCTTCTTAGTAAAAGTGTAGCCTGGTTTCGCCGGGTCTTAAGCAGCTCATAATAGATAGAATTCTTTTCGGTGGTTCTTTGTTTCTCACGTCAAAATGGACAGCAAGAGCATGCTTACATAAGCTTCAACAAGCATTCGTTGCGATTTAGCAGCAGTTTTTTACAAATGGTGATATCTGCAAATTTTAGTTTCTAGGCTCGAAATTCGAAATGTTCACCGCTATTGCAAGCTATGGAAACTTGTATTTTCGTGAGTTGAAAATTTTTGTCAGATGTCAATAAGAAATGGCGCTAATGACGCACTTTGATGACAGCTAGGGCCATCTATGGGCAAATTCCGGTGTTATATTTACAGACTTTGTAAATGGTCTAGCAGTTTGAACATAGTTTAATTTGTTGGCAATTTGTAGTCAAAGACGATTCCGATACATCATTGGTACAACACAAGCCAAAAAAGTATCTTGAAAACTGATCAACAGATTTGATTTTTCGATATCTTATCGGACTATCTCGGCAGTGTCGAAATCAAACATCAAACATATTGAACTAGGAGGTCTCTATGTACAATATTTTATGATGAGATTTAGCCGTTCTACAAATTCAATTAAGCTGATGCCATATTTAGTAGTAGTTTTAGCTACTGTGCCGCCGTAGATGATCTGGAAGCTGTCCGTCACTTCATAATGCATATGCACGATTCATGTGTGCTTGGTTTTGTATTAACTCCAACGTGGAATTTTTAACCTGGATTTTCATTGCAGTTACAAGCGGGTTTGGCCACTAAGACGGTATGAGCATTACCGCGTTCGATGTGCTGAGATCTCATACTTCACCACCTAAAGGTTGTGATTTGGATGATAGAAGAAAGACAACGTAAAAACAAGGTCTCATGCCGCTTCAGTCTGTAAATTATTTTGATGAATATAATAGTTTTGGACTAAAAGGGCCAATTCCTAAAATTACACTCAGAATCGGAGATACTATAAAATAAGAAACTATAAGTCCGCTTTGGTTTGTTGATGTATAAATAGGGTAGGCACTGAGAGATGTCAACCGGGCAGTATCCTACTCATCAAGTGTGCTTTTAAAATCTTCATGTGGTGACCGTCGTGTATTGGTCAGTGTCCCCATCCGTGCTCGACTTGCTAAACTTATAAGAGCGAGTGCTTACTAGCAGACAAAAATAGCAGCACTATAAACTGGATAGCGGATGAATTTCCCAGATGGAATCAACGGTGAAGTAAAATTCCGCAACAAATGACCTTACCCGGGCTCCGGACTCCGACATATTTGGAGCTCGTGTCGGTAAGGATTACCGAGACAGGGTCTTGGAAAAGATATGGTGGCAGAAGAGTCCTTAATGGACCAATGGCAACACTCACATTCCAGAACGGGTTACTGACTTCGGTCTAATTGACCCCAAGTCCTAGGGGTATCAAAAAATGGAACTGGCCTTCCAGTTTAAGGGTTGTGCCGCCGGGGTAACTTCCCGGGCATGGAAAGAGTACAATAGTTCCGAAAATAACAACCCTCGGATGCGGATGGATCTACTATTGACAACCCATGCAAACGAGCTAGGGACAACGAATTTCGGCTATGCACGTGGAATTTTAGGTCCCTTAACAGGCCACGAGCAACCGAACAACTAGCGGAGGCCCTAGACTGCTGCCTAGCAGACCTAACCGCTATATAAGAAATGCGATGGAATGGGCCGGACAAAAAGAGTATGAAGAGCGCCTCGTAGCAATCTGTATCAGGGGTAAATTTGCCGCAGTGGAGAAAGATGAATACAATAAAGATGGCTTCTATGAGCTCTTGTGCAAGACTTACGAGCAATGCCCTAGCTATGACATTAAAATTGTCCTTGCCGATTTGAATGCAGAACTAGGAAGAGAGGTCATCTTTCGTAGTAGTGCCGAAAAACTTAGCCTGCACGACACCACCTCCGATAATGGATTTAGGCTAGTCGTCTTTTTTTTACATCTTCATATTCACAAGGAGACTTGAAGTTCTCCTGATCAAACAACCGTCAACTACATTGACCACATTGCGATCGGCGCAAAACACTCCTCCAATTCACTTGTACAAGGGATTTGTAAGTTATTCCACCGTATGGCATTAAGTTGCAGTATAACGTGTACATCCCTCTTAAGTAAAATCCTTCAAAAGATTGTGGTGTGAATTCACATGAAATTCTCTAATTATTTTGAAAATTCTAAATACTTACAATACGGAAAATATTGCACAAAGATACCATTGAATACGAAGATGTAAAAGCAGAAAAGAAATTCCGTCCAACTTATTTGAGTATAAATTGAGATAAAGTTGAACATTCATTTAATTTAATGACAGACACAGTGCGCTATTAAAAGGAATACCCCCTACGCCAAAAGCAATGAAAATCAATTCATTAGAGGGTTCTTAGCCGGTCCATATTGAGAGTGTTGCATTGCCAGATCTATTGGCAAGCTCAACATAGAACCCCCACCCCATTGATATTCTCCCAAGTTGACGGGTGGGTAGTCATTTTGAAGTCGCTACAATGACTTTGATATAAATTTTGTGAGCTTTTTCTGTCCGCGCCACCACACGCTTTCAATTAAATGTCTGCCAATAATGAGTTTCTTCCTTTTTATCATCGTCATGACATTCGAAATGAAATGAAGTTGAGATATTTCCACAGTTGGATATGGTCCATGGCATGCTGCAGGCTATAGGAAACTAAACGGATTCATATACATCTAACATAAATATAAAAATGTATATTTATAGTCTCGCATCTCGCATCTAGCATCCGAGATATGGATTTCAGTTTATTGTGTTTGGGCGTGTTTCTATGGTTTTATACTTGATGAAGGATGATACTTCCCTCGCGCTTTACTATCTAGAACAAGGGGGAGCAGCTAAGCAACCAACTACCGCCTCTGGATGCTGCTTCAGTGCCTTTTCACTGGAATATTAATTAGAGTGAAGCTATAAATTTACTCAGCGGAAAAATTGATCTATGTTAATCATAAGATTTATTATCCTTTTTGTGAAATTGCCTTCTGCCCTCTTCATTTTCTGTGTGCTTCTGTAGAAGTTGGATTGGGATTTTGTTTTATCTAGAGATGTAGAATAGATAATGGAGTGATCCAAACCTACTCATAGAGTGCGGAGGAAGTTATAAAAAAAATTTGTTTTTTTCCTCAAAGGAGCTAAAAGGTCCAACATTAGATTGTGCAAGAAATGACTTCATTTTTCTATTTTTCTCTGAAGAATATGGAACTTCTCAGTACTTTAATTACTAACATAGTTTTTGCGGACACAGGAAAAGAAAAAAATGGCAATTAAGTGCACCAGCTGGCCATCTGGTCAAACAGGTGCTTTCTAATTGATTTTTTTTTTTGAAAGAAATGTGTGATTTAAACACCACCACGTATGAGCTGGGTCGGATCATTTTTTTTACCTGGAATGTATTTGAGAGGGAGAGGGAATTCGACAGATGTTCTCTTATTCCTTTTCCCAATAAGGATCTTTTATGGAAACTATTGTGGTAGAAGTATTGCTGTCTTTGCAACACAGCATCAGTTAAGCACCGACCTTCGTAAAGTGAAATTTAAGTTCACAGATAAAATGTCGACGTATCCGAAAAAGGAGCAAAGTTCTTCTGCTCGCAGCAGTAGATCACGTAAATGATCTTTTCACGAAAATCATCATTCTATTAGTGAAACAGATTCATGTGCCGAAAACGAAAAAGTAGGAGTGCAAAAATACGAGGGCGGGTCAATAAGTCCGTGACTTTTGGATTAAAACACAGATTTTTTGATAAAAAAATAATTTTATTTTTCAACGTAGTCTCCCTTGAGCTCTATACACTTTGTCCAATGCTTCTCCAATTTTTTTATCCCTTCCAAAAAAAATGATTTGTCGAGGTCCTCAAAATAGGCCTTTGTTTGCGAGATGACTTCATCATTGGAGTCAAATCTTTTTCCACCAAGCCATTTCTTCAGGTTTGGGAACAAGAAGTAGTCGCTCGGAGCCAAATCTGGAGAATAGGGTGGATGAGGGAGCAATTCATAGCCCAATTCATGGATTTCTTGAAGTTGTTACACGATTGCGTTTGTGGTCGACTGTGAGCAAACGCGGCACCCATCTTGCGGAAAGCTTTCTCATGCCCAAGTGATCATTCAAAATTGAAACCACTGAGCCATGCGAGATTCCTACGGCTTCCACAATCTCTCGAACTTTCAATCTTCGGTCGGCCAACACCATATCGTGAATTTTTTCGATTGTTTCGGGTGTAGAGACCTCAACTGGGCGTCCAGGACGTTCGGCATCTTCAGTGCTTGTACGGCCACAACGAAATTCAGTAAACCACTTTTTTACCATTGAAATCGATGGTGCAGAGTCCCCATAGTATTTATCAAGCTTAGCCTTGGTCTCGGTAATGGTTTTTTTTCGCAAGAAATAATGCTTAATAAGCACACGAAATTCACTTTTTTCCATTTTCTCCTCAAATTAGTGAGTAGTCTGATAAAAATAGCTGTCAAACACAAACTAACTGACGCAGCAAGTTTAAATTTTGACAGGAGTCAACTGACAGATGCCTGTTGACAGGAGCAGTGTTGCTGTTTTAGTAAAGAGGTCAGAAATTCAAAAAGTCACGGACTTATTGACCCGCCCTCGTAACTTTCAAATGCCGCGAGTGAAAATGTGATTCTTGACCCTGAACGACAGCTTTGTCGGAATCGCAAGCGGGATGTCAAATTTGCAGAAAGTGGAATATAGTATGTGTGGTTGGGTTCAAGCTTGTTGTCAGTTGCAAGTGTAGATCGAAACAAATCCCATCAGGTCCTTTCAGAAATAATGGATTTGAAATAAATCGTAGAAGTGTGTTTGTCATGGGAGTCTTGCGAGTTGGTCGAGAAGGATTAAATTTATTTTCCAATTATACGGACATCGATACTAGTATATGCGAACAAAAAAAAAAATAAAATTCACGAACGACCTCTTCTTAATTTAAAAGTATCTGATGATGGAAGTTTGCAGAAACGAGGATTCAAATTATTATTGTATTTGGCGTTACAACTCTTATAGGGTATTACAGTGGGGAAAGTCATTGATCTCGTTGTTCGGAGTAGATACTGTCATGCGTGTGCGATATGGAAGAACAAGCCGAAAACTTCACCAGAGTATCTAGCTTGGTAAGAAGGGCGTGATGAAGCAAAGTGCACAAAAACCTACGAAGGATCTGCGGGAAGTATAGATGTTGAAGCTACTTCATGAAGATGTATGTTTACAAGATCAAGCGATTTACATGGAGTAAAATAGGGTAATTATATAGATGATGGGGATTCCAAAAAATGTTCAACAGTGATTAAATTAGATCCTTATGATGATAATCATACAGTTATTAAAACCTAATGCATAGGCCACGTGCAAAGGACTGGGATTGTTAAGGTCTTATATAGGATAAGTTTTTGAGCTTTGCTAGTCAGTTGCCTTCTTGGAAAAAAGAAGCAGCGACAGCGCTGGTTTCGTTGTCTGAATTCATAGCGGAGCCTAGGTAATCAAAGTCCTAACTACCTCGAAGTTATACCTGTCGACGGTGTCGTTCTGTCCGAGGCATCGGTGTTCAGTGTCCTTTTTGGTTGACAGCATATATAAGTCTTGCTCTCATTGACCGCTCAACCCCTTCTCACCGCTTTCGTTTAATACTTCAAAGGCGCCACTGGCGTCACGCTGCTTTCTTTCAATTATGTCAATATCATCGGCGTATGCGAGTAATTGGATGGACTTTGGAAAGATTGTGCGCAAACGTGAGTTTTTCACTATTCTTTCAAGTATGCTGTTAAAGAGATCGCATGACAGCTCATCGCCTTGTCTAAATCCTCTTTTGACATCAAATGGTCTCGGTGAGATGTTTACCGATCTAAATGGAGCAGCGTGCATTCTCCATCGTTATCCTGCACAGACGGACGAGTTTGGCAGGGATGCCAAAACTAGACATTGCTCTGTATAGCTCGTCGATATAGATCCTGTCATACGCGGCCTTAAAATCGATAAATAGATGGTGTGTATCGATCTGAAGCTCATAGGTCTTCTCCAAGATCTGCCGTAGTGTGAATATTTGGTCGATTGTGGACTTTTCTGGCCTGAAGCCACTCTGATATGGACCTATCAGGTTGTTGGCGAACGGCTTCAGGCGCTCACACAACATGGCAGATAAGATCTTTTAAGCGATGTTAGGGAGACTGATGCTTCTATAGTTGCCCCAGTGAAGAGGGTCTCCTTTGTTGAGAATCGGACAAACAATGCTGAGGTTCCATTCATCGGGCATACTTTCGTCCGACCATATTTTACAGATGAGTTGGTGTATGCTCCTTGCCAATTCATCGCCTGCAGCTTTGAAGAGCTCGGCTGTCAGGCCATTCGCTCCAGCAACTTTGTTGGACTTCAGCTTAGATATTGCTATCTGCACTTCATCCAGGTCGGGTGGACAGAATTGTTGGTATACATTATCCAGGTTGAAAGGTTCATTCTGCCTGACAGCGATATAAGCTTCGTCGTCGCCGTTATACAATCTACAGAAGTAATCTTCCCAGATTCTCATCATCGACTGCGACTCTACTACGATGTTTCCTTGTTCGTCTCTACAGACTTCGGTTCGGGTTTTGTGTCTGTGGCATGTTTTTGTTTTACTTTTTGGTTAAACTTCCGAATCTTATTCCTGTAGTATCATCTCTCAATTTTCTCGATCGTGCGCTTCTCATGCTCTTTCTTTTTCCTCAAGTCTGCCTCTAACAACAAATCCGAATCCAAATAGGCGCTGCTGAGTCTAGAGACTCCGCTTGTTGTTGTGGGTTGGACCAAATACAAATAATCTTGTCATCTGTGCATTGTGTCTGCCGAAATGAAGATGATGTTAGTAACATAGATTACATTTTCTATTTTCTGTTTTTGACTGACCTTGAATCGAAAACCTGTGGATTAGTTGTCGGCGCATTACTACTGAGCTGTTCTAATCACTAAACCTCCCTCCATAAATGCGACAGCCTGCGTACTATCATCATATCTAATTTATTGTAAGCTGAACTAAAAACAAACTATTTGGGAAAATGTAAACATGTTTTTAAGCTGATAGGCATGATAAAGGAACCATATAGTGGCGTACTTTTTGAAGAAGTGAAGAAGCCCTGGCATCTTGTTTAAATCTATGATGTTCAATTTGTCTTCCGGACTCCAAAGCTATTTTCAAGTCGAGTTACTGAACGTAGCAAACTGCTGCCGGAATAAATATCAAATCTTGGAAAGCTTTATCGTGAGGAACTTGGGGCTCTTTATCTTCAGCATGATGTCAAACTTTTCTGTCTCTGCACTCTGAGACCGGAAGTGGAGCGGAGAATACAAAACAGAGATGTTGGGTGGAACAACATTTTCCTCTTTTTTAGTACTCGTAATTATAGCCGAACTTCAACAAATCCTGAATTGATCCTGGAGTGTTATGAGTGAGAAATTAAAATTACTGCTCGATTCCAATTTATTTCCTCCACTTGGTCATTAAAATTTGTTTCACATACTTAAATGCGAGTAAACATAGGAAAGGTTTCCAACGTTTTGAAATCGTTCAACTGTGTGGGAGGCTGTGGATCAAAATTTTTACTTGTACTTAAAATCGGATGGAAAAGAACTGCCATTGCTTCAATCTTTGCTACAATGAATAAATAAAACACAAACGGATGTGAATATGGTCAGGAAGGTAAAAATCCGACAATTCAGCGGCTCGGCCACATCGAATCGAAGTTAACGCAAATGCTGCTTACAGTGGTAGCAAACTAAAAGCCGCTGGTTCGGGATCGAGATTTATAAGGTGGTACACACTTCGGTATATTAAATTAAAAGTAATTCGCTCAGGACCGAGAAATGTGAATTGAGACTACAAGCTCGTAATCTACTTGCAGTCATCCAAATGGAATGAATACCCATTGAATTTTTTATCTGTATTTGTAGCGCCGAAAAAAATAGTTTGACTTTTTAATTTATGAAATTTTACATCTGTTTTTCCAATATCATTTTTGAGTATGATTATTTTGATTGATTTCCACTGTACGCATTCCCAGTTCCATTTTAAAAGAATATTAAAAAAAAACTAACTCAACTATATGTACTTGAGTTGAAAAAAAATATTTTAATGGAAATTCTTTTTCTTTCTGCTTACAGGAATAAGTACAAATTCAAATTATCAGCCACATCAGCAAGCATGCAGTTCAGAAGTTCAACATCAACAACACCAACAACAACAACAACACTCATCATCAAGGATATCAAATAATTTTAATTCAACCACCTCATCATCAAACACAAATTACTCAAGTGGTGCTAAATCGTCGACGTCGATACCAAGGCCTCTGCAAAATGTAAGTACATGAACATGGATATCGATACCAACCATTCAGATCCTACTAGCTGCCCCTAGTAACCTGCAATAGGTAACCAGCCCATCCCTAACATGGATGTTACTCGTGTACGTAGGTTCTCGTATATTTTTTTTTAATTTACGAGTTGGGATGAAAAAAAAGTGAAGTACTACGTACTTCTACATTCTACTACCCTAAGGGGATGGTAAGGTTATCTGGGCCGGTTATACGAGTACGTAACGTGGACAGAATGATGAAAGACTGGCGTAGAGGTACTCCAGACGTATAGTATGTCGTTGTTGGAGTGCGCAGTTCTCGGTACTCAGTGCTTACAATAATATCATCGTGGCAGGTCAAATTGAGGCTTCAGTCGAGAGAAGTTTGATTTATTTTCTGTATTTTTTGTTCCCCATCTTTTTGTAATATTTACCTTGGAGCTTTGTTGGAGAGAGCTTATAGCATTTAATAATTAATTCAGATATAATTAATAATAGTCTCAGGATACTGGTCTCAGAATTCAAGAGAATACGTCAAGCTTTGAGTAATTTTTGTAAAGATATTGGTTTGAATTTGAAGCCTTAATCCGGCTGGCATTCTCATAAATAGTATGGTACACGAAAGATGACACATCGATTAGTGAAAACATTTGTGCGTTGACGGGGGCGGTTTGTGTCTGTATCTTGAGTGAACGCCGAATTCAGTTTGTAATTGCGTTAGACGTTCAGAATAGCTTTTAATGGAGTTGTAGAGTTTACTTTGAATATTAATTAGAGACAAAGAGTAGTGGGGTAAGTGAAGTACTTTCACGTGTGCCAAAATTGATCTGTTGCATGTGCTGAAGGGTAGGTGGACAAGGTTATAAATTATTAATAATTGAATTTTCATGTGGGGGATGCTACTCATGTGAGTTTTTGATGCTTTTACTATGACAACGGCAATGTGATTTATTAGTCGATTGTGTCAAGGTGACTGGAGTTGTTCTCTTTCTAGTAAATGTCTCATATCTGATTAAGACGTAGGTTGGAGGCATCCTTTTTACATATGATTGTAATTATGAACATTAAAAGTGTACGTCAAGTGAGTTCTCAAAGTTAATTAGATAAGTGGGTTACCTTTTGATGTCGAACCTTATTCTTGGTCTTATTTTCTCGTTTTTTTAGTTGGTTTTAGCGATTTGGAAATTATAGCTGTTATAGCTATAAAAAGTCGAAAACTGATATTCGACGTTAATTCTTTTAAAACAACTTATTTGGCTTGTTGTAAAATTGTTGCAATTGTCTCTCTTATTGCACATTTCAGTTTAGTCCAGAAAGCACTGGATGGATGGGTTCGAAAGCGTATTTCTTGGCTAAGACCATGTGGTAAACCAAACACAATTATGTGTGTTTTCCAAAGGCTAGAGCGCATTGCTAAATTGGTGTTTAGCGTCCTTGAAAACTAGTTCTAATATGATAGTAAAGGGACGATTTACATTAGTTCCCTTAAATTGGGGAAAAGATTGTGAGTTTATGATTAGATTTTTTAAGTGTGAACACTACATGCGTGCGCCACTCTCGGATTCAAAAACACTGAACTCTGGGTTTTGCACAACTTTTTTCTAGAGTGATCTTTTAAATTGCACATATGTACCTCGTTTTAAGCCTTTCTTGAAATTTCAAGTATCGGTTAATCACCCTACATTATCGAACAAGACTCCCGTTGCGTTGTATAAATTCTCCCCCTCTGCACTCTGTCATATGCTGCTTTGAAGCTGGCAAATAAATAGTGACTGTTTATCTCGAATTCTGAGGTCTTTTACTTAATCTACAGCAGAGTAAGTTTTTGATCAATGGTAGATTTTTCTGGCTAAAACCGCATTGATATGGCAAAAAAGATCTTATAGGTGATGCTTAGAAGACATTTCTCGCTACAGGTGGTGTATCGAAAAAATTCCATTTCGTGTGGATCGGACAAATATTGTGATTTCTTGCTTTTGATTAATCATATCCTACAGATGAGTAAATCCGTCTCTGCCAGTTGTATTGTATTCTTTCTAAATATTTGGTTATTTTCATTATTGCACTAACATCTTATATTATCCTAGATCGCGCTTATCGTGACCCCACTATTCTTTCTAAGAAGCCTAATCCCTTTTCATATTTTCTGCTTGTAGAGTTCACAAGCCGCTCCCAGTCTTCGATGCAGTGCAGTTCTATTTGGCTGGCTAAATACACTTGCCTTTGAAAATCATTCGTATTCTAGAGGTCTCTGGCGATTGCACCTGTTCAATGTCGAACTTTCCTGCCCTTATATGATCCCTGCTGTGCTTGTAATATCAGCATTTGTACTCTGCTGCAAGATAGTTAACCGAATCGAGGTTGGTTTCATGGAAAACTCGGACATCATGGATGTTGGAGAAGTGTCTTTCGTCAATCTCAATATGATCAATCTGTTTGACGGTTGATTGAACAAAATAGAGCCAAATCCATTTATGAATGTGGGGATTAGATAAGCGCGTGTTGTCTTTTGAAAAGTGATGCCCCGTTACAAATTCTAAAAACCGGAGTCCATTGTCGGATGCAACGTTAGGCAAGCTGTGCTTTTCGACTCAGTGAGCAGTTAGTCTATTGAGTTGTACAACATAAATTATCCGATTTACATTTAAAAGCCAATACTATCTTTCCGTAAATTTTTATTCAATCAAAATAGGATCCGTTGGAATCTATGACATTCTTCCAACGTGATACAAGGTCAAATATTCCTTTTTCGTAGCAGTGCTGACTTTTTGAGGCAATGAAATCTTGAAAAGCCTTTATGTCCTCTGCTCGGTTCCGGAAGACCTTCTTCCGGGAAAATGAATCCAGATTGCGGAAAAGATGGTAATCGATTAGGGAAATATCAGGAGAGGTGGATGCGGAAGAATTTCAAATCCAAGCTGCAACAGTTCTTGCACCGTTACTTGTGAGGTATGGGGGTAGCATTGTCATGCAAAAGGATCGGACCGTGCCTACCGACCAATGCAGGTTGCTTTTCAGCTAATTTGGCATGCAATATGTCGATTTCCTCATAATATTTGATAGCGTTTATCGACTTTTCGGGTTGAAGAAATGAAAAGTTGATTGGTCCTTTCGATGTCCACCAAATTGTCACCATAACCTTTTTTGGGTGGAGATCGGGCTTGTTTTGGTTTTTCGTCTCCATTCAACCACTGCCTTTTACGATTATCGTACAGTATGTACTTTTTATCACAGGTGACTATCCTGATTTCCAGGCGTTGTAGTTTTTGGGATTCGTTCAGTTCATGGGGTACTCACTTATCGAGTTTCTTTACCTTCCCTATGAGAGAACGCTGTTGACTCATTGTCATTGAGGATACTCCAGTGCTTTGTGCAATCTTCCGCACCGATTTCGTTGGGTCCGCATCCAACGTTGCTCTCAAAACATTGTCGTCAGTTAACGTTTCCATTTTCCCACGTGGTTAATTTTCGAGGTTGAAATCTCCCGAACGGAACTTTCCAAACCAATGTCGTATAGAGCGTTCGCTTACCGCTACATCCTCAAATGCGTCATTAATGCTTTTCATTGCCAATGACGCATTATGTCCCATTTTAAAGAGGGTTAGAATTTGAACTGCCGACAGCATGGTAAATAATTCCTAGTAAACAAATAACGGTACTTGTAACCCTAAAATTCTCACACGTCAAGCACACGTACTTCATTTTATAAAAAAAAAAAAAATATAAGGTTCTGGCACAGATATTCACTCGAGAACTTCTTATTTTCGACTGAGCGAACATTTCATCTGGTTAGTCCGATTGCTAAAAGGTTCCTTTCGTTAAAAACTATTTGGAAACTGTCAACTATGGTTTAATCTTATGCTTTATTTCATCCGAATCTCGTAGCAAACCTTTTAATGAAACATAGTCCTATTAAACCAATAGGATGTGCGGGAAATCACACTAGTGGTAGTTACTCTACTAGGAGGCGTGAGCTCTGCCATTCGCAGTTATAGTACATATTCACAACTATCTGGTCTGCTGATTTTTTTTATAGACTCTACTGTTATTTCCAATCATCCTTTTCCTGTAAAAAACCGCTCCGAAACGTTCTAGATTATTTAATCGAAGAAGAACTCACCTTCTTTATTTTATAGGATTTTGCAAATATCCACATGCACTAGGATGCTGTTGTGAAAAGATCAGCACCTCATAGATGATTATGCGCTAGTCTAAGTGGAAGCTGAGAATATCTGTCTAATAGTTGCGATCTATTCAATATCCTAAATACATTACAAATTTCTTTGTTTGTAAAAGTTTTGTTAAAAAGTTCTACCGTCCTTTATTGTCCGAAAGTTAACCTAACAAGGCTTGACTGCAAGAACAAGTATGGTATACTTATATTGACTTTATTCTTTACACGTTATACTCGTTCTTATTCTTCATGTTACACCAAGAAAATGGAAAATGGTCTTGTATTTCAACCAACATCATTTTCCAAACAGTTTTTTCATTGCTGCTTTGAGAATCTTCGGTTGCCTATGTGAAATGAGTCGCCTTTATGTGTTACCTACTGACATGGTCAAAGTGTTTGCGGTAAATATGAATCTTATATTTTATGCTTTATCAACACAAACGGGACCGATGAGTACACGATGAATGGTTCAAATCAATCCAGAGGGTTGCACTATAGGAACTTTCCATTTATGGTTTTGATATTTTGTAAAGTCCTTCTTTTTGATCGATGTAAGGCCCCTTCTTACTCCTAAAAACAGTGCTGGGTAAAAAGTATTCTTCATTTTACCTACCGAAGTGATGGTGTCATAAATGTAGTTTACTGCGGTGCCTTAGTACGAGTCGATGAACTGTACTTAAGGGGTCGGTGTTGGTTGTTCGTGTTCCCCTTGTCTTTATTTTAGGATTATCGATCGGAACGCACAATCGATGCGATCGAAAAATCGTTTCAGTGGGCATGCAGTTCGCCAATCATCATTGTAAGAGAAGAGCTGCATGCCCCTTGTCAGATCAATTTGTCCAGATTTGGAAAGCTCGGCAGCTTAACCATCGGCTCCGGAAGCTGTTATATTTGAGTTTGTGTTTTGATCGGGTTGAAAGTAGTACTAATAAATGAACAGTTTATAGAAAAACGAGGGCGGGTCAATAAGTCCGTGACTTTTGGATTAAAACACAGATTAAATAATTTTATTTTTCAACGTAGTCTCCCTTGAGCTCTATACACTTTGTCCAACGCTTCTCCAATTTTTTTATCCCTTCCAAAAAAATGATTTGTCGAGGTCCTCAAAATAGGCCTTTGTTTGCGAGATGACTTCATCATTGGAGTCAAATCTTTTTCCACCAAGCCATTTCTTCAGGTTTGGGAACAAGAAGTAGTCGCTCGGAGCCAAATCTGGAGAATAGGGTGGATGAGGGAGCAATTCATAGCCCAATTCATGGATTTTTTGAAGTTGTTACACGATTGCGTTTGTGGTCGACTGTGAGCAAACGCGGCACCCATCTTGCGGAAAGCTTTCTCATGCCCAAGTGATCATTCAAAATTGAAACCACTGAGCCATGCGAGATCCCTACGGCTTCCACAATCTCTCGCACTTTCAATCTTCGGTCGGCCAACACCATATCGTGAATTTTTTCGATTGTTTCGGGTGTAGAGACCTCAACTGGGCGTCCAGGACGTCAACTGGGCATCTTCAGTGCTTGTACGGCCACAACGAAATTCAGTAAACCACTTTTTTACCATTGAGATCGATGGTGCAGAGTCCACATAGTATTTATCAAGCTTAGCCTTGGTCTCGGTAATGGTTTTTTTTCGCAAAAAAAAATGCTTAATAAGCACACGAAATTCACTTTTTTCCATTTTCTCCTCAAATTAGTGAGTAGTCTGATAAAAATAGCTGTCAAACACAAACTAACTGACGCAGCAAGTTTAAATTTTGACAGGAGTCAACTGACAGATGCCTGTTGACAGGAGCATTGTTGCTGTTTCAGTAAAGAGGTCAGAAATTCAAAAAGTCACGGACTTATTGACCCGCCCTCGTATACATACAAAATTCTTTGTTCTTTGGCAAAACTATCAATTTTGTAGGTCTGTCACTGCTTGCTTTTTTTTTATATATTTATGATGGCCGAGTTTTTGAACTCATAAAATTTTTCGTACTAGTCACCACAATTAGTCACTAAAATACATCACGTCACCACGACGACGAGATGCAAATTTATAATTTCGTTTTGGACCTTTTAATCTCAACTTCATGACAGCATTCATGATTATCGAAGTTTGACTTTCTTGTTTAACTGTAAAATCTAACACATCAGAGGCGCCACTTGTTAGCATATTTTATCATAGCCACTGTGCTCAAATGTATGTACAGTGGTGGTCATATAATTAGAACACTCATTGCTTACATCAAAAATCGCAGAACAATGTTTTGTTGTAGTGTGTTTTTACATCTTACTACTCGTATATTTTGTATTGGAAATAATAAAAACCTGAAACCTCTGAAGAAAAAAAAAGCGAAAATGGTATTTTTAGCCTGGACATATAATTAGCACATTATCTGCCTAAATTGTAAAGGTCATAAAGTTCGGTATTTACTTATAAAAATTTAATTTTCTTTTGTTAACATTTCGTTGGAAGACCTTTATTTTTAATGACTTCAATGTTCGATGTTCCGAAGTTATAGCCGAGTAGCGAGTAGCAGAGGAATGTGATGCCTTACCAAATACATATAGTATGATGCAAATTTGGAATTAAAGTAAAAAAAGTGCAGTTGCGAAATACTCGTATATGTATTTAGTATTGAACCTTAATACTATATGAAATGAAGATTGTTTATTTTTTTTTTTTTTTAACGCGAGTTGATGAACAATGTTTTTCGTCAATCCCTGAGGTGTATAAACGAACAAATTTGCTGGTTTGGCAACGCGAGAGCACGCATTGCCATTTGCCAATATGACTTATTAATAGTGATTGCAAATGCCAAGCGAATTGGAAATCGGAGGCGTCTGATTGGAATAGGCGAGTCTGAAGGGATCATTGGGATCCGTGGTAAGAGAACAACTTCACCTTGAAACTTGCCGTTTAAAATTGTAGCTTGAAGAACATTGCCCATGATTTTTTTATGACCAATCGTGTACCATTACATATGTAGCTTAATTGCATTTAAGTTCCGAAGTAAAATGATTTATAATCTCAAGTTGTGTGGTGGCATATGCCGTAAATTCAGCGAATTCAAAAATTCAACAGGATAGTTGGCTGCTTCGTCAGGATCGACAATAGTGTCGATCGATTTGAATGACATCTTATCGCCAGAAAATGACTGTAGTATTTTGAAATAAATAACGTCAACGTAGATATTTTTTGAAGCCAAAATAGCTCGTTCATGTAGCCATGCATGATTAATGTAATTAGCGCGCAAATTTGGGAATATTCTTCCAATCAAAGCATCTTTCGTTGCTACAATGTTGCAAAAATCATCTGGAAATTTTATGTACTGTGTATTTGCATACAATGGAATGTTACCATTGCCAAAGTTCCAAGCAAATGTTCGAAGAATGACAGTGGCAATGGATCGTTTTGCAGTTGAACATGCTTATTTATGTTAAGGCGAAAGGGAAATAATGTGTAGATTGAGATGATATTGTAAGAACGATGACTGTCTTGAATTGTGTGCACCGTGTTATCTCTGCATTGGAACCGTATATATTCATGTGCGTCACCAACCATAACAACTGCAACTTCATTATATTGGCACGCATATTCTACAGATGGGACTTTGTCGACTTTGATGACGATCAATGAGTTGTCATTTTGCAGTCTGCTCTAAACGGTATTGAACAACTGGAACAATTAGTTGTGGTTTTGCAAAAACAGTTCCAAAGTCGCCACAATTTCTCGTTCCTCAATCCGCTTGATGTGATTAGATTGGCAGCGTGTATCTGGCATTGAAATTAAAGAACCAATTTGATGATACACTTGGCCCTTAATCATAAACGTTGATTCAAAATTGTGACCATGGCATTCGGAAGCAAGAATTGAATTTACGAATTTTAGGTACTCAAAAACAATTTTGATTCAGGTGTGGCTCCAGTCAATAGTGTTCCCAATGGTTCTTGTCGCGAATTCAATGGTGGCACTACAACTTTTCCAGATGCGCAGCAGAATCCGACCGAATAACCCTTGTATTTGAATGCATGGCAGTGTTGGCATTCTTTGTCCATAGCGCCGATGACAATTTTTGAATGCAAGACGGAGAAGTGATGCACGTTTCAATGTGCGATGTACTTACAGGCGCTGTGGTTCATGTGATCTGCGTGCATCTGTGGCATGTTAACGCGCTTAACGAAATCTTAATGCATTAGCTCGAAGGCATTCGTTGCGTTGCTGTTCACCTTTATTAGCACGTGTGCTTGCAACCTGGTCTCTTAAATTTGCATAGTCCATCCATTGATCTTCCGTCGTTCTATTTGACCGACGGGTGTGGACTATTTTTGCATTCCGTGAATGTCGAACAATATTTCCTCCTCGTCCACGAAGACGTGGAATTGTTCTTTGATAAACTTGCAACACAGAAATATAAGTAAATGTTATTTGAATTCTATGGATGGTATAATTTGTTGAAAAAACTTATATTTTATTTATTTATTTATTTTATTCAATATTCCGCAATTGTGGTACATGAAATATCAAAACAGAGCAAACAAAAACGAAACTGTGAAATCAACGCCAAGCCACGACGCAAGTTACTTGATGCATACGTTAAATACTACAGAATTCGACATCAACGCCAATTATGAGTCATTCTCATAAAATCAAAAATAAATTGTAGCGCCGCCTGCCAACAAAATGTTGGGGTTACATGTTCTGATTTTCTGTTTTCCGTCAAAAAAAAAAAAAAAAAATGATTGCAGTCCCATCTATCGGGTCCGATTGTAGATCTTAACATTCCAAGGCGCCACTCAAACACACACAACAAATTTCATCAAAATGTGTTCAGCCGTTTAGAAGGAGTTCAGTGGCATACGACCGTGCAGTGGAATTATAAATATAAAGATATATTATAGAGGAAAATCATATCTTTTACAATAATAAGCAGGGAATAAAAAAGAAAAAAGAAAATGCAAAGTTATGTGAATAACCCTTAGGTATCGTGATATCCTTAAAATTCAAAGTTTATTAAAAAATTAGCAGTACTGCGGTATACCAATATTCGGTTATATAATGCTTATGTTTTCATATATACAATATAATGGAAAATTTTCAAAATCAATTTGAACTTAACCATATATGGATCCATATCCCAATGGTGAAACTGGAACGCCAATGCTAGAAGTTCTAATAAGAGGTGACAAGCCCGAAACAGATGAAACAGGAAGTCCAATCGATGAGGTTAAAGGTGACAAACCTGACACAGATGTAAGCGGAAGTCCAATTGACGATGTCCTAATCAGAGGTGACAAAGCTGGTCGAACGATTGTTGGAACACTCTTGATAAGAGTTGGTTGCAAGGTTTTGATGACTGGTACAGCTGGAGCAACAGCAACTTGCTTGCCAATTGGTGTACGTGTTACCAAGGCATTAAATCCATTAATACCATCCGAAGTGTATTGAACTATCCTTTGGAGACCATCGGGGTCGATCAGGGAATATGCACCTTTAACAATATCTCCATCCCGAGCTTCCTCTTGACTCTTAATATCACCGGTACTTGGATCGTTGACTTGGTAGCTGAATTCGTATTTGGGAATTGCAACAGGTTCAATTGTTTTTGTCAGAACTGTTGGTTGCAGGACGGATATAGGCACTGCCACTGAATAGGCAGCCATCATTACAGTGAAGAGGATTACAACCTGAAAATGAAAAACAAATGTATTATAGTAAAGGCAATTCCGTTTTGATTTCTAAGGACTGAGAGATTTTTTTTTTTTCGGTTCTTACTTTGAATACCATGTTGCTGGATTTGCAAACGAAATGTATTTGATGCCAATAGAGTGCTGATTTGCGTATTTATACGAATTTACCCAGAGACATTTTAGTGACCAAAGTAGAGCAAAGTGTGTGCCGCACTTTGTTGTCTGCATGCAGCCTTACATCCACTAGATAACAAGAAGAAAAAAAATGTCTTTGGGTAAAACCTGCTTGGAGTAGGCTGTAAACATTAAATTTGTTGTGATTCAATTTTTTCTATTGCCAGTTGGCTGATGCAATTTTTGTGGCGATTTTGGTCAGGTGATTGTAGATGGAGAAGAGAATCAATGTTATTTGGAACAATTTCGGCTGAATGTGATGCAATAGATAGCAGCGAAAAGGGTGCGTATTCGATTGATAAAAGCAGATGATTTTTAGTTGGCGGAACAATGGAAGGTTTTGTATATTTTTGAATAAGTACGGATCTAAAGTAGTTTATGGAGAGCATGACTCCCACTTTTAGAACCAATGAGTTTTACAAAATGTTTCAATATGTACTGATGCCTAGGGATTAATTTCACTGATGCTATTATAATGCTTGGAAGTGTACTGAAACTTTGAAAGTGATATGATTAAGCAGTGATAAGAGTTAGTGGGTTCGTTGACAAGTGGTTTTAGGCGCTAACACAATGCTTCAAGCAAAATACACGATGTTGAGAAGACTAATGCTTGCATTGTTGAAGCAATTTATAAAGTTTGCTTTTGCTGCACAAGTGAAATGAGATTGAGATATCATCAGGCAAACGTTGCTCGGAGAAAATCTTGGACATGAATTAGTATTAGAATTCGAGGTCAGCTGCGGTAAGCGGAAATCTTGAGGTTACCGCTGACATTGAATAGTTCGCTGTGCTTGACAAAGTGCTGTGTTTCATCAACGCCACTCAACAGTGTATAGAAGTGATGTTTGCAAGTTTTCAGCATTTCTAAAGGTATCCAAGTCTTTTTAGATTGACACGTTCGTTCTAGCTTTATGTCAAATTTCAAAGTAGCTCCTGTAGCTCCTCCTCGATGCTGAGGATTTGGAAAGAACATTTCTGCAAACTGTTTAACGGCTATGACGAACCAAATACCGCTGTCAGGGAGAATCAACCTTTCAACCTGGACGATGATGACCAATAATTCCGTCCACCCGACCTGGATGAAGCGAAGATAGCTATATCGAAGCTTAAGTTCAACAAAGCTGCTGGAGCGGATAGCCTGACTGCCGAGCTCTTCAAAGCGGCGGGCGATGACTTGGTAAGGAGCATCTGTAAAATATGGTCGGACGAAAGTATGCCCGATGAATGGAACCTCAGCATTGTTTGTCCGATTCTCAAGAAAGGAGACCCTCTGAACTGCGCCAACTACAGAGGCATCAGTCTCCTTAACATCGCATATAAGATCTTATCTGCCGTATTGTGTGAACGCCTGAAGCCGTTCGTCAACAACCTGATATGTCCATATCAGTGTGGCTTCAGGCCAGGAAAGTCCACTATCGACCAAATAATCACACTACGGCAGGTCTTGGAGAAGACCCATGAGCTACAGATCGATTCACACCACCTATTTATCGATTTTAAGGCCGCGTATGACAGCATCTTTAGAGACGAGCTATACAGAGCAATGTCTAGTTTTGGCATCCCTGCCAAACTCGTCCGTCTGTGCAGGATGACGATGGAGAATGCCCGCTGCTCCATCAAGGTCGGTAAAGATCTCACCGAGACCTTTGATGTCCAGAAAGGATTAAGACAAGGCGATGCGCTGTCATGCGATTTTTTCTACATCGTACTTGAAAGAATAGTGCAAAACTCACGAGCAAACACAATAAGCACTATCTTTCAAAAGTCCGTCCAACTACTCGCATACGACGACGATATTGACATAATCGGGAGAAAGCAGCGTGATGTCAGTGGCGCTTTCGCGAGTATTGAGACGGAAGCGGCGAAAATGGGTTTAGCGGTCAATGAGGCCAAGACCAAGTATATGCTGTCAAGCAAAAAGCACAACCAACACCGACGTCTCGGGCAGAAGGTCACCCTCGACAGATATTACTTTGAGGTAATTGAGGACTTTGTCTATCTAGGCTCTGCTATAAATACAGACAACGATATCAGCGCTGAGATCAAACGAAGAATAACTCTTGCCAACCGCTGTTTCTTTGGGCTAAGAAGGCAATTGAGTAGCAAAGCCCTCTCTCGGACAACAAAAGTCACCCTTTATAAGATCTTAGTAGTCCCGGTCCTGCTCTATGGCGCAGAGGCAAGGACATTATCAAAAATGGATGAGGGTGTTCTTGGTTGCTTCGAGAGAAAAATCCATCGGGCGATCTTCGGTCCCGTCTGCATTGACGGTGAGTGGAGGAGGAGGTACAGCAATGAACTCTACGGACTGTACAGCGACATTGACCTAACTAGAAGAGTGATGATCCAAAGACTGAGATGGCTGGGTCATGTAGAGTGTATGGACACCAATGCTCCGGTCCGAAAAGTCTTCGAATCCGCTCCCAAGGGACAGCTTAGTAGAGGAAGGCCAAGACTCAGGTGGCGCACGCAAGTGGAAGGGGACCTCAGCCAACTTGGCGTGCGATGTGGAGTCAGCTAGTCAAGGATCGAGCTGGCTGGAGAAGCTTGTTGACTGAGGCCCAGTTCCACCCCGGACTGTAGCTAATCGTTGCCATCCCATCCATGCCATCCATCCCATGCTGAACTTTCTATAAACATAATTATAGAGAATGATGCGATGCAAGTTAGTGCAGTTCGCTTAAGAAATAAGCATTCGTACTACAATACCGCGTTCATTTATTGCCCTCCGCGATACAAACTAGAAAAAAACCGACTTTATGGATCCTTTGAACCCAATTTAATTGATGGTGGTGATTTTAACTAGAAACACACGTTTTGAGGTTCACGATGCGATTCAACCTAACGCATACTACTTTCAGGAGCCGGCATTAAATTTAATGTTCACTTCTATGTTGGTCTACCGACAAAACAAAAACTGCAGACCTAATAGACTTCTTCATTGGAAGAGGCGTAGTGAGAGACTTCACAAACGTCGAGGAAAGTTTTGATCTCTCCTCAGATCATTTACCAATAATTTTCACAATAAGCGAGTTTCTAATTAAAAAAAGAAGGAGCCACTAGATTAACTAAGAGCCAAACTATGTAACTGCGACGGCTTTAGAAAATGTTGTTTTGAATGTGTCGCTTAAAACGCCATAAGAATTAGAAGATAAAGTCGTCAGATTTATCGAAGTCGTACAGAACGCCGGGCGGAATGTCACTCCACTTAGGAAAGGTAAATATTCGCCAGAAAAAAACAACGTATACATTAAAAGACGAGAGCATGCAAAAGATGACAAAAATCCTGAACTCCCCAACAGAAAACCCACAACCCACAAGCCATCAATCAATCAATTTGTTGCATACGAAATTTGAAAATCAAATTATTTTGGTTAGAGAAGAAGCTAATTGGCTTCTAAGGTCATATTTTTTGACACCTTTAGGCTTCTTTATGTGGGGTTATTTAAAGAGTAAGGTCTATGCCAATAACCCAGTGACAATTTAGGATCCTAAACATAACATCCAAAATGAAATTGCGGCCATTGAACCACTTACTCGTATTTTTCAAAAAGTAATCGATAATTTTGATCTTCGGATGGTCGCCTTGGCACAGAAACTGTGATGGTCACACGAATAATGTTGTGTTCCATTCATTATTGCCATACACCAATAATCAAGGCACAAAGTCTTGAGGTTTCGCCTCGTGAACAGATGCATTGTGTGAATCTGCATTAAAAGTTTCAGGGATATTTACTCACGCACCCACCAAATAAACTGACGATGACACTCATTTGTGTTGCTCATATTGTCATTTGAGCGGGGCCTACGGTTTATGGGCGAATCCGAACGACACTCCTTAGAATCTTTTTCATAGGCAATTTTACTTTCATGCAATCGGGAAACGTAGTCTACGCAATAGCAAGTCTGGAAATGGACTTCAGCTAATTGGCTTTGCTTGGGAAGGAAATATCACATAGCATGCACTCGGTTCTTTTGAGACTTGACTTCAATCTATTACCAGAGATGTTGTGCAGGATGCCGACAGCAAATAATGTAAAAATGCTTACGTACATAGCGGCACTCCATGTAAAAACGAGAGCGTGCGCTACCTGAGTCTTGGCCTTCCTCTACCGGGCTGTCCCTCGGGAGCGGATTCCAAGACTTTTCGGACCGGAGCATTGGTGTCCATACACTCTACATGACCCAGCCATCTCAGTCTTTGGATCATCACTCTTCTAGTTAGGTCAATGTCGCTGTACAGTCCGTAGAGTTCATTGCTGTACCTCCTCCTCCACTCACCGTCAATGCAGACGGGACCGAAGATCGCCCGATGGATTTTTCTCTCGAAGCAACCAAGAACACCCTCATCCATTTTTGATAATGTCCTTGCCTCTGCGCCATAGAGCAGGACCGGGACTACTAAGATCTTATAAAGGGTGACTTTTGTTGTCCAAGAGAGGGCTTTGCTACTCAATTGCCTTCTTAGCCCAAAGAAACAGCGGTTGGCAAGAGTTTTTCTTCGCTTGATCTCAGCGCTGGTGTCGTTGTCTGTATTTATAGCGGAGCCTAGATAGACAAAGTCCTTAACTACCTCAAAGTTACATCTGTCGAGGATGACGTTCTACCCGAGACGTCGGTGTTGGTTGTGCTTTTTGCTTGACAGCACATACTTGGTCTTGGCCTCATTGACCGCTAAACCCATTTTCGCCGCTTCCGTCTCAATACTCGCGAAAGCGCCACTCACATCACGCTGCTTTCTCCCGATTATGTCAATATCGTCGGCGTATGCGAGTAGTTGGACGGACTTTTGAAAGATAGTGCTTATTGTGTTTGCTCGTGAGTTTTGCACTATTCTTTCAAGTACGATGTAGAAAAAATCGCATGACAGCGCATCGCCTTGTCTTAATCCTTTCTGGACATCAAAGGTCTCGGTGAGATCTTTACCGACCTTGATGGAGCAGCGGGCATTCTCCATCGTCATCCTGCACAGACGGACGAGTTTGGCAGGGATGCCAAAACTAGACATTGCTCTGTATAGCTCGTCTCTATAGATGCTGTCATACGCGGCCTTAAAATCGATAAATAGGTGGTGTGAATCGATCTGTAGCTCATGGGTCTTCTCCAAGACCTGCCGTAGTGTGATTATTTGGTCGATAGTGGACTTTCCTGGCCTGAAGCCACACTGATATGGACGTATCAGGTTGTTGACGAACGGCTTCAGGCGTTCACACAATACGGCAGATAAGACCTTATATGCGATTTTAAGGAGACTGATGTCTTTTAAGTTGGCGCAGTTTAGAGGGTCTCCTTTCTTGAGAATCGGACAAACAATGCTGAGGTTCCATTCATCGGCCATACTTTCGTCCGACCATATTTTAGAGATGAGTTGGTGTATGCTCCTTACCAAGTCATCGCCGGCCGCTTTGAAGAGCTCGGCGGTCGGGCCGTCCGCTCCAGCAGCTTTGTTGGACTTTAGCTTTGGTAAAGTTATTTTCACTTCATCCAGGTCGGGTGGATGGAAGAACAACTCTTAAGAGGAAAAAGGTTCGAAGGAGTAAAGAAGAAGGTTTTAAGGATAAAGAGACCAGTTTAATGTGGTAAATTTTACAGAAATACTCTCTGCGTAAATCACGCAGATTTTCAGAATCACAATCTGTATTGGAAATGTAGCTGCTTAATGCCATGTTGCATCCATGTTGCTGAAAATGTAGTATTAGTTGCTCAATTCGTTGATGGTAGTCGGCCGAATTTTTACCATTTTCAAATCTATGCGTACACATACGAGGGCGGGTCAATAAGTCCGTGACTTTTTGAATTTCTGACCTCTTTACTGAAACAGCAACACTGCTCCTGTCAACAGGCATCTGTCAGTTGACTCCTGTCAAAATTTAAACTTGCTGCGTCAGTTAGTTTGTGTTTGACAGCTATTTTTATCAGACTACTCACTAATTTGAGGAGAAAATGGAAAAAGTGAATTTCGTGTGCTTATTAAGCATTATTTCTTGCGAAAAAAAACCATTACCGAGACCAAGGCTAAGCTTGATAAATACTATGGGGACTCTGCACCATCGATTTCAATGGTAAAAAAGTGGTTTACTGAATTTCGTTGTGGCCGTACAAGCACTGAAGATGCCGAACGTCCTGGACGCCCAGTTGAGGTCTCTACACCCGAAACAATCGAAAAAATTCACGATATGGTGTTGGCCGACCGAAGATTGAAAGTGCGACAGATTGTGGAAGCCGTAGGGATCTCGCATGGCTCAGTGGTTTCAATTTTGAATGATCACTTGGGCATGAGAAAGCTTTCCGCAAGATGGGTGCCGCGTTTGCTCACGCAATCGTGTTTGCCATGGCAAAAATCCATGAATTGGGCTATGAATTGCTCCCTCATCCACCCTATTCTCCGGATTTGGCTCCGAGCGACTACTTCTTGTTCCCAAACCTAAAGAAATGGCTTGGTGGAAAAAGATTTGACTCCAATGATGAAGTCATCTCGCAAACAAAGGCCAATTTTGAGGACCTCGACAAATCATTTTTTTTGGAGGGATAAAAAAATTGGAGAAGCGTTGAACAAAGTGTATAGAGCTCAAGGGAGACTACGTTGAAAAATAAAATTATTTTTTTATCAAAAAATCTGTGTTTTAATCCAAAAGTCACGGACTTATTGACCCGCCCTCGTATAACCCGTTTTATGTACTTTATTTTTTCCGAAACTAATTATATCGTAGGGTATTCTTCTTTAACTTTTATGCAAGAATACACATTTCAGACATTTAATTTGAGTTATAGTTTTGTAAGCTATTAAACTAGATAAAATGTCATCCTCTTTAAAAGAGTTTGGTGTTACTAGATTTTTTTCCTTCAACAGAGAAGCTAAAAGCTCTGATGTTTTTTATTCAGTCCAAAATCTCTGATCAAGTCATCTGAGCGAGAGGACAATTGTTGTTATTGTTTTCATTATCATTGTCTTCCGAACGTTCTAGAGATGTTAGAATGGATGTAATGGGTTGAGACTATGGTACTGACTCAATACTTTAATTCATAATAGGTCTAATAGTAGATTGCTACGCTAGGGTAAACCCACTTGAAACTATTTTTGGGGTTTATTTTGGAGATATTCACTACACTTGCTTCATTAGGATAAGAGATATCGGAATGATTTTATTTGTTCAAAGAGCCAGCGCAAACAGAATTTTCAAAAACGCCAAGAAGATGTTTGGATATGTTTATACATACATGCGAATATGTTATAGTTTATTTACAAAAAATTGGCCTAAATTTCATCGACACCTTCTCATACGGCTATTCTGGTTAGGGATCATCAAATAGAAGATCGTCGTTGGTAGTAGAACTGCAGTGCTTCTTACAGAAGGGTCCAATTATTGAAAATTCTTACTTTCTAAGATTTTCATCAAGATACTCGTACCTTAATAATAATATATAATAATATATATATATTTTTTCGTTGTATTTTCAGGTGATACCCACATGCGTGTACTTAATGTCACGCATCGCTGTACATATGGAAATCGAAGGAACGGCCCAGTGTCCATCGCAAGTGATGCTGGCTGCTGCTCTGGGCTGTGAAGAATTAGGAATAGCTAACAAATTACTAGCGCAAAGTATATTCGGTCTTTGGATGACCAGTGCACTTTTAGAAATCCAATTGAAATCTCATCATCGACCTTATGTAGTTAGAATAGCGTGGCAAAGTCTCCTCGAGAAGTTCAGCCATGGTAATCCAATTGAGAAGAAATATGACGAACCCATGATAATGCTCAAGCGGAACGTTTTCTTTTCAAAAAAGGACGAAGAGAAAATCAAGTAAGTTCTAAATTCCTCCATTTGATTTTTCAATTTGTACTGATGTGATTTTCTTTTAAAAACAGAGACCATCGGATATTGGAACTTCTGTATGAAGAGGCGAAACACAATGTGCTGACAGGTAGATACATCATGGAGCCGGTGCATTCGGTCATGCTAGGTGGAATTCAAGCGCGAATAGAATTGGGTCCCTACAATTCGCACACCCATACAATCAGTTTTTTTAGGTAAGTCCCTTACAGCCATAGTATCTACTACTTTCCTACCTTGGTTAGCGAAATTGTCAAATACTTTTCTTTTGTATTCATTCACACAGAGAGAATCAATCACGATTTCTGCCACAACACGTTGCCAAAAATTCCAGTTGGTCCTGGTTGCCAGTTAGTCGTAAGAATTCGGCGGAAGTCAAACTTTTAGAACAATACAAGCGAGTGCCACAAACAGCAACGACGAGGAAACTCATGAGGAAATACTTGGAATTTTGCTGGGCGCTTCCGTTCTACGGGTGAGTACTCGTATTTAGAAAATTAGTTTTTGTTCTTTCAATTGTACAGGGTGAAGCAGTTTTCCAACCACCCAACCACCCAACCACCCAACCACCCAACTTAACCCTCATCGGTTTCATTTGATTATTTTTGGCATAGAAATCTCGTGAAAATAATTAAAACCTAAATTCGTTTGAACAACTGACAGCAGTAAGAATGTTCCTTTCTCGATAAGAAGTTTTAGCCACCCAAAGTTTGTATCAAGTTTCCTCCGCCATCATTACAGAAGGGAGGCTTTGGATTCAAACAACCGTATGCATCCTTAGCTGGGCTTCCGTAAATGTGAAACCTAAAACCTTTTTTTAGACTAAGGGGAGAGTGGAACCGAAATTGCAATTAGACTACTTCTGAATTTATATACTCGTATAGACAAGGGGGAGGGTAAACTTAAATTTACAATTTACGACGTGCAAGTTTCCACCCGTCTTCCTCATCATCATCGTCTTCATGTCAGCGTAAATTGTGCACTTTCTTCAACCACGGATGCACGGTTGAGCTGGATACCACGAATATGTACTCGTATTTGTAGGTGTCGGATTTGAATAAGTCGCATTCGCGTTTCTAATTGCTGTTCTTGGCGAAAAGTTGTTGTTTCGAGAGAAGTTTCGAGTTTATAATTGTTCTCGTGTTACCCTAGCCAAGTTTGCTTCAACTCCATATAGTACATAAGTGCTCTAGAAATGTAGACCGCACGGAGTCACGAACAAATTAAGACGGTGAAAGTGGATCAGATCGGTTTGGAGTTAGCTGCTGCTGTGGTTTTAGTTGTTGGGAAAAAGTTCCAATTAACATCTAAGTGGGCATTGATTTGCATTTTTATGTTTAAGATTTGAAAATTTTCATTTAGTTTAATTTGTTCTTATTGCTGGTTAAAATGGGGTGAAATCCCACCCTAGTTGTTTCTATAGTTCAACTGGGGTGCAACGATGAATAAATGCAAACGTGGTCTTTCATTATAATTATAAATGAAGTGAAAAGGAGAATAGAGAGAAAGAGAAAAGTAGACAGGGAATCTGATTTTGATTTGAGGAAGTAAGCTCAATTTCAAGTAAGTGGCTTCCTGCTTAGAGAAGTGCCAGCTTCCTATGAATTTGTTTGGGATAATTTGGCTCACATCCAGTTTAAGTGGGCCCTTCGACTAAGTATAAGCGTTTTGTTGCAATTTTTTTTTACTTTGCAATCATAAAACCATGATTCCCAAGCTACTTTGCCGGTCAGTAAGTTGCAATTGGTTGTTTAGAACTGGCAAGTTAAATTTAAAGGTTTTCTTCGATGGAATCTGATAATTTTTATTCAAGGACTTCTGCTTCTAAAAATGCTTTAAGCCAAGTGGTCTTCCGTGGTGCTCGAGCCAGACCATTTTAATTTTTTATTTTGTTTTTTAACTAAGAGCAAATTTTTTCGTAGTTTACAAAAACTAAGTGAGTCAATGAGCCAGACGCAGTTCTTGTTTTTCTTTACGAAGCTTGGTGCATAGTAGACTATTTCAATTTTGCAACAATTGCCTATATCTAGTATATTATTTTCTGTTTCTACTATGGATCCATGCATGACTTATCTAAGGTGAGGCTTTCTGAAAAGGCATAAACAGAAAGAATATAATTTAGAGCCAATTTACATCGATGGGGAGTGGGGGAGACGTTTTAGTAGCGAACGGTATGAACTCTATAGTAATGCCCACCTCCTCAGAAAAACTCGAACAATCCAGCTTAGATAGCTAGATCACCTTGTATGAATGGTACCCAGTGTCTTACCCCAAAAAGTATTTGACTCCAGCTCAGAGAACAACGGAATAGGACACGACAACTAGAGTTAGCGAACGCTGGAGAGGCATGTTAACGACAGCAGCGCCGTCTAAGTAAGTAAATGTCCTAATTTTTCTTGTTAAGGTAGCCATTCAACCAAAAATGAGCCAAAAATAGTTTTGTTGTGGAAAAGATGATCAATATCAGAGCAATATAAATCAGACCTGCAAAAACGATCCATAGTTATTCAAATTAATTGTTCAAATGGACGAAAATGTCGACCATAAAATGAACCCAGCGCACGGTATGTATATCGCGAACTGAAGCACGGTTGTCAAAAACAAATTTGGACAATTGACGATTTTGTGAATTATTTTGAAGGCATGTACGTATGTGTCTTTTTCTAGAAGACATGTTTTTAGTCATGGTTGTGCCTATTGAGAGGAGGCTCTGAACCGAAGTTGTCAACTGATAGAAAGCCGTAGAGAAGAAGATTTTTATTTTAAATTATTTCGAATTTCGTATGTGAAATGTATTGGTATTTGATGTAGATTTAGAATAACTTGTGATGTTCACAGGGTATGCCATTCAGTCCGCAAATTTCATTGTGTTGAACTAAATTTCGAAATGAATGTATCGAAAGAGCATATTCGCCATATTTTATTGTTTTCATTTTGAAAAAATCAAAATGGATGTACGAGTTAAGCCACTTGAGGATTCCAAAATGTGTATAATGAGGGTATTTTCAGCGGGTACAGATTTCAGCGTTGGTTTGTTACGTTAAGGTATGGCAATTCTGAAGTAAAGGATAAACCTAGTTCGGGTAAGACAGTAGAGCCAGGCGGGAAGCTTCTTAGGTCCACCCGCAAAAGAAATCACCCTGTAACCCATATAACTATTCATCGACATGTAAAAAATATAGGAAAACTCATAAAGTTGGAAAAAAAAATATAACCACCTATGCCCTTCTGTCGCATAACTATCAAAAGCCGTTTTAGAACCACATCTTTAAAGCAGATGAAAAATAAGTTCATTACAATACCATTAAACGTCGCCACTAATGGCTCAGTCCAGAGATGAACTTCACCCGCTCCATGTATTACTGTCTGTATGGCGGGATACTGAAAAAATAACGGGGCGGATGAGCCTCATTGCCCCGCAAACAGAATATTACTAATCTTTGCGGACAAGAGTCCGCACTAGAGCAGGTCTGGTTAATCGACACGGTGTTCCATACCATCGGGACAAAGCTGGGGGTCATGCAGCTAGGACCACATGCAAACAGTTACAGCAGTTCGGTTGGGGAAAAATGGTGCATCCGTTGTTTTCTTCAGAGATTTTTTCAGATTTCCACTTGTACCGAATCTTAGATCTCAGGGTGATATTCAAAAACCAATGCCATACAAGGATAGTAATGGGTTCTTAATCAGAATTAGTTTAATTTTCGGGAATCGCGATGATCTTAGAGCTCTTCCAAACATGATGGGTAGGTAGATATCATTATAAAAAAGCTATATACAATGTGAAATATGAAGACGAGAAAGGATTTCTATGAAGTTAGGGTGAATGTTGTCTTATTTCACAGCCTTGCATCTCTTTCCTATGTTGGGATCTATAAATGGAGTTCAGCTGACTTCAGTGCGGATGTAAAATTGCCCGTTGGAAATTTGCAAGGATAGAACTAATTTTCGTTTTAGTCTTAAAGCATGACGATGTAGTTGGTTATTACCTTTTGTAGGACTTTCATTTAAAAACCAAAACATTTCGACAAATTTGGGCCTAATTTATGGAGTTTTTGCAAAAGCTGGCCTTTGCATTTTTTAAAAATAGGACTGATCAATTGCTGATAACTTGCACTTTCTCTTTATTAAAGCCGTGCTATCGTAAAAATTTGTTTCAAAATTTATATGATTACAAGGTTGTAGAGACAATCTCATTCATAAGCGCTGTCACTTTGTATCAGACCTTTTCTGAAGGTTAGCAGTCTAAAGATTACGATGTTCTAAGGAAATAAGATTTCAACAATTTTGCTATAAGGTTCTTGAATAAGTTCTATCTGTTTCTTAAAAGATGGCAGTAGAAGTACTCCTGCTGAAACACACAGAATTCTTGTTGAGACTTACGGTGACAATGCTCTGTCGGATACGACATGCAGAGACTGGTTTCGATGCTTCAAAAATAATGATTTTGAACATTCTGAAGCGCCGAAAAAATTGGAAGACAAAGAATTGGAGGAATTACTTGATTAACACGTGTAAAAAGTCCAGACGCAAGAACATTGGGTGCCGCAAAACTAAATATCCATTATTCGAAGCTTCTTCTCAGCATTTGGTGGGATAAGGAGGGTGTAATTTATTATGAGCTGCTTAAACCGAATAAGACTTTCACGCGAGATTGCTATCGACTTGATGCGTTTTAGTTGAGCCTTTGAAGAAAAACGGCCGCTTTACGAGCAGAAATATAAAAACAGCGGGAACTTATTCAAGGTCATAAAATATATAGCAAAATTCTATCCAAAGAACATTCCAGGCCTTCTACAATCGCCTGACACGATGAAACCTAGAAAAGCTAAAGTAATTAATGGCGTACATACTATCGCTTAAGATAAAAGTATAAAAAAAGGACCGCTTGATCTATTTAAGAGCTGTTAGGAACTTTTTCCTTACAAGTCTTGCCAGGATTTTATCTATGAGGTTTCTGAAACACATTTTCAGCTGGAAGAGATTTTGAGGAGCTTCTTAATAAAAACAATATTAGCGCAAGTTCATCGCAAATCCAGTGCAAGTTGCACAAACGACTTTTTAAGTAGTTGAGAGTCCAGCCCATGATATACAAAAAAACAAAACAATCTGGCGCTAGCAGCCCGGTATGGGCCATGCCTTAGCTTCTTGACACTCATTTATGTTACTCATGTTGTCATTTTTGTCGCATCTGAGCGGGGCCTACGGTTTATCGCCGAATCCGAACGGCACTCCTTAGATGCTTTTCCATAGGCAATTTTACTTTCGGGAGTTTG
This sequence comes from Volucella inflata, assembly GCA_928272305.1. Classification (NCBI taxonomy): domain Eukaryota; kingdom Metazoa; phylum Arthropoda; class Insecta; order Diptera; family Syrphidae; genus Volucella; species Volucella inflata. The sequence continues at coordinate 161,276,675 of OV743716.1, forward strand.
CCATTGTCCGCCGATAGGGTGATGACGATTCGAAAAATTGTTGTTGGTGCCGGGGATCGAACCACGTGATAGTCCAATGACCATCTCGTTATCGCCACCACCGCATATGATATACATAAGTATTAAAAAAGCTTCGTTTGAAAACGGAAGGTGTCATCTTTAATGTGAATCTGAGAATGGCTACACTTTTAAGCGAAAGATCTGACAGATATTATGTAGATATTTTTGTAGTATAAGCTGACAAAATGAAAAAAAACATACGTTTCAATTCAGTAGTTTAATGTGAGTATATAAAAATGTAAATTAGATTTCAAGTATACAAAACTAACGATTAAAAAAAGGAATTCAGTAAGGTAGCGTTTCTTGGCACTTTGCGTTTCGTCTCGATGTCCGTTTCACTTTAAGACATAGAAGAGAATGTTAATTTAAGTAGCGGGAAACGTTTGAAATATATTACCCGGTTCACATACAGTTCTTGTCATAGGAGTTTCACTACCTTCGCTTTCGTAAGATAATAAGCTTCAAGATATTTGGGTGGTAATGCCTTCGTTAATTTGTCCCATTCAAAGAGTTTGAACGATATATGGGTTCAATCTAAATAGTACTGAACTTTTTTCTCAAATTATGTTCATTTCTTCGAGACTAAGGGAAAGGTTTAATATAACCCTCCTGAGCGTTTTAAGTGACATCAAGATAATCAAAGCGAAATGCAGCCTTGGATATTCACTATTAAGAGCACTGGCAAGCAATAAAAGGACAAATATCTTCTAATCTGCCTAATCTGCACGCGAACCGTTTACAGAACGCATTAGCCTAACAGCTTTCAAATGTCCCCGATTCTTATTAAGAAGACATAACAACGATCCACGACATATGATTGTAGAGCCTAAACAAAAAGGAGTGAGCAACTATGCTATCAATTAGAAATAACTGGCGTGACTACGGCAGCATTCGCAGCGTTTATATCCATACAAGTACCCTGCTGACTTCCTGACAACAAACCGTCAATCGAATAAACATATTGCAATTGAAACAAGGCTATCTAATTACCTAACAGCTAACATCGACTCGAATCATCGACAGCTCAAAGCCTCATCATTGTAAGGAAACTCAACTTCAAAAGCTACAATCCCAAGAGTCGGGTCCCACAGAATTTCTCGGAAAATCCGAAACTGTCAGCCAGTCCAGGAATATATTCGAGAAGTGTTAGCAAAAATAAAGCAGACATCCTGAACTGTAGAATCAGAACAGAAGGATAAGAAAATTTCAGTCCTGAGAATCTTAACAGTTTATTTATCCATAATGTCATCGAACCTAGATGATAAAAGACAACATGTCCTTTATTCCAACCAAAATGAAGCTGTGATAGAAACCTCCAAGCATAGTCCAACAAAGCTGCTGAACCAAGTAGCTAAATTGCTGTTTAAGGCCGCGGTTGATGACAGGATACGAACCATATATTAAGTCATCTCTAAGGTCTATGTGGACGAAAGCATGCCCAAAGAGTGAAACCTTATCTGACTTATTTTGTTACCGCCTAAAACCTATCGTCAATAGCCTGATAGGCCAATATCAAGTCTGGCTTACACTATAAAAGACCAACAGAAATCATATTTTTACAATGTGAAATATCTAGTAAAAACCCAAGAGTTACAAGTCGATATACACCACATCTTCATCAATTTTCAAGGCACATATAACAACATCTAAATCACTGCGTAGGGCTATTTCTAGTTTTGGCATCCCTGCCAAACTTATTCAACTAACTAGTTTGATGATGTGGAATGTACTCTGCTCGGTTAAGGTCGGTAATGGCAAAACCTAGGCCTTTAATGTCAGAAAAGTACTTAAACAAGGCGATGCATGGTCATGTGATTTTTTCAACTTCGTGTTTGAAAGAATTGTCCAAAACTCAAAAGCCAACTCCAGAGGCAGCAGTCTATTAAAGTCTGTTAAACTACTTGCATACGATATTGACACAAGAGGCAGAATACAGGGAACTTTTGACGGAGCGTTTACAGGTATTAAAGCAGAAACGGTAAAGTCGGGTTTAGCGGACAACGAAGGAAAATCAAGTAAGTGCTCTTAATATCGATAGACAGCTAAACTTCGAGGTAGTTAAGGACTTTATTTACCTTGACATCGCTATCAAGTCCGCCAACTCCACCAGGGCTGAAATCATGCCAGGAATCATGATTTCTAATCGCTGCATCTTTGGGCTAAGAAAGTAATTGCAATATAAAGCCCCTTACTACAGGCCTGCTTTACTACGTAGAACCTTAAACACTGACGAAAGCGGATGATAACGCCCTCGAAACCTTCGAGAGAAAAGTTATGGGTAATTTTCAGTTTTGCATCAATGATTTTCCAATATTTCAACGGCGAAGTGTATGGGTTTTAATCGATGACGTCGGTATCGTCAGAAAAGCTCTCATAACCCGATTTGGATGGCTAGGTCACCTCAAGCGCAAGGAGAGCACGAGTTGTCCCGAAAGCTATTTATTTCCAACTTAGAAGGACAACATGTTAGATGACAATCTCATATCTTAGGCGGCGCACACAAGTGAAGAGGATCTCAATAAACTTTGTGAATGCAATTAGAGGCCGCTGGCAAAAGATCGCTAAATTTTGTGGGACATGTTAGCTGAAACTCTGATTCACCTTGAAGTTTATAAGTAAATACTGAACTAAGCTCACAATAATTTTTGAAACTCTCATTTAATTTCTAGATTTTGATTCGAGGAAGTATTTTTATTGTGATTTCGCTCCTTTAGTTCGGAGAACAAATTTCTATCTGTGATGCATATATACTGATTACAAAGAAGGGGGTTCTGATAAAACAGTTTCAACCAAAACTGAAGAAAATAGTCAAATGTCCTCCTAAATACATGTTGACTGAACATTATCCCTTTTAAACTAGAATAAAAACTTTAAGTTTTGTCTCAAAAACTAACAGATAAACTTTTCCTCTTTAACCACCAAATAAAGTTTGAAAAACGACATCATTCTCCATGTTTGTCAAAAATAAATCGACTAACTCCTTAGTCCTGACAAAGTGGTGAAACTTTCTCTTTAATCTTAACCGAGTTCCAACACAGTACAAAGTAAAAACTTTTCATTTATTCCACCTTGTTGCAGCAGGCACTGCTGTATCTTTTCGTGGTAAGGATCTAAATCTCCACTGGGTTGTATTACACGTGATCAAAGCTCCAACAAATTGCCTTTTTACTTTACTACCTCATCGATCTTTTGTAACAGTAACACAGCATCCTATCCAATATCAAGTACAGTATAATTTCGAATATAGTATACAGCAACAAATCCTCCTCCTAGCTATTACATTTTACGACCCAATTACACATTTTGATTGAAGCTGAAATAATTACGTACACCGACTAATTTTCTACAACATTGCGTACTGGAATCCATAGAGTGCTTCCGTTCTCCTTCTCCACTTAGCCAGAGTCGTAAAATAGTAAAACTACACTTCAGTCCTTTAGTTCTGTTGTTAGGTTTCTATACCGTTGTGCTGTTGCAATTCGTAGAAAAAGAAATTTTCGTTTCGTTTGTGATACTGCAAAGAGAAATCTCCAATAATATTGTTGCAACACAAAAGTAGATTAAGATCTTCCACTCTAAAAAGTCCTATGTTGGTGTGCGACGAGTATTAAAAGGCAAGCAGTAAGCAGCAAGCACCCTGTACAGGGTATGGCACGTGTGTGTCCTTTTGGGAATATATAAACACTATCACTTTCAAATGTAAACAAAATACACGGGGATTACAAGCAGCTCAGCAAAATGTTATCCTTTAAAAAGGCACGTTCCACGACAGAGAACAAGCCATCTGCTGCCACTGATGCTGCTGCTACTGCTGCTGCTATTATAGCTACTGGTGCTGGCGCTAGTCATAGTCCCGATAGTCCTGCACCTTATGCTGCTGCACAAAGAGTCACTCAACGCGGGCGGAGGGTCCTTTGCCCACCCTCTTTTCCATCACTGCATAGTACATTCGCATTCACATTCACATTCACATACCTTTGCAGGCTTCAACAACAAAAGGAAGCTCTTAAGAGCATCACTTCAATGGAACGCCTTGTGCAGTTGTTATTCTTCTCCGGCAATAAAATGCAGAAATAAAAGCACGTTCATGTTAGAAGGAAAGGCTGAGGTAAATCAGCCCCCCCTTATTTACCACTCTCCATCAGCCAGATGAAGTGAATACAAGGAAAATGGGAACGTGTCCCTGTGGCAATTAATTGCGCGTCGTACATCCTTTTATTCTACGAGTATCTTCCACCCGTTTTTTGTTTTCAGTTTCGATTTTAGTACATTGTGCATTATACTCCTACTCACACCTATTTGCCTTTGGATCCATTTTCATAACAGTGTGACCAGGCGAGAATTCCAAATTATTAAATTTATATATTGTAGTAAATTTGGGTTTTGGTTTGTGGGTAACATTGAAATTTCGGGTCAAGCCAAAATCAAAACCCCTTCAAGGAAAACCGCATTTGTATTCTTTTAATAACTGCACAGTGATCAATTGGTTTTGACTTACTTACTTACTTTAGGTCGCACTACAGTCTGAGGAAGACCTGAGCCTCAATCAAGAAGCGTCTCCCCTTCCACTTCCCTGCACCACTTGAGTCCCGCTCTTCCTCAACTGCGCTTTTAAAAAATTGCACCTCTTGTATTTGCCCATGAGTTTTGCATAATTCTTTCAAGTATGATGTTAAAGGAATCGCATGGCAGCGCATCGCCTTGTCTAAATCCTTTTTTGACATTGCTCTGCATAGCTTGTTTCTATAGATACTTTCATACGCGGCCTTAAAATCGATAAGTAAGTGGTATATGTGGATCTGAAGCTCATAGGTTCTCTCCAAGACCTTCCGCAGTGTGAATATTTGATCGATGGTGGACCTTACTAGTCTGAAACCAGACTGATAAGGACCAATCAGGTTGTTGACACAATACGTCAGATTGTGAGCGATGTTAGGAAGACCGATGCCTTTGTAGTTGGCGCAGTTCAGAAAGTCTACTTTCTTGTGGATCGAAAAAACAATGTTGGGGTTCCATTCGTTGTTTTAGGCCTAGTACGAGTATATTCCTTAACCCAGATCCTTATACACGCTTTAAGTTTTTCATAAAAAAAAAATTTAAATTCATTGTACTTTGGTCACACCAATTCAATGAATCCATTATCGTTATCCTTGCACTAAATTTATGTTTCAATTTTCTCCTTGCAGTGCTGCATTTTTTCATGGTCAAGTGGAACAGCCAGTTCGTGGTCTTATGAGCTTAGTCAATCACAAGGACGTTTCGGTGATTGTTGCAATAAATGAGCGTGGTATCTTCATCATTGATCCTGTGGAATACGTAAGTACAAATCAATTGAAAATGCCAACCTGCCATTCATTTTGAATTTTATTACAGACGCTGTTGCTGGGACTCAGATATGAAGACTTATCTTGGGATTTTGCCAAACCTAGTGCGAGTGATGATCCCGAATGCCAGACGTGTATATTTCTACAGGTAAGTAAAACTTACACCCCATATGAAGAACGCCGCCATTCACATCTCATTTCACCCACAGAGGGGGTTCTTTTATGTTTGTTGAATGAAAGGATTTTCATGAATAAAACCTTTCACGAAACTGTATGAGTATCTTGGGAATGAAAACATCACGCTAATTGATATGCGAGTACGAGTATGTACGAGTATGTACGAGTATGTACATATATATGGGGAATGAGCTTCACATTTCTACGTTTTTATTTTTGGCTGCCTGTTATTAACTCCCACCTACAGTAGTCTGTCGCTATATCTCATATCAGATTTTCATTTACTCAACCTGAAATTTCAGATTGCCTCGGTGCTCAGTCTGCAAGTAGGTCATCGCAGACGTAGCTCCGGTGAGGAACATTTTTGCCCCTGTAGGATGGATTTCTATTTATGATAAGAATTTTCTATGCACATAAGTGTACTCGTAATCGTAGTCAAAGAGATATGGACGTCCAGTTATCCATATTATACACTTACCTGAATATTGATTGAATTGTGAGGCTACCAATTCGAAGAATCTGCATCTTCATCATACGATTACATGTTGGCAGGAGAGAAAGTCCATATGTGGGAGTAGATGATTGTACCCAGATAAATGATAATTTCAGGATGTTTTTCTTATGCTTGGTTGAATATAAACAGAGCTTCACTTTTTTTTTCTTTTTCTTTTTTAAGAGAAGCATTACTTGTTCATTTCACCGATGATTGAGATGGGGATTGATTGCCACCCTTATTACCTATAGGTTTATATGAAAATTTGTTCGTTGGCAAGCTTTGTTCTGCTACTTTGATAGGACATACCTAAGTTCATATAGAGTGATGATGATTGTAAAGTGCGACTTAAGCCATCCTTTTGGGATCATAAAATTAATTGCTAAGAGAGAGAGACTAACCCTATTTGATGGCTTTGGGAATAGTAAAGTAATGAAATGAAACCAAAGCAATGAGAATATCGAATAAAGCTGAAATATTTAGTAAGGTGACCTAGAGTGTTGTGATCTTAAGAAATCGTTATATGGTTAGTACATAGGATATTAGCAAATTAAATGTGAATTTCATATTACATGCATACACGTGGCTTGAAAGCCCCAAAGATGCTGTGATACATGTGCTTGTGCCTTTGATATTAGTTATTATTGCAAATGTTTTATGAAATAATAAATGATGAGTTAGTGTGGGTGAAGTTGTAAGTTGAAAATCAACTGAGGCTTCTTTGGTAAAACAAGTTTCTACTAATACAATTATATTTTGTATATCTTGCGGTATCTTGGTGATACAAGCATATTCTTATAACATGAAGAATATTTTGTATTAATTTCCCATATTGTCCTTTTTGTAGTAAATGAATGCCAACAATACTCACTTCGGACAAATAGTAAGAACTACCAGAGAAGCTACTGACCGTCGTCAGCCCGGCGCGGCATTGTCAGCGCTGTAACTGTAGCAATGCATCAATCATGCTAATTTTAAAACAAAAAAAACACTGTGGCGCTGGCAGCCCGGTATGGGCCATGGCCTAGCTTCTTGACACTCATTTGTGTTGCTCATGTTGTCATTTTTGTCACATCTAAGCGGGGCCTACGGTTTATCGCCGAGTCCGAACGGCACTCCTTAGAAGTTTTTCCATAGGCAGTTTTACTTTTGGGAATTTGCCATTGCCCGCCGAAAGGGTGATGGCGATTTGAAAAATTGTTGGTGACCCAGACAGGAATCGAACCCAGACTCACTGCGTGATAGTCCAATGAGCTAATTATCGCGCCATCGCCATCGCCATGCTAATTTTACTTTTGCTTTTAAGCCATCAGCTTCGGAGCTTAAATAGAATCGGATGAGTATTAATGTGCCATGGTAAACTCTCATATTTCCGAAATATAGTATTTGGCCCTTTCCGTCCACGGAATTAAAAGAAAGGAAATGACTTTTCAGATTATAGTTTGTCCATGAGAAAACGTCCCTACCACTACCACGTAAAAACCGCACTATCACGAAGTCAACAGCGTTTGATAATGACGAATTTAGTATTGACGACCCAAACAAATAAGATAAAGAGGGTGAATTAAAGATTTTCAGCAGACTAAGAGAGTAGTCCTTAGTTGCAGGATATTAACGCCTCCCAATGAGAATAAAAATTCATATAAGGGCTTAATCTTCCAAGAAGAAATATAACAAATACATAAATATATAAAATATTCTGTGCGAAACACTGGCAAATACCGGCTTCTCAATATGCACAAGGTGGTATGAAATACATATTTATTTCCAGCCAATCAACCAGGATCTAGATTATTTGTAGTATGGTGAACAAACAAACAAACTTCTGAAAGAGACGAATATCAACTCGTACATTTACCAAGTTCTTTTTGAGGTAAAGTACGGTTGGGCCCAAAACAAACCCTCTCCCTTTAATGCAATGAGAATCAACACTAAACACCTGTAAGAGTGATGCCAAAAGCCATGAGAAATACCATATCGCTGCACGTCCCTCGTTTATCACAGTGAGACGTCTGATTTGATCAAATATAGTGGCAAGTAAAGGCTGCAGAACAAGAAGCGAATGAAACAGTGCAACAAACAAGGTCCATAGCACGGCGAGCAACCACATGCGAAGCTTTCAAAAACCAAAAAACAAAACTGCATAAAGGAGTTAGAAATTGCTAGGGATAAGAAAATAACATTAATGCAGCCTGTATAACGGCGACAATGCGGCTATGGATCAGAATAAACCATTTTCCCCGAAGATGATAACAAAACTTTCATCCATCAGACTTTTGTAAACGGCATGATTCGTCCATATCATTGTGACCTAGGAAGCCCATCATTTTTGGACTTCGTTTTTAACCGATTGAAAGACCAAGTTTGACTAGCTATATCAGCTGACATACAAAACTCACACGGCAGCATCAAAAATACATATATTTTTTTAAACTCTACTACACTTATTGCAAATGTTGTCAAAGAAGCGTCTAGTGGTCGGAGACCCTGTTATGAAACCCTACAAAATAAGACATTAAAATGATTCTCGTAAATGTCTCCGACAGAAGGACACTTTAAGCAGATTTACTATAGCTTGTTAGAGATTAAAAGAACTGTCCTAAGTTTTTATTCAACCACTAGATGAATTTAAGCTCTTTTCCGATAATCAACGAGCATCAACCAAGTCGATAAGTTTGTTGTAAGCTGAAGTTTTGAAAACTGCGTGAAATAAAGCTGTTAGGTATGACAACAATATACCTCAAAATCTTCTATTGCCGCATCGCTCCACGAAATACCTCAACAGCTATTTGCATTCTGCATCTGAACTCGATCGATGAGCGTTTTAAACTTAAGATTCAAGTTGTTCTTAATAAAAACACGCGGCAAATATGCTTCACAGTACAACTGTATATTCCAAATAAGACCTTAGGAATGGACTTGATTGCAGCTTACTTAAATAGAAACGGGACCAACTGAACTGAATAGATGTAGCAGAAATCTTACAGACTGCTTCTCATGGTTTTTAGTGATGTCTCTTATATATCAGTGAGGAGGCAGCTTTTTCAGAAATTTAATGACCATAAAATGGTTAAAAACTTGAAACCGTATGTTTATGCCAGACATAGATTCAACGAAAAATAGACACAAAGCTTTTTGAACAATGACGCTTACCTGATGCTTCTATGGTAACTCCTCGAATATAAGGTTGCGTGATTAGAAGTTCTTAACGTAATTAGAAGAAGACAAATTTAAAATTCTGACTACAAAAGGTTCTGAAAAAAATCAATGAAGTGCGTTTTTGTACATACATAGAAACAGCACAACAGGTAGAACGCGCAGAAGTCGAATACTATTGCGGTGAAAACCAGATAATATAGTTTCTGATACTACCATCCATCACATATGTATGTACTTTCTCAGGTCAGAATTTCATCTCCGTTCGGATCTCTTTTATCGGACAGATAAATATCCAGTGTCGAATTAGTTTACTTTATTAAATATTACGCATGAGAGTCGGGGTTCAAATCGCGACCAACATCGTAAAAAAAAATATTAATTATTTTCTTCCTGCAATACCACCCTATTTCAGCAAACGGAAGATTATATGACCTTCTTAGAAACACCAACTTTAATTTTCGCTTTTGAAACACTATCTGACCGTGTTAAGAGACTGACTTTGTTTTACCAAAAAGAATCCGCTTTATTTGACAGCAACATATATATAACGAGGAAATTGGTTCACTCCGCAATATGAAAAATAAGCTCTGGTATATATATCTTAGGCAACGGTGCGTTGCTGGATATTGATTTCTGACGATTCGCAAGTAATTACCTTTCATAAGAACGTTTCAAGCTGTTGGCCCATTCCTTATACCTTCTTCGGTGTAAGCGATTTATTTATAAATGAATCCAAGTATTTTCTTTGCAGTTCTATCCTCTTTTTTTATTTGAAAAAAAAAGGGTTTTTACTATCATCCACATCATGAGATGTGTTCTATTTGTTCTATTTAGATTTATTGATTCCCCTTGAAGGTCTATCCTTTGGTACCTGAAAGTAGTGATCTGTATCTCTCATTATTTGCCGTAACTACAATATTATTATTATACAATTAATATATAAATTATTATATGCAACCATAAAAAATATCTATTCTTATGGGATTTACCGCCAGATAGCTTAATCCTGCCACCATACATAAACTGACTGAAAATTATTACCACTTTCTTAATGACAAAATCTTGCAGATATACGAAGATGTCAGTTGTTAGCATTAATAACCCTTCTTCACTTAACCTTGTGACACTACATGTAAAATGTATGCTAGAGGATAAAACAATAAAAATCTCATTAGGCAGCAATAAACTCACTGTGATAGCTACGAAAAGATGCCCCCAGGGAGTAGTACTCTGAACTCTACTATGGTCCATCGTAGTTAATTAACTACTGATTATTCTCAGTAATGATGGTTTCTATATCCAAGGATATGCAGACAACATTGCTATCCTAATCAGGGGTAAATTCGAGGACACAATCCCGGATCGCCTCCAGAGGGATCTGCACCTAATTGCTGGATAGTGCATTAAAGTTGGCCTCAAAATCAATTTCAGGAAAAGCATCATATGCCAGAAATGCCACACTCTTCGGTGAAGCAATAGAGTTGTCAACGGAATCAAATATCAAGGAGTCACACTGGATGAAAAACTTACGTGGAACGTGGAACTCACCTTTCCAAGCAAGAGTCTAGTGGGGAAAAATTGGAAACTTAACCTTAAAATGACATTGTGCTATCATTACGTATGCTGCTGCCGTCTTATGGCATAAAGCACCGCAGAGGTCAACACAGGCTAAACTCAACAAAATACTGAGACTAGGCTGTGTTTGTGGAATGAAAACCACATCAACAGCTGCACTTGAAATTATCATAAACATCCCACCACTTTATCTAGAACTAATGAAAAAAGCAATGCCTATATGAATCAAGATGAATCAAATTTCAACCTAGTTCATACTGCAATCCTACAGGAATTCAAAGAAAATTAACTACTTGGAATACTCTTAACAGACAAACGTCTACCACGCTATAACTTTAAGGTTACATTTCCAGACCGTCTTAACTGGGAACAGAAAAAAATCAACATTTACCAAGGACTCACATGTTTGGTACACAGGCGGTTCCAAAACGAATTAAGCAGCTGGAACCGGCGATCACGGTCGTCGTACTAAAACATCGCTATACGCCAGAATTGTTACAAGCAGCTCCGTATTTCAGTCTGAAATCCATGCAATAGAGCTTTGCATTCGAGCGAATCTAATCAAATTAAAACAATCTCTGACAGCAGGGTAGCCCTATTTGCAATTAAGGCCTTTGAATTAACAACCAAACTGGCCTGGGATTGCCTTCAAGTGCTACACCTTTTGGCCACCACAAACAAAATCCATTTGATTTGGGTGCCAGGAAATAATGGGTATGAAAGCAATGATAAAGCAGACAAACTAGTCAGAAAAGGATCCGCATCTCAATTCATGATGCCAAGACCATTCTGTGGGCTACCAATAAACGCCATAAAAGGAAGTGTTAAAATCTGGCTAGAGGAAAAGAAATTCCATTTCTGGGAGTAAACCGAAGGAAACAGGCAAGTCAAGAACTTTATGTCAAACATTTGGCACAGTACAATACGTTAATGTCAGCAAGGTAAATTCTTCCTCGAAGAAGCGGATATAACTGCCACCTAAAGAGTAAGCCGCATTTGTGGCCACAGTGATCTGTAATTCAATATACTACCTCCCCTTAGATTCTTATCTAATTTAACCTTATCTCTTTTAACATAGAACTACCTAATCTTAAATTAATTCCGCTCTTTAAGCCAATCCTCTCTAAATAAAAACATCTTGAACCAATATCTACAGTGCTACGAAAAGTCAATAATATTTAACCTCTTCTCGACTACCGCTTCAACAAATCCTTGATGTCCTTTACTCCTCTTATGCTTCCCGTCCTACTGTTCCAACTTCTTAGTTTAATTCGTAGCTTTAAGAATTTAAGTCTTTTATCTGATGAACTTTAATAAATACTACCGGTGTTGACACGGGCCCCAAATTTGAAAAATAATATGGGTAATACGAGTATGCTGCCGATATGAAGCTATTTATAAGCATACTGCATCAATCAGAAACGCGATTTGCGATTGTTACCTCAGATACTAAAAGCAAAAAATACTTCATGTGCACAAGGTCAATTTGTGAAAAGAATTTTAACTTCAATTTTGACTCGACTCAATTTACATGTCATTCTTTTAAGTCATTGAAAAGGGGCATCCAACAAGAGACTTCATTTAAAATTTTACTTCATTGTTGAACTCTCGACATTCAACTACCATTGTTACGACCGACCGACGTTCATAAGTAAAAAGTAGAAGGTTATTAAATATCAAACGATACACAGTCGCACAATATGTGAAATATTTAAAATTCTCTACAAAAACGGAAAAAGTGTCGCGGCAAGGTTTTGTAAAGTTCTTACTGCTTTTGGTCGTCATCAAGCGCTGTTTTTGCACACAGTGAATTTAGTAAATAAATTTGAACGTCTCCGACAGGTTGATCCACAAAGGTCATCTGGAAATATAGGGTGGTGTCATTGGGTCATTTTCTTTCAAAAATAATGCTGCTGCGAATGTTTTCAGACGTATGGAGCCACGTGTCATACAGTTGGTGTAGCAATTGCTCTATTGCGTGACGTGTGATTTCTCCAAGTGGCTGCCGAGTTCGCGTGATTTTAAACCAAAATATTTTTTGCCTTTGGGCTAGGTAAAAGATATCTCTTCTAAGCGTAACTTGAAAACGGAGTTGGCAAGTTGGCGATAATATTCTGAACAAGTCTTCCCCTACCAAAAAAAGTTTTTCAATTTGCGTGAATAACTGCGAACTTACTGGTAAGCTCGACACTGCGAATGCGTTCAACGCTTATTTTACGTCAATAGCAGTCAGTTTTCCTATACAAACTGACCAAAGGAGTTGCACTCGATACGCCAGGTGCAAAGAACCAATTACTACTTTGGAACTCCTAAAATCGAATGTATCCCTTAAAAACCCGAATGTTTGTAGCTTTGACGACATTTTGAATATACTAGTAAAACGTATCTCTTGCAATGTTATTGATGTGTTAGCAGCAATTTTCAACCGCAGTATTCTCTCAAAAGATTTTTCGGCGGCCCTCAAATGTGCGGATGTAGTTCCGTTATATAAAGAGGATTCTGTTAGCGATATGAAGAATTATAGGTCTATTTCACTTCTTTCTACCTTTAGCAAAGTAGAAAATCAATCAAACAGGTCACAAAGAGTGAGACCCGATATTTTAATTTGGAAGTTTCTCAAGGCTCTGTGTTGGGACCCATTTTGTTTCTGATTTATATCAATTCACTCTTTGCACATAATTTAAAGAGAAAACTTACCGCTTTCGCAGATAAAGTGGGGTGTTCGTATGGCTCAAACAGTGCGCTGGATCTAATATCTGATATAAATCGGAATCTTAGTCTATTAAGAATCTGGTTCACTGAACACAGACTGAACATTAGCTTCAAGTAATGTTTTTTTTTAATTTAGGTACTTCAGTAAGTACTAATGAAGATGTACTGAGTGGAGGCAGTTTGCAAATGTGTCCCAGGATTCTCACTTCCAATTTTTTGAAGCAGTCTTAACCAGGGCTTGAAGATATCTATCCGAAGTACCTGTCCATTTTGTTTCCTTTTTAATCAATCTGGATATAATAGAAAAAAAATGAGAGCAAAAAATTTTACTTGGGCAGGACATAAATTTAATGATCTCTTATGAAAAGTATCGATCGGAGTAAATCCCCAGGATCAATATTCTTTTTCATCTTTGTTAATTGATCCGATTCGGAGCAAAAAAATTTGATTTTGAAAATATTTTTCCAATTAAAGGGAAGTGAGTATTTATAACTATACTCGAAAATAGAAATGAAATAAAGCGAACCTCTCAACTCTCAATATACCTGTTTCGCTAATATTGATATTTTACTATTTTATAATTTTATAATTATAATAACCTTAGAATTCAGATTCATTTTTGGCTGTGTAAAAGCCTCTCAGCCGTTTGAATTGAATTCGACAAAACACAAAAGACCCTGCGCAAGATTTAAGAAAATAATAACGCGAGCAGCACAAATGGGTGCGTGAAGCTAGACCCCGACTTGCACCGGGCTGAAGCACCAATAAAGTTTTTTTGTTATAATGTATTGAATGACATTAACTCTCTGTTCATTTCTGACTGCTACTAATTGTTGCTTAGAAATAATTTAAAATTGTATTATAATTTCTGATAAGTTGAATAAGAAAATTATACTATTTTAGATCAAACTTGGTGGCGTTTGTTTTCATTAAAAGCTCATTTTCGTACAAAAAATTTAAAGGAGCGAACAATTTTGCGAGAAATATTTTTTGTTCCGGGGCGGAGTAAATGAATTGCTCAGTTCGGATAAATATAAAGAACGATAGAAATTATTGGGAGCAAAATTATTTTCCTCTCCGTATAATAGTTTTATGCAATCAATTAATATAAATATCCACAAAAACCAATCCGTTCGGAACTTTTTATTTTGATATATACTCGTATCTATTTCAAGCCCTGGTCTTAACTGCATTGAAAAATGATTCTTGGTTGAGGAAGTAGATGCGTTTAGATACCCAGGGCTTACAACTGATTCCAAGATATCATTTGCGAGGCATTCTGCGTTTTTAAGTTAATATCTTCGCAGTACTCTCCGAAACTTCTACTGTTTAAAAAACATCTGTTCTAAGAAATTACTAAAAACTATTTACTATGGCATTTTCCACTCGAAACTGAATAAAACAAAGCCCATACTAATTTTGCAAAAAAAAATGTACTGAGGAAGATATGCAAAACACATCGTCATCATCCAGTTTCCAACTGTTTCGTGATATGAGAATTCTTCCAGTCCAACATTTGTTGTTTTAAAGTGTTAAAGTGTTAAAGTGTTAAGGACTAGAATCTACGTAGAAACTTTTTGTTTGTTGTAAATGTACCTCTTTTTCAAACAATTGCTTTTCGTAATTTTTATTTGGTCTCATCTTGCCGATTATAAAATAAGCACCCTCAATCTATCAGGACAGTAACAATAACTTGAAGTTTCGCAAAATATGTTAGGAATTGGCTTTAAGATTTCAATTACAATATGACAACTCTTGTTCGATGAACCTATCTCAATGGACTGCTGATTTTTATCTGAAGCCTAATTAAATCACTAAGTTGTTGGTTAAAATACAGTAGTAATAGTAATATGTATATAATATTCAGCCTATGTTGTGATAGTATCAGCAGTAACAGTCTTTTATTTAAATTTTTCATCATCCCCATTTTATTTCCATACCAACGCCGTAGTCGTTCTTCCAAGCATGCAGATAATTTGTATAGTTTTCAACAGATAAGACCACGGCAGAGAACCGCCGCCGCCGGGCTCATACCAGATACTCGTACAAGTGCAACTTTTTCCATTAACCAGTTTTGTTCCTTGGCTCTTTACAATTTATATCATTGTCATTAATGCTAATGTTTTCGAGTTACCCTAATCCGCAATTGTCCATTCTGCTTGAACCTACATATTCTAATTATTTCTCTTTTTTTCTCTTTCATTCTAGTTCGATGCGGTGGAGAACGGAATCCAGATATCAAAACTAATGCAAATATTCTCAAGACAAGCGGCTATGATGGATGCCTTAATCGCTCATTTTGCGGAACAAATGAGACGCCGTCGAGAAGGTGGCGAAGGAAATGTTACCGAGCATATCCACGATGGTAGGTTTTTATTAAAACAAAAAGATAAAAACAAAACCAGTGTGGTACCAGTCCCAAACTGGGGCTTTCAAAAATGTAAATACCTTCCTTGATCCTCTTTTGGACATGTAAACTTCTACCGGGCCAAGGCAAATACCACCTGACTCTTTACATTGCTATCCTATTTTTGAGTTCCACCTCCGCATAGGTTTTACTTTTGGGTTAACGTATACGAGTTTGTATCCGATCCTGCTCTATGTACCTAGAGACTGAAGAGTTTTGTGCAAATTTTCTAACGTTGCCCTGAGGAATTCGTTCAAAGTGTGTCCTGCTTGTTTGACACTGCACAAAAAGCAATTTGGTGTTAAAGAGATATTTTCCACTTTAGCATTTTGCCAAACTCACCCTTATCCCATTGTATCCCAATGGCAGGCACAATCCTTCTGCTCCATTGTTGCTTGGCCGTAACGGTTTTTGGTGTCCTTAATGGGGTGTACTTACATTATCTCTCTTTCAGCCACAAATACCCTTCGGAGAGTGGTGTCGAGCTTGAGTGGAGACCGGCCCAGGATTATGGTTTGGGTTGGGGCTTAAGTTTGGGTTTGAGACAGCGTCACTGCTGCCACCACGATTTGTGTTTGTTGCTTTAAGCCATTTAAGCAATGCTTATGCATGAAACCGAAAATCTTGGAATAGACAGCGCCCCGGTACTACTACTCTTGTAATCGTGTGCTTTTCCATAATAAGTAGATGTGAAATCCATTTATTTTGCGCATTGCCATCATATGTGGCAACCGTACTGGAGCTGACGTTCGACATAGCCGGCATAGCCGGCGAGTCCTCGGAACGAGTGTTATTAATGCAGCAACCTTAAACTCTATCCAACGTTCGGTAGGTTCCACGACTCTACGGTAATCTCGTCGATGTCATTTATTTATAACTTCCGACATATATCCGGAGGAATTAACAAATTCAGTGGAAGTAATTATTATTCTAACATGGGATCTTAATAAGATAAGGACAATCTGCTTTCTCCTCGGTCCTGCTCCTGCTACTCATCATCATTTTCTATTCATAGGATTTTCCAATAGGGTGTTGCTGGTGCTGGATGTTTTTTTTCCTACTTCTATTCGTCACCGTTCGGCCTTATTTTTGTTTTTTTTTTTGAATTTTTTTTTATGGCTGTTTTGCGGATTTAATGAATTCACTTGCATGGCTCATCCGTTAGGACTCTACATGGCATGGGGCTTTATTCATAGAGTATTAAGTCACCTGAAATTTTCGTATGACATTGACAGAGGTTTTCACCAGAATTTTGAGAATTTACGAAAATGTTTTTACAACGCAGATACTTAATTTGAATTTATCGACTAATTTTAATCTAAGTCAGTTTGGCAGAGAAGATGGTAGATGACAGTAGAAGAGGACAACATTTATTGTTGCCAAAAGGGATGAATTCGAATTTAGGGGAAGCTAATAGATGAAAATGCCAAGGTTAGCATTCGGTAATAATGTTATCTTAAGGTTATGTCGATGTCGATGGCGATGATGATGACGATGTCGATGTCGATGGCGATGTCGATGTCGATGTGACGTCGATGTCCTTAAGCGTTTTCTTTAATTTTGGTTTATTGTTGGATGTAATGATGTTTTGTGATATAGATTGTTACAAAGTTGGGTGTTGGGGTGGAAGGTGAACCTTTAAACAGGTGCCTCAAGTTAAACGTACTTGTGAAGTTGTGAAGGGGTTTTAAGCTACGTGTATTTCGTGCCTCGTGTTGGAGCTTTTGTTTTTACAGGTTGTGAAGAGATATTTGAATAATTTTTATTTAAAAAGTTTTACCGAAAAGGGTTATCGTAAATATTGGATGCTTCATTAAAAATGATCAAACATCAGACAGTGAAAATCAATAGATAAAACGTGTCAGCTCTTTAGTTTAGAGAGCACATGGTGTTTATTGTCAAATGGAAATGACCAGCTCATAAGGTTTGATTTAGAAAACAAAAGATAATTATAACTTTCGGGGTGTTTTCTTACGTACAAATCGATGTCAAAGTATCTAGATATGAAGCAAGTAAATTAGTTAATTAAATACTCCTTCAATTCAATTTATGTTTTGTATTTATGGAAACAACTCGCTCCAACCCTTACATAATATGCATTACTTGAATGTTTTTGGTGGAGAAGCAGCAAATATTCTACAGAAATCCTTAACAAATTACACGAGCAATGTTCTCCATACTGCTTAGAAATCATTGTTAGTGAATACAGATCTCCTTCTCCGAAATGTAAATTCACAAGAACTGAACAGAGACATTCAGAAATGAACAAAGCAACCTTGTAGTATATTCACAGTAACTACTGAGAAATGTATATCTAATGAATGAAATTTCGGCATTGTAAGATATATCAGCCTCCTAAAGATGTAGCGCAAAATCTTATCCGTCGTATTCCGTGAATTCTTAACGAGATAATGGGTCCTCACAGTGCGGAGATTGGTCTGGTAAGTTCCCAATTGAGAAATCTCAAGAAGACTAAGTTAATACTAATACCACATACGATTAAATCTAATAAGGCAGGGTACAAAGAGTCATGTTTTACTTTGGCATCCCCGTCAAATGCACGTAAAAAAGTTCGCTGCTTCATAAGGACTTAAGCAATTTCAGGGAGATTTTTGATATCAAATAAAAATAAAATTTCATCCAGCGAAATCTACGAAAGGGTATAGCTGCATAGGCTTGGTCAGAAAAATGTATATAAGTCGCTTAAAATGAAATGGACTCCAATGCACTACACAATGCAGTAGAAGATGACCTCGTTCTTAGAAATATGCCACTTAGACCGAATTTGTTTGTGAAACGTCATACTAAGAACAATATCTTAAGTAAAAGGGAAAATCATATTTTTGGTTCCTCGGAATTGATTAAATTCACTTTAAAGCCAATTACATTCATGGAATAAATACAGTGAATCAATCCTTTCAAGTCACTTAATGTATTCACTCTTTGAATTCATTGAAGTCACTTGAATCACTGAATGCATTCAATTTAATAAAGTCACTTGAAGTAACTACGTTCGTTGAAGTTCCTTCAAGTTCACTTCATTGATTAAAAAAAAAAAAACATTACTGTATACTCTATATAAACAAGCTATGCTTAATGTTAACCTCCCTCGGTTATAAAAATACAGCCCAACACTTTAAAATATATTTATTTGAAAGGACATTTCCTTTTTTTATGAACAAATAATCCAAATTTATAGAACTTGTGGAGCAAAATAAATAGGCCAAAGCATTCCGTGCAGATAAGTGTAGTCCTTAACTTGCAAGTAAGATTTCTACTTGGCACAAGGATTTCCTCCTTCATTAAAGAAAAACTACACATAAGAACGATATCAATGAATTCTGCTGGAAATTCAGAAAAGTTGTAAAAATGATACAAACTGGATTTTTGCAACGCGAAAAAGCAATGTCTGACCTAGTTAGGCTCTGAATCTGAATGAACTGACTATAGAACAACAAAACCGAATCATCTTCAGCAATTAGGCTCATTTAAATCGTGATGGCTTTGTTAAACACTATGCAATTCGGGGTTCAGGAAATTTACGAGTGATTGTTGAGAAATAAATGTATCAAAACCTTATCACTGTTTAGTGGGGATTATGGACTGGTCAGGCAATACAGGTAATGGCTCTACCGTGACGTGAAAATTTAGATTTCTGTAGTAACATTGTAAGATGTGGATGTGGATGACATGTAATTTCAACAAGACGGTGCCACATGTGACACAGCCCAAGAAACATTTAAATATCGCAGGAGTTATTTCCATGTTGTTGACCAGTATTGATCGACCACTGTAGTTTTTTCAATGGCCTTATTTGAAGTCTAGGTTTTCTGCGATAAAGCATACGACCTCCCACGGCACATTTATGCAAAACTGTCATGAAAAGTTTCGACAAAAGAGCGGGTATACGCCAGTAACGCCGTAGAGTGCATTTACTATAGTTAATTAACTAGCTGAATAGATTATTTATTTCAGTATAAATTTATAAAAACGTATTGTACAATTTCATGGAAATTTTTGGTTTTAGCTGAAGGTCGTCTGCCAGATTGACATTTGTTTTATATATAAAACAATTTGGTTTTTTCAGAAAAAAAGTTTATTTTAGAAGTTTTCTTTCATTAAAAGGAATCTGTGACGCAGAGCATTCATCGTGTATTTTTGTAGTGAATCCCAGGCTCTGTTATCGTGGAATATAGATGCTAACTTTTCCCAATCTTGAACGCAAACTTCCTTGGTCAACAGCAACTGCGATAAAATAACTATTGGTAGTCTGTTTTCGTTCATTGGCACGACTCGTACCACATAGTCCAAGTGGAGCTTGATACTGTCAAAGAATAAGCCATACTTGTCTCTTAGTGGAGCATGTAGCTGGACGTGCTGCTTGGCATTTTAAATGCTTTTTTCCATAAAGCCACCATAGAGCTGCGAATATACGGTATCCTCATAATTGTGTTTCGTAAAGCATAGTGGAAGATGCAGTTGAACGGAATATTTTCCGCTTTGCGTTGTGTGCAATTTCCTTTTTGTTAATGCAAATTCCCCAAACTGATACTACAGCTCGATTTGCTTTTGCTTATTTCAGGCTCAAGTGCTTCCTTATGTTAAGGCTCGAAGTAATAAAGACTTTCAGAACGCATTTTCGCAGTACTTCAATTTGTTAACCCTGATTCGTCCACTTTTCTCTTCGATATTACCTACCTCCGCCCTCTCTAAAAATCATCTGAAAATCATTATTTTACACTTTGTTAGGTTCAGAGAAAAATTCCAGTTTTTGCAATAGTTTTTGGACCAAGTAATCATTAGCTTCCTTCCTTCTACAGAATCCGCAAGTTAAGCCATGTCGTCTGCAAATGACAGCGCCGGAACTTTTGCTCTGTCTGTTACGTCGTTGATATAAAAAACAGAAAAACACTGTGGCGCTAGCAGCCCGGTATGCGATATATCATATAAAATATACAACAATGTTTTTAGGGTGAATCCGATACTTTGAATCCATCCTAAACGTACGCCATATTATTTTTGTAGATAGCTCTTAAAATATTGATGATTTTAGTTGAGAGTTCGATTTTGCACAGCTGTTAAAAGCTGCTCGGAAATCTACGATTCTCTGATATATTCACAAATGAAAATATTTGGTCAATAGTTGAAAATTCTTTTTCTAAAACCTGCTAGAAATTCGTGAAGAATGTTTTTTTTTCAACCCAAGCGGTAGACCTACTGAAAATTCCTGCGAGAAATAGCATGGACGAAGCATTCAGGAACGATATTCCCCTACAATTCACTGAATCTTCGTGATCCAGTTTCTAGTGCAACGTGTATATTATTGCTTTGCAAAAGCTGATTGGAACATCCGCGGTATCGAAGATTCGATTGAATTCAGATCTTGGCGCTGTTAGGTATTCTGAGGTACAGTTTTTGTAAAACACGAAGGTCACACGGTCCTCCCCTGAAACTCGATTGATTTTGGCATTCCTAATTGCAATTTGGAAAAAAGCCAACTCCTCCTCGGGCTCGCACTATATACTTTTTTAAGGGCCAACTACAAGTGAAATTTCAATGATAATAATTGTGTCCCGTCATTGAAACTTGTATGATAAAGACTCAGGCATTTCCACATGTATACATCAGTGCTTCCATATCCTCTTGAGCGCTAAAATAGCTAATGTTTATCTAATATCTAGAAGATAGGTTTCAGCATCACTTTAATTTGACATGAAAAATCAATGAAAACCTTACTGAATCCTGTGTCTGTTTGTTAAGTTTGTTAAGTTAAAGTGGTTAACTCCTTTTAACATGTATTAAAATGATAACAAATTAACAGGGATGCAAATACTATATACGATAAGAGCCATTGAAATTAAGAATGCCTCTAGAACACCTTTTCAAAATCCAGGCAAAAGAACACTTTTAAATAAGATTTTCATCAACCGATCTTCAGGTGACCTCGAACATTATATAACATATCTGAGATGTTAAAACATCTGTTTTCCTATAAGCTCATATAAAAACAAACAAATAAATGAGATCAGCAAGGTCCTTCTTGTTGTTGTTATATATAATATAATTCGATATAGAAAAACATTAAAATTTATTTTAATTTCAGAACCAAATCCAATCCAAAATAATGGCAATGGTGTTCTCTGCAATAAATTGTCCCGCCTGACTTTAGCAACGTTCGATGATGAAGGACGATGTATAGGACAAATGGGATCATTATCAATAAGTTATTAACAGTTCATTTAGTTAATTTGTTTTTGTATAGCTCTTATGTTTTACACAAACTTAGGAGAATACATACCACAAATAGTTATTTTGAAAAAAATTAAATTTTCTTTAGAAATAACTTTATACGGGTACTTTTTTACGTTTACATTCTGTTACTATCTTCTTTTTTTTTGTTGTACTTGCATATCTATAAAAATAAAAAATAAAAATAAAATAAAAATAAATACACACAATGAGCTATGATTTCAAAAGCTTAGGAAGAGAAATTTCCAGCAAAAATTATGTTGATATATTTATGATATGTATAAAAACAACTAAGAATTTACCAACGAAAGTTAAGAAAGATATTTAAAAAATAATTGTGCAATGCATTTTCCAAAACTTCCAAAAATTGTTTAACTATTATTTAAAAAGAAAAACCTTCAAATAAAATTGGAAACCTATACAAGTTGAACCTTTTCAAAATACACTCCTATCCGGGTTTGAGGAAGAGGAAAATGTCTGTCTTTGTAGAGCTCGGTATGGCACAGCAAAAATATTCTTCCCTATCTTCTGAAAACGAATCCTACAAAATTCAGCAGATGATTTCGGGTTTCCATTACAAACACGATAGGCTAATCAAAGTCTTTCTCGTATTTCAGTCTGCATCTGCTAGCCAATAAATTTCTACAAGTGGAATTATATTATATAATATTGTAGACGGTTTCAATACAATGTTTTTCAGAAGGGTATATAACTATAAAAAAAAAACCTTCGCCGGATTTCCATATTTTATTTGAACAACATTCCTATCAACCTAGTTTTCTAAGCTTATTTAATCTTTTAAAACCAACAATTTTCCAAAAATTTTAAATGCAAGGGATTTCTGTGAAAAAAAAGAAATTAAAAAAAAAGTCATTTGCATTTCAAAATATCGCGAAATGTTAAAAAATAAAAATCAAATTGAAATAAAGCCTTCCGACTGACTGGTGAAAAATATAAAAATAAATAATTTTCTGAAAATGAAATATTTGTAAAAATGTATAAATATAAAAATAGAATAATTAATTTAATCATAAAAAAATGAAGCATTAAATATACACTTCGTATCTTGTACCACCACGTGATTTCATAATTAACAAAATGAAATAAATTATTTTAAAACCAAAACAAAACAAGAAATAAGAAAAAAAATATTTTAAAATAAAACCTCCCATCCCCCGAAACGTAACAAAAACATATACCAAAATACAGAGAAACATTAAAAAAAAAACTAAAAAAAACAAAACGAAAAACACAACCAATAAATAATGAATCAATAAATTTTAAATAATAAGTAAAAAGGCATTAGATATTTTTAATGATGAACGGTAAAACTAAAATATTATTAATATTATAATAACATTAGTGAGGATATTCGCATATTGTATAAATTAATTATAAAACAAGAAATAAAAAAAATAACAAGAACAAATATTTAGGTATTATTTTATCATGTAATAATTAATTATTATAATTATTATATATAAATATATAATTAAAAACAAAAACGAAATGAATAATTGTTTTCTCGTATTAAGGAAAAAATAAAAAAAAAACAAGCAAAAGGAAAGCAACAAATAAAGCAAAAACAAAATCAGAGTACGCATATTATAAGAAAGACAAGGAAGGAAGAGGCAAAAAATTTATGAAATAATTTTTCGGAGAACTTATATATATATTGAACAAAATGTAAAAGATAAAAACAACAAAAACAAAAAAAAATACAAAAAACAAAACAGACTAAGGTGAATATAGTGCGTATAAAAAAATACATATTTTAAAATAAATACATTTTTTCAATAAAAAAACAACATAAATCGATATGAAATCTTTTTTTTTTACTCTAAAAGCGTGCAGTCCGCAATTTATTTTTTAAGTTTATGACCAATCTTTTCCTTGGTAAGTTTTTATTTATTTTTTTTTAAAAAGTTTCAGAGAAATCAAACAACACTCTAAATGTGAAATACTTTTATTTCATTTTTTATTGGGTTAATTTTTTTTATATAATATCTATTCCATTTTCAACGTTGAAAAGCTACAATCGCAAGAGACAGTTGGAATCTTTGTCGACCGCTTTTTCCTCAAACTCTCTCAAAATCCGGGACCCTCTACACAATTCATAGAACACCAATGAGAAGGCTGTCAACGAGCCATCAGAGAAGCAGCATCTGACATGTCTTAATTGGTTTCAAAAAGCCACCACAAAGAAACTTCTGGTTTGACGACGAATGTGGGGAGGCGCATGCAGCCGAACAAGAGGCATACAATCCTGCTCTGCATCGCAGGACGAGAGCTGCTAGTGAGCTCTACGAACAAAAAAGACTGTATGTTTTTCCGTTCATATAAGAAAAAAGAAACAGCACGAGAGAAGCACGCGGTCGAGGAAATGAAGAGATCGTGCGGAAGGAATGACATTCGAAAATTTTATAAAAAAATTAAAAGAACATACTGGGGCTACAAGGCCAGAATGGAAGCCTGCAAGGACGAAAATGAAAACCTAGTAGTTGAATCGCAATCGGTGCTGAAAATATGGAAAGACCGCTTCAACAGACTGTATAACAGCGAAGACGACCATAATTCCGCAGAATGAAACATCAACATTGAATGATAATAGCAGAGAATCCCGTCCACCTGATCAAGACGGAATTGAGATTGTGATATTGAGACTAAAGTGGAACAAATCTGCTGGCCCAGACGAGCTCCCAGCTGAGCTGTTTAAAGCAGCTTTGGAACATGCACCAGCTAATCTGCAAGACATGGTCAGAAAAAAGCATGCCCAATTAATGGAACCTCAGCATCGTTTGCCCAATCCATAATAAAGGAGAGCCCTTCGACTGCCCCGACTATAGGGGAATTAGGCTCATGAAAAACGTCTACAAAATCTTCTCTGCCGTTTTGTGTAATCACTTGAAATCGATCATGAGCAGTCTAATAAGTAAATATCAGGGTGGTTTCAAGCCAGGGAAGTCTACCATCGATCAAATATTCATACTATGGCAGATCTTGGAAAAGTTCCTAAAATTCCAGATCGACATCCACCATCTGTTTTAACATCTCCAAAGCCGCATATGACAGCGTGCATGTGGACGAGCTGTATAATGCCATGTTTGGTTGTGGCCTTCATTGTCAACAAAGGTTTAAGATTAGGCGACGCGCTGTCATGTGACTTTTTCAACATCGCTTAAGAGAGGATCGTACAAAATTCACTTGCGTGCGCGACATCTACGTTATTGGACGAAGACAGTGAGCTGCCAATGAGGTAGCGCCTAAAATTGGTCTCACGGTATATGAGGTGAAGACCAAGTATCGACAACTTAGTAGGAGTGTCACAATTGGCAGCTATAACTTCGATCGAGTGACTCTTGCCAACCGCTGTTTCTTCAAACTCACAACGCAATTGAGTAGCAAAGCCCTTCTCGCAAGACCGAATTTCTTTACATAAGACATTAATCATCCCCGTCTTGTTCTATGGCGCAGAGGCATAGACATTGTTAAAAAAGAATGACGAATCTTTTGGCCGTTTCAAGAAAAAAATACTTCGTGTTATTTTCGGTTCCGTCTTTATTGACGGGGAATGGAGGAAGAGATTAAATCACGAACTTTTCCATCTATAAAGCGACATTGGCTTAGTCAGGCATCTACGGATTCAACGCCTTAGATGGCTGGGCCTTGTAGAGCGAATGGACACCACAGTTTCGGCCCGAATAATCTTCAAATCCGAGCCCCGGGGACTACGTAGCAGAGGAGGGCCGAATCTTCGGTAGTGCGAACAAGTGGAAGGGGACCTCAACCAACTTGGAGTACATCATCGATGGAAAGAGATAGCGAAAGACCGTGTCAGATGGAGAGGCTTGTTGGTTGAGGCCCAGGTTCACCCCGGACTGTAGCTCCACTTAAGAAGAAGAAGAATGTTTATTCTTTTGAGGAGATTTTTTTGAAAGGTAAACAGACGGACTTTATGGATTCCATAGACGGACTAAGAAGCGATCTGTCATATATTCCTGAACTTATTCACTTAAAAGCTTTTGTTCTTCCATTATTTCAAGACATACAATATTTCATGCATTAAGTGCGTTCCGTTTGTCTATCTCAGTCAAAACATTTACGTGCTTACATCATAAGCTTGCATCAAGAGCCGTGCCGATGATTACAAAAAAAACAAAAATTGCTAAGTGATATGTTGGTGTATAAGGGTCACTTTAGACAATTCTGTACAAACGAACTCAATTGTATTTATTTTTCTTTTTTATCCTCAAATAATTAAAGAAGAATTAAATGGTAAAGCTCACGACAAAGAAAATCATTTCTTCTGATCATTGATCTCCGTATTGTTTTCTTGAAGGTTCCTAGAACTGTTTGGGGAGCATTTCTATTAGGGTTACAAATGATTTCACGGATAAAAGTCTTGAGCAGCCGAGGCTTACAGTCATAAGTGAGGCTAAAGAAAAAAAACCCTCTTGGGAGGAATTGACTTTACACTTTTGGCACTATCGGCCCCTATTTAAAAAGAAAGAAGCTGTCAATGGTGGATGTTGCGTGACAATGATAAGTGGTTGGATTCCAGCAGGAAAGACGTGTCAGTCGAAGAAGTCATATACATATGTACCTAGTGCCCAAACATTATGTCAGAAACCAAACTTCGTAAGGAAAAATATTTTGGAATAAAGCTTAACTACTAATTTCTGTAATTAGATTTCAAGAAGAACATATTTTCAACAATAGGAAGAAATTCGTTATAAGATAAGAAGAGGTATTCTCATAACCCACGGATACACCTTTTACATCAATACATACCATACCTAATGAAGAAAAAGTGTTCAAAGTATTCGATCGCGAAATGTATTGAAAATTAGTAGAGAAATCTACCAACGGGGAAGACGGAGATTGACAATAAGTGAAGAGAATACTTTAAATACTAACGACAATTTTTCTCACAGAATTATTAGTCTTTAAATTAAATAGATTGCGATTCTGTCTAATAAAATAATGAGAGGCGATCGAATACCTTACCAATGGAGGCATAACTTTCCACTTTAAAACCGGAAAGTGAATGCATGAATAGCCGAAGGGTAAAATCATTGTTGCATACTACAAAATAAAAATACGAGGGTGTTCTAGAAAGCTGAAAATGCACTATTTTTACACTCTATGGCCGTTAACTCGAGTGTGTGGTAGTGATATCGATGAATATCAATGTGGAAACATTTCGTTACTTCGAAAGATATGTTTTTCATCTTCACCGTTTTGCAAAAAGCTTTCTTTAGAATTCTTAGAGATCCTATATGCTGTTTAGAGGTGATACGCGATATGAACGATGTCGTTAAAAAAAATTAAATGCTAAGCGGGAACAACCGGATAATTCGAAATTAAAGCTTTAGAGCACTTGAATTTCGTTGCTTTTTTTTAAAGTTTCAAAGTTTATTTATTTCAAATGAGCAGTATATATTTCTTGATGAATTGAAATTGAAAATAAAAAAAGAAAAGTAACAAAAATATTTGCAAGATTATAATACAAATTCATTACATTTTTCGAATAGCCCTCAGATTTTGAATAAATGTATCTATCAAACTGTTATTTGCTTGTGCCCCTGTTTGCCTTATAGATTCTTGAAATTGTTAAAGAGAGAATACCCAGATTGTCTAGTCCATAGCAAACGCCTGGCAATAAGTTCCAAAAATCTAAAGCCTAACAGCGTGAACAAAGAACAGGCGGCTTCTTTCTAAATGTTTATAGCAAGAAGGAACTAAAGTACTTGTTCTGGAAGATCTAAGAAATTGCAGTTTAGTTTTGGGCGAAATTTTACTGTAGTAAACAATTCCGAAGTCCAGAGCATAAATATTTCTATAAGTAGATTTATGTGGTCACAGACTGTAAGGCAATTGTTTAAAATGATTCGAAACTTTTAAGCAAAGATTTATCGCCTTTAAGTCCTCATCAAATTTACTGAGCCAATTCGCTATTTTTGACCGCGTAGTCGACAAGTTAATTTAAAAATTATCCGCTTATAGGTGTATTGCAGTAGTATATTTACACACTTGGCACAAATGGGGAAGGTCATTGATATATAAATCGTGAAAGGTCCAAGAATGACCCTTTCGAAACCCTTTTGCCAAGTCACTGCATTATGGAAACATTTCCGTTTAAGGAAACTTGTTAAAACCTTTTGCTAGGGAAGTTTCGAATCGTTTTAATTCCGTCTTAACCTATAGCAAGAGATTTTGCGAATTAAGTGGCAAGAAAAACCTCAGTACTACGAGTAGATACTAATTATTTAAAAATAATGTCGATGTCTATATTTTTCAAAGACCTCTTCTTAATAAAAATGGCGAGTCCACGCAAAATTTTTCCAAAGATCGCTGGAATTATTAGTGAAAGATTTTAGTGAATTAACGATTAACTAGCAATTAAGTTTTGAGCACATGAATTTAGTTTTCAGTAAAATAAAAGTAATAAGCATAGAAAAAATTTGAAAACATTTGAATCCAAAAAGATTAAATTTGATATATTCTAGAACAAGTAGGTATAATAAATAATATTAATATTTTTCTTTGGATCCATTATTACAGTGTATGACGGAAAAACAAAGGAATCTCTTTCAGATAACCAATCGGCATTGAGATTTCGTTAAATCCATGTCAATAAATATACTCAGATACTTCATCTTTTGAATGTGAATGAAATTAATTCCATATCATATGACATATGACATCTGAAGGACTTCTGTTTTTGTCTTTTTAAGGTAAAGTTCAAACAAAACTCACAATAAATATAAAAATAGCATATGTTGGATATAAGCGCAGTGTATAAATTCAAATCCATACTTTCTTCTGACGACTCTTCATATCGTTTAGAAGGTCGTCCACGTTCGCCGGAAGAAGCTTCAGGAGTATTATTTTCAAATGTTACCCTTAATTCACTGTTACTGTTTCCAAAACTATATTTTATTCTTCTCGCTTTAAATCTTTAAATTTTGAACGAAAGTTTTTTTGATGATAGTACAAAAGTGTAATTTAAATATTTGTTTAGTTCAGTATAATTTTCGCCAAAACCCTACGAGCACAAACAAAGTCACCCATTGTGATAAATAATTTACTGAATGACGATCGAGCAGCTGAACTGAACTATATGGTTTTATAACATAAAATTATTGACACAGCTTTTCTGGTGAAACGTAAAATCACGTGTGAAAGGTAACCGTGAATGTGAAAGAAAATACATTTATTACTTACCTTCCATTTGAATTATTACTAACAGTTCATACCACTAAATTGATTGTTTAAAGTCATTTTTTATTTTTACTGATCAATTAGAAAGCAAACTCATACTAAATATTACTTTTATTGGGACTGTAAGCAGATACAAATAATGCAAAAAATGGTAAATTTTACTTTGCGACGAGGAGCAAAAAATGTTGATCCTCTTGGAATTAGGATTTATTAAATATTTTAATCAGATAAGTAACTAATCACCGGCAAGCAGGACTAACCGTCAAATGTCTGTTTGAATATAAAAAAAAGCATATATGAAAGAGGCAGATTAAAACAAGATATATCCTCCTACATATAATACAACACTATTATGTTTGTAGTTCTTGTAAATATCTGAAGCCCTGTGCTTTCCAAAAATGTATAACGCCTATATATAGTTCTGAATAAAAGGTGTCCAGGAAACGCTTTTGAAAAGCCTTTACGAGTAATTCAGTCAAATTAATATTCTGACCCACTGCACTTCGGCGATTGATTTTACTAATTTCTTTATAAATTTATAAATTTCTATATAAAAAAATAATTAATATCGAAACAAAATTATATGTTAATTTAACTATCGATTTTCATCAAAATAATTTGGGAAACCCCACTTTCGTAAAACCATTTATGAGATGGCGTTGTATGGAGAGTTTCCACTGTGCAAGGCCCCAGTCCGCAACTTAGTCGAATCCAATCCCGAGGGACAACGCAGTAGAAAAAGACCGAAACTCGTGTGATGCACGCAAGTGAAAGGGGACCTCAGCCAACTTAGCATGCGAAACTGCAGGCAGTTAGCAAAAGATCGAGCTAGCTGGAGACGCTTGTTGACTTAGGCCCAGGTCTACTGAAGTAGAAGTAAGTTAAACTCATCAATACTTGATTTGAAGCTTTGCACATTAATACGATATACTCTCAATCTGCAGCACCTATTAGGAAAAATGTTTAACATTACACTGCCGCTGTAAAAGCTATTCACGGCGTTTGCTATGTACTCGTAAGTGTCATCCACATGAAACTATAAACAAGAAAAGACAAAAAGTTATATTTTAGTGGTTATCTCATATGTATTTTCCTCCAACAATCTCCTGATAAAAATGGAGAATTAATTGTGAAATAAAAGTATTTCATAAAATTTTAAAATGTATAATAGATTGTTCCTTATAATTATGGGATATGTATTATGTTTATCATGTTATGTGCTCAAGCTGAAAAATCGGCGGCAAAAGTGGACTAAATTGCACAATGGTGCAAGGTTTTCTATGAAAGAAGCACGTTAACGCGGCTGGATCGGCTGGAGCTAAGATTTAAAAATTTTAATATTAATAATTATCAATCAGATTACATAAATAAATACAATCAGCGAGGTAACTTGAATGCCGTGAACTGTACTCTATGATAGAAAAATGCAGCTTTAGCATGCGAGTTATAATGTTGCTTTTTAATGAAATACAAAGAAAAAATTACAGCGGCGGAAATAAAAATATTGCATTGTGGTGTGTGACACAATTCATCTTATAAGAAAACGTGCGGAAATCTCCTGATTAGACAAACTTGCCATGTAGAATAGTTCTAAGGTCTCCAATTCAAAACAATCCCACCAGCGTCACAGTGGCAATGCAGATACTAGTGAGAAAGGTGTAACATTAAAGATCTTTATACGAGTACATTCAACATATTTCAATGATTAGTAACAGAAGATGAAGAGGAAAAAATTTCCTCAAATGTACTTCGATCACATATTTGAATTACGATTTTCTTATTTGCAGGTTCTGCAATGTTGCAAAGTTTTGATTTATTGCCGAATTAACATCAATAATACAACTTCTACTAAAAAGCTGAAGAAAAGGAATATATTTTTCGAGAAAGGATGACCTGAATTATAGTAAAACTAGCTTCTGCCCGTGACTTCGTCTGCGCAGGATTAGTACTTCGAGGAGCCTGTTTTGTTTTCCTTGGTCCTATCTGTGTTTATACCAAAATTCATTAAAATGGAATTGAATTAGGCGTGAAGGCGTAATAGACAGACAGAGTTACTCTGAGAGGCCCTTGTTCTATATTATGTATGTAAATTGAAACTGAGAAATTTTGATGATGATTTATAATATGCAAAATAGGTAGTTACTGCAATACCCTTCTATAAACTACGTTAAAAGTTTTTTTTGTTCTGCATAAATATAGAAACGCGTGAGCATGCTACTCGTACGTAGAGCTGATCATGGGAAAAACAAGGCGTGTCCAAATGTATTCCTGCTACCTTTAAGGTTTGACCTTGCGATTTATTGACAGTCATTGCAAATGCAACTTTTAATGGGAACTGGAGACACTTAAAATTAAATGGTAAGTTATTTGGTATGATTGCGATGCGTGGTATAAGCATATTGTCTCCCTTGGCTTCGCCATTTAAGATTGTGGCCTTCACAATATTCCTTCCTAAATCTGTGACTCGCAACCGAGTATCGTTGCATAATCTTGGCGCGTTTAAGTTGGGTATAAACAAACTGGGTATACCAACTTTTAATTCCAACTTATGGGATGGCACCTCGGATAACTCCAAAGAGATTAGGATTCCACTGAATAGCTCGTAGTGTCATCGGATGACATGACTGTGTCGATTGAGTTGTACTCTGATGTTTTGGTAGCTATTTCGTCCCAGATTTTTTTATTTATTTTCGCAACAGTCTCATTTGGTTGGTAACATTGGTAACAGTCTTTCACACAACTATTTTACATCGTGGATATTGTGTCACAGATTTGGAAAAACTTGAGCAATAAGGTCGTCTTCCGACTCAACAACATGGCAAAATTGGTGTGTGATAAGAACCATACCCCATGGTCGGTTTCAAGACGGCCTTCACCAATTTCTAGCAGTTTTTGAGCATATGCTCCTGACTCGACATCGCTGAATTACTGGACTCGCATGTTAGTGGTGAGATACAGCTTTCAACTTTGGTCAACAGGTACGATGTATTCAGACATGCATTAATTTCGTCTGCTGCAGGGCCTTTCTCGATAACAGGTAAGGTCTATCTAAAATCCCCTGCCAATTACACAACTACACCCCCCATTAACTTTCGATTGCTTTTTATGTCTTGTAGACACCAGTCGAGTGCCTCGATGGCGCGTTTGTGTGACATAGTTCACTCGTCCCACACCATAAGTTTACAATGTTGCAACAGGGCGTCGCGAGGGCTACTCTTGCTGATGTGGCACGCTGGGGTTTTTGGTTGGCCTGTTCCGCCCGATATTGGCGATATTGGCTTACTTTTGGACTTTTTTGTAGAACTATTTAAGAGACACATTTCCTCCAAACATTATATTCGTGTAACTTTCACCGTTTTTGCAGTGCACGTCAAAATGGCTCGCTGATGAGGGAATTTTTTCTGACTTACATACGTGACACTTATTGCTATATTTTGGCCAATTTACTCAATAGCTGTAGAAATTATAGCCTATATGTTATTTTGATGTATGAGCTGTATTATTGTTAAGTTTCATTAAAATCCATTCAATCGTTTTTGCGTGAAAGAGTAACAAGAATCCACACATACATCCATACATACTTTCACGTTTATAATATTAGTAGGATGCTTACCTCCAATATCTAAAGCTTGTTCTATTAATGTTTTTCACATTTATAAGTAGATACATTGGAGTACTTGTTATTCACCATACGGAAATCTAGATTTTATGTAACGTTATTTTTTTGGATTCAGATATTTAATTGGTTCAACAATGGCTGTGAAAACTGTTCAAAGACTTGGAGCCCCCAAATACCACAATGGGAGTGACTGTCCTCCTATAAAATATAACAATACCCACTACGTGTTTCTTCAACCCTCCATACATTATTTTGCTATTGGTATTTACGCTTTTTCTTTGAAATTTCTAATTATCATTCCCTGTGTACACCTCATTTAATATCCATAGATTATGTATGAAGGAGGTAAAAAGGTAGAAGAACATAAAATATACTCCAAGAACCAAAAAATGGTGCTCGTCGACTTGATGTGTCTTATTGTACGGCAGCGTTGCTAAATAAAGGTGGAAATGCTATATATATCTCTAGAAAGTTACTCAACATCATGACAAGAGCTATAATGCATTAAAGTGAAATTCGTATGATGGGAAACTTGCATTTGAATTGATCATTTGGAGGCTTATTCAGATAATTAACTCATAACTACCTGGGTCATCTAATATAAAATCTTTTGGAATTTAAAAGTTAAAAAATACGAAATACAGTATTCGTAGTCATATGCTAGCCAAATTTATTGGATCCGGTCACATTCATATGGTTATCTCTAAGTGCACTTTTTAACATTAATTTGGCAGGCATGATAACATTTCTGACTCCTATGTGGATGACGAATTTAAAAAAAAAATGATTCTAACTCTTTATAAGGGAAATGAATCATTTAAATTTTGTAAATCACTTGGTATCCTCCAAATATGGAAAATAATTCACCAAGAATCTGTTAACTATTCTAAAATGTTTGTGCACGTAGTTTTGCAAACATGCTGTCAGTGAGTCTGTTGAGCGATAAACAGAAATTTCCCCACTTCCGCATACAACGACGTATGACATCTATAAACGTCGATTTCACAATGTTGTGTCCCTAAAAACCCCTATGCGGTGGTTAACTTATGAAAATAACAACAAAAATCAATTGCAGAGCGTACTTACGAGTAGTTCATCACAATATCGTACAATAAAAGAACTCCCACTACAAGTTCCATTGCAATCAAATCGGAACTTCGATAAAAAGAAGAAAACACAAAACAAAAATAAAAACTTGATAAATTGCCGCGAAATAAAATCAAACCCCACCAACAACTAGCAAGACAATAAACAAACAGAAAAAGCTTCAACCCAGCTGTTGTTTTTAGCACCCAAGAGGGCTTCGCGGGCTTGGTCTTGGTCATTGGGCAATAGAGCACCAACTTGTGGGCGATCAGTTGTGTCAGACTATTGCTTGAAACAACTTCGACAGGCAGTCGCCGCGGTCTTTACTACTTGTCACTCCAAAATTGAAATCTCGCGGATTTGTATATTCGTTGACTCTACCGTGTCGCATTGATAAGATAACAATAACAGAGTGCTATTTTATTTGGCTCTAAGCGTCATCGAATCGAAACGAAATCGGATAGACGGGATTTTGACAAAAGTGTAGCAAACATTAAGTGATTCACTTTAACGGGTTTGGGTGAGTGGAATCGCTTATGTCAATAGTGGGTCGTAGTGTCGACAAAATTATTTTGGATGCATTTCAAGTGGAATTACTTGTTTTCATGAGTGAGGAATATTAAGCCAGTCAATTGTGCAAAAATATGTGCTTTGTGTGGATATTTTGAAACCAAAAAAAAAAAATCTAAATTGATATTTCATCATCCTCCGGGACGTGTCGGTTGGTAGAAAGTGTTTAAAAGTATGACTTTCTCAAGTGCTAGATTGTTGGTCAGAGAAAATAAATGAGCTTCACTACCTAAACAACTTATACAAATGCTTATTAGTTTTTGTCATTTATTTCAAATTCAATTGGATTAAAAGTGAATTTATCATTTAAAAGATAAGAGGGAAACTCATTGAAAAGGTAAGAGTTACATTACGCCTGAATGGCATTTAACACCAATGGCATGTCACCATTCAGTTTCTCTGTCTGATAAGAGAATTCCATAAACAAATGTATTCTATGTCAATTACAATGCGCCAATACAATCGTTTCCTTTATTTGGGTCTGATACTGTAAATTTAAATAAACAATGTTGAAATGATTTTATTATTTTTCCATAGAAATTTGGGGGCTTGGAATTCGTAGATCGAAAGTAAAAACATTATTGTTATCGGTTAACAATATTTGGTTAAAGAATTTATTTGTATCGGAATTCAACAATTGTTAGGTTCACAGTATTTAAGACTATTAAGTCAAAGCAAGATTTAGTTATGATCTTATTTGATATATGCAATATATGTGTATGCTCATCTAATAAATACACATTTAAGATTACTGTTGACATTCTACGATCGAAGTTGACTTACACAATTGAAAACAGTTCAGCGTTCGTTCGGTTCGAGGCTAACCAGTATCTTCGATTAAACCTGATAAGCTAATTAAGGTTTCCTTTCAATTTAGAATGGACCTTTATCTACCTTCTATCGTCGCGTGATCGTCTCTTTAATAGCTTAAAAAAATGTATCAAAACATTAAGTTACAACTCAGGTTCATGTTGCTGCACAACCCATAAAATATTTTTACTAAATCATATATTTAAGAATTTTTTTCTTTTTCAAATAGTTGGGTGAAAGTGATTTTATACTCCAAAGCGAAACCCAACGAGAGCACCAGAGTATTAGTAATGAAGTACGTAAGGCATTTGTTATAGAAAATTGAGTTGCGACTGTTTTTTCACTTGCTTCAAAGGTCTCAACTGCAACCATAAGTTGACCCCAACAGAAAGTTAAAAACAACAGCTGCAGTGTGGATCTCCTTTTGTATCAACACTTCAGGAGTTAGACATGAGAAAGCCTCCCAGAAGGTAGAACTTCCCCTTAAGAACGTTACAGTAGTTTCCTAAAATGAAAGAAATAATCAC
Organism: Volucella inflata; assembly: GCA_928272305.1. Taxonomy (NCBI): domain Eukaryota; kingdom Metazoa; phylum Arthropoda; class Insecta; order Diptera; family Syrphidae; genus Volucella; species Volucella inflata. The sequence goes on from OV743716.1 coordinate 161,312,667, forward strand.
GTCGAATGTTTGCCAAGAAATCGTCAACGTTCCTGTCTTGTTGACATAATACAGACCCTTTATGTTGCCAAAGAAAAGAGTCTAAAGGTGTTAAATCGCACGCATAAGTTTGTTGCAAGGAATACCTTCCCGTTAGAACCACGGATTTTTAAAATCTTCTAGTACCAATTTATAATAATAAGAAAAGAAACAATGAAGCCCCCGTTGACTATAACCGGCTTGCCGTCTTCATTGCGGAAGAAATACGGGCCAATGATATTAATTTTTTTGCATATATACAGTATTTCTTATTTGCAAATCAATTTAACCAAAAATCGGCGAACCTTTGTATTTTCTTTCATCTTTAATAAAAGTCTAATTTGTAAAAGATAGATGTTGACAATGGCTATTTGAGTTAAGCTGTTGAATCAATACCATCTAACGACGTAAAATGACGAGAATTCATGAGAACGTTGCTGAATGGACTCGCTTATTCCATTAACATGCTTTTCCCTTCCGTGTTAAGCTGTCACACTGACAATGCAGAATCAAGAAATGAAAAAGCAGGCTCCAATAGTTTCACATAAATTGTTTACTTGTTATATCAAACGTTATAACTCCGAATGCGGAGTTAGAGTACTTAATGTAGTCGCAACTGACCACGAACTTTTATAAATCAATTTGGACGATTTTCTCTGGAAAAAAAACAGACCATAATTCAATTCATTTATTTTTTATTAGCAGAACTCTGCTACCTAAATTTAGTTTTTTTTTTATTTTACAATTTCAACTTAAAATTAGGTATATACTCGTGTACAATATTTTAATTTCAACTATGAGGGAACTTAAATTTTATGAATGCAATTACATATGTTTTGAATATTTGAATATTTGTTTCAGTTTTTATAAAACTTGGAAGTGTTTTAAATAAATGACAACCTTTGTAGACTAAACTGTTTTATGTTAAACTAATAACATAATGTGGTAATCTGAAATATATTGATCTATGATTTTAATGACCAAGCACAATACATTTACAAAAATCTTTTGTTTTACGTTTAACCATCACAGCATAACTAACATTAATATTACAGGGGCTTATCGATTGCATTTAATAATAATTCGCATAACTCTATTTTGTAAACGCTGTGATTTGAGGTACTTGACCACCTAAGGGGGCTAAGGAATACAACATTTTCAATAATTTTTTTTTTCTCAGGCCCTGTATAAGATAAAACAATGAAAACAATATAAAGCACCAAAGTCGAGGGCTCAAAAAAATGGTGTCCCATGGCGGACAGTTGAAAACCGCATCTTCAAAAGAAAAGTCCCTTATGTAAGAATTCACCACAATTTGCTACAAAAAATAAAAAAAAAACTTTGAAAAACACCCCCGTTTTTCACTATTCTCTGCTTAAAAAAATGCTATAATTATGAATTATATGAATTGGCATACAAAATATCTCAACGAACAAAACAAGACCAAAATCATTGAAATCGGCCAAGTAGTTTCGGAGATTAACTGTCCGCCATTCGAGAAAAACGCGTTTAAAGATTTTACTCGATGAGTTATCAAGTATGGACTGGGCGCACACTTTCACTAATTTCTCTTTGTTAAAACTCGAATTTTGTAAAACAAAAAAAAATATTTTTGGAGGCGATTTTTATAAGTGATATACGTAAGAAATTTTTTTTTCAAATGTATAAGGTGGTCAAGTACCTTAAATAAGGAAGTATCACTACACAGATATAATATACACTAACAATATTCAAAATTTGGAGGCCCTAGACTCCATTACCGCCATCCAAGAAACGCGATAGGATGGGTCGGACAAAAAGAGGATGAAAAACTCAGATTTCTACTACAGCGATTGTCATCGACGGCAAAAGCAGAGCAATAATTTCGTTCACCCGACCTGGATGAAGTAAAGATAATAATATCTAACCTAAGGTCCAAGAAAGCTGCTAGAGCGAAAAGTCGAGCTCTTCAAAACGACAAGCGATGCCTTGGTAACAAGCATACACCAACTCATGGTCGAATGGAAGTATGCCCTCGGCATTGTTTGATCGGCCATCAAAAAAGTGCGACAACTATAGAGGCATCAGTCTTCTTAATACCGCATACATGTTCTTATCTGTCGTATTCTGTGAAGCCGTTCGACAACAACCTGACAGGTCAAAATCAGTGTGACTTCAGGCCAGGAAAGTCCACCATCGATCAAATATTCACACTACGGCAGATCTTGGAGAAAAGTCATGAGCCTCAGATTGATACACACCATCAATTTATTGATTTTAAGGCCGCGTATGGCAGTATCTATAGAGACGAGCCATACAGAGCAATGTCTAGTTTTGGCATCCCGGCCAAACTCGTCCGTCTGTGCAGGACGACGTTGGAGAATGCATGCTGCTAAATCAAGGTCGATAAGCATCTCACCGAAACCTTTGATGTCAAAAAAAGACTTAGACAAGGCTATGCGTTGTCATGCGATTTCTTTAACATCATACTTGAAAGAAAAGTGCAAAACTCACGGGCAGACACAAGAGGCACAATCTTTCGCATACGCCAACGATATTGATATAATCGGAAGAAAGCAGCGTGGGGTCTGTGGTGCTTTCGCAACTATTGAGACGGAAAAGGCGAAAATGGGTTAAGCGGTCAATGAGGGCAAGACTAAGTTTATGCTGTCAAGAAAAACGACAATGAACACCGGCGTGATGGAACGTCACCGTCGACAGGTATAACTTTGAGGAAGTTAAGGACTTTGTCTACCTAGGCTCTGCTATATATTCAGACAACGATGCACCAGGCTAAGATCAACCGAAGAACAACTCGTTCCAGTCGCTGCTTTGTTAGGCTAAGAAGGCAATTGATTAGCAAAAGCCTCTCACGAACAACAAAACTTTGCCTATATAAGACCGAAAATCACTCAAAGAATTTTCCTCTCAAAGTAGCCATTTTTGATAATATCCATGCCCATGCATCATAAAACAGGTCTGGGATTATTAAGGTCTTATAATGAGAGGAAAATTCTTCGAGTGATTTTCGGTCCCGGCGATGGCGATGGCGCGATAGTTAGCTCATTGGACTATCACGCAGAGTCTGGGTTCGATTCGTGGATAGGTCACCAACAATTTTTCAAATCGCCATCACCCTTTCAGCGGGCGATGGCAAACTCCCGAAAGTTAAATTGCCTACGAAAAAGCTTCTGAGAAGTGCCGTTCGGACTCGGCGATAAACTATAGGCCCCGCTCAGATTGGACAAAAATGAGAACATGAGCAACACAAATGAGTGTCAAGAAGCTAGGCCATGGCCCATACCGGGCTGCCAGCGCCACAGTGTTTTTTTTTTATTTTCGGTCCGGTGTGCATTGACGGAGAATGGAGGAGGAGATCCAACAACAAACTATTCGGACTGTACAGCGACATCGACCTAGCCAGAAGAGTGAAGATCCTACGACTAGTATGGCCGGCTCATGTAGAGTGGATGAACACCAGTGCTCCGGCCCGAAAAGCCTTCGAATCCGCCCCCGAGGGACAGCGCATTAGAGGTAGACTGAGACTCAGGTGATGTACGCAAGTGGAAGCGGACCTAAGCCAACTTAGCGTGCGAAACTGGAGGCAGCTAGTAAAGGATCAAGCTGGCTGGAGACGCATGTTGATTGAGACCCTAGTCCACCCCGGAATGTAGCGCCACCGAAAGAAGGAGAAAGAAAATAACATTAAATCATAGTTTTCAGCAACGATCTCGTCGTCTTTCCATCTTAGCAGGACATTGTTCAGTGCAGTTTGGCACGAGTGTTTATTTCGAAAATATTTTCTCATGGATTGGGAGGGCGTTTACTAGACGAAAATCGTCACATTTATTGGAACTTTTGTATAAGTTCTATAGGGATTGGCCAATTATACGTATTACATCTAACATAATTCTTGCATTCATATTGTTGAAATCGCTTTTTTGGTTGATTAACCTTCAAACACTTTTTATATCGTTAACGTATTAGTTTTAAATTTAAAAGTTGTATCTATAGCGGTTGGTTTGAGGTGGAGTTGTGCGAACGGTATTGATTCATTAATGTCTAAAACACTTTTTATAAAATACTTGTTGAATTCTTCGGCCACAGGAGTAGTATCTTTTACATAGCTATAAACTTTGTATTAATGGCTTACTTACGTTAAGAACATGTGTTTTTAATAACATTTCACATCCATTTATGGTCTTGGGCCCGTTCGATACGCTGCTTAGTTCTTAATTCCTTGCCCTAACAATATCAGCCTCGTAGCTATTTCTAGCAACGCGATATTTGCCCAATGTCACCATACACCCTAATGTGAAAAATTCTTCGTAGCATGCTATTTTGTCGCCTTTCATCTTTATTAGGCTATTATTGTACCATTGAAGCACTCATCCTATTAATTGGAAACCTCTGTATTTGTATTTAGTTTGCTGTTTCTTAATTCGTGTAGAAATACTGACCTGTTGTAATTAATCCGATTAATTTAATTGCCCTCATTCCTTTCATAGTTTCTTTTCCTATTTAGTATTGTTCTGAATCACAATCGTTTCGCGATTATTTATTTTAAGCTTGATGTTTGTTTTTTTGATAGCATAAACCATATTTGTTATCACATAGTCGATTAACGTGCAGGCTATTATAAACTGCCTATTTGAGACAACAAGCTCCTTTGACCATTCTTTAAATAGATTGTAGAACACTTTTATCGAAGAACTTGGGGGACGAAAAACTGCTGGTTTTGTACTGATGCGCATTAATAGCGGGACGGGTGTTACGGTTCAAGGTTTCTGAGGAGCACTGGTGGTTAAAATAACGATAGAACAGGGTGGGACAGGAGACATTAAGTCGTTGGTGTCGAGGGTGTCAATCGAATGTGTAATATTGTCATCAACCATAAGGTATATCGCCTCTGTGTGTCTTGATTCGCTTTTACATCGAAATGGCATATAGTCATTAGCATCAATATTCTCAGTAAGATGAATTTCGGAAAGTAGTATGAAATCAAAGTTTTTATCCAGAATGTTCAATTTAGCTGCAGCTATACTACGAGTTAGTCCTTGAATATTACGAGTACAATATACTTCCCTTATTGTGTTTCATTGCTACATTAAAAATCTATTTTTCTCCGATTATATTAATCTTTTGTGTACCGCACAGTAAACATCCCGGCTATCATGTTAAGTGTCGAGGTTTGAGGTATGCTTTTCGTTATTGTTGGTACAATTTGCACAATTCAGTTCAGTAGATGCACATTCCCGAGTATCATGGTTACTACCGCATTTCACATATTTTTTAGTATTTTTACAATTATTTGCGATTTGTCGATTTTAAGTGTTTAAAGACATGATATTTCTCCCAATTCTATGATCGCCACCATCGAATTCAAGAACTGCATTATATATTTTTGAACATTCTACTGCACACTCCCGCACATTGCAATCCCTATTCATCCCGTATGGCAATTTTACATTGGTAGCAATCAACCGTTTATGAACAACGGAGCCTCGATTTGCAAGGAACAAACAAATCCAATCACAGTAGCTTTTTTAAAATCAAAATTCGGAACGATTTAAAAACACGACTATATTGCACACTCACCAAAATCTACTGTAAAACACGCTACTTGGAAATGAAAGGTTACATACAGCACAGTTAACATTCCTTAAGCCTCTTGGACTGTTGGATTGGGATTTGAATTTTTGCCTTGATAATGTCCATGGACTGGGTCTATTAAGGTCTTATATAGGGTAACTTTTTGTTCGAGAGAGGGCTTTGATAGTGAAGCGATTGGCAAGAGTTATTCTTCGTTTGATCTCAGCACTGGTGACGTTTTCTGAATTCATAGCGGAGCCAAGGTGGACAAAGTCCTTGACTACCTCAAAGTTATACCTGTCGACGGAGACGTTTCGTCCGAGACGTCGGTGTTCAGTGTCCTTTTTGCTTGACAGCATATACTTAGTATTGCACCTATTGACCGGTACACCCATTTTCGCCTCTTCTATCTCAAGAGCCACAGACGCCGCTGTTTTCTTTCGATTATGTCAATATCATCGGCGTATGCTAGTAATTGGACGGGCTTTTGAAAGATTGTACCTTTTATGTTTGCGCATGAGTTTTGCACTATTCTTCCAAGTATGATGTTAAAGAAATAGCATGACAGCGCATCGTCTTGTCTAAATCCTTTTCCCATTAAAAGTCTCGTTGAGATGTTTACCGACCTTGATGGAACACCATGCATTCTCCACCTTCATTCTGCACAGACGGACGAGTTTGGCAGGGATGCCAAAACAAGATATTGCTCTGTATAGCTCGTCTCTATAGATGCTGTCATATGCGGCCTTAAAATTTATTAATAGATGGTATGTATAGAACTGAAGCTCATGAGTTTTCTCCAAGATCTGCAGTATTGTGAATATTTGATCGATGGTGGACTTTCCTGGCTTGAAGTTGTTGACGAAAGGCTTCAGACGTTCACACAATGTGACAGATAAGATCTTGTAAGCGATGTTCAGAAGACTGATGCCTCCTGTAGTTGGCGCAGTTCAGAGGGTCTCCTTTCTTGAGGATCGGACAAACAATGCTGAGGTTCCATTCTTCGGGCATACTTTCGTCCGATCATATTTTAGAGAAGAGTTGGTGTATGCTCCTTACCAAGTCATCGCCTGCCGCTTTGAAGACCTCGGCGGTCAGGCCATCTGCTAGAAGAGCTTTGTTCAACTTCAGTTTAGATATTGCTATCTTCACTTTATCCAGATCGGGTGGACAGAATTGTTGGTCTACTTCGTCCAGGTTGAACGGTTTATTCTGCCTGACAGCGGTATATGTCGGCGGTCGTCACCGTTATGCAGTCTGTAGAAATAATCTTGCCAGATTGTCAGCATCGACTGCGACTCTACGATGTTCCCTTGTTCGTCTCTACAGGCTTCGGTTCGGCGTTTTTGAATCTAGAACTCCCGAATCTAATTCCTGGAGTAGCATCTCTCAAATTCTTCGAATGCCCGCTTCTCATGCTCTTTCTTTTTCTTCCTGAGAAGCCGGTGTTCGTCTGTCCTCTTCTGCTCATAGAGCTCGTGAGCAGCTCCAGTATTTCTTTGTAGCACCGCATTGTGTGCGTTTTGCTTAGCTTCATGTGCTTGCCGGTATTCGCGATCAAACCAGCGGTTTCGTTGTGGTGGTTGAGTGCAACCCATCACATCAGATTCAACTGGACTTTTGGCAGTGCTGCCACTGGTCTTCGATGCTCGATGTTGACGGCAGGAACCTCTTAAGAGATTAAGAGAGTCTCGGTCGGAAAATTATTTGGCGATCTGTTGCAATTATAGCCGCCTGACGTCGATATTCCGCGCAATATTAGCTTGTTTTAGCGTTGTTGGGAATATCAGAAGCCGTACCTTGGCTACAACAAGGTAGTGGTCCGAGTTGACTATTAAATAAAAATGACACTGACAGTTTGCAGTTATTTTGGCAGATATAAATGTCTGTCAGTAAAAATAAAAACCTCTAATGATTCTTGATACCTCGCAGACAAAATATAATACTGATGATAACTACTCGTAAAATTACATTTGTTTATCAGCTGTTTCTTAGTTCTTCATAATTTACATTTGTGTGAAAACTACCAACCGGTCTACAATAATATTATTTTATAATATAATTATATAAAAAATATTTATTTTGACAATAACTTCCGATCTATAAATCCAAAAATCAGGAAATGGTTGACGTCATTACCATGACAAATTTAAAAAAAAAATCATAACCCGCTGAAAAAAAAATTGAGAAACAACTACATAGGTACAACTTAATATTCCAAAAATGATAAAGTTAACTAAACAATTACTGTGTCATGATTGACAATACCATTAAGAGCTCTTATTTATTTAATGTTTATCAGCTTAAAATTCGAATGACACATATTTCCAAATATGCATCTTAATCAGTTGAGGTATATTCGTAACAATTTATACATATGGGTAGGTCTAATAATGACACTACTATTCTTAAATATCATTCGTAGGTTTACAAAACATTTCATTCACTTGTATTTCCTGTTTTTCAAGTTGTAACCTAACATAATGTGTACAACTCGGATAACACACATTCCACATCAAATGCTTTGCATATATTTGGCTCAATTCAAAAATTGACGTCGATAACAGAGCAAAGTTCACGACTCTTTAAATATGCGCATCCATAAAAGTAAAAGAAAAATCTGAAATATCTCAATAATTCAAAGCATATGGTAGACGGAATATATGCACAATATGTAGATACATACAATTAACGAGGCCGTTAATTCGAACAGCTACTGTTTGTGAAATATGCTGTTGAATTTTAATTTTTTGTATGCTAAGCATGCTCTCAAACTTTTTCCCTGGTGCAGTTAGTTAAGCTCTACTAGTGGTGGGTTTTGTAAGGAATTATGATTTTAAGAAATTAGGTTTGTTAGTCGGACAAAATGTTGTCACTACTTATATGGCATTACTTTACGCAAGTTGGTTGAAACTTCTTGCAATGTTTGAGTAAATATGAAATATGCTCCAAGTTCCAATTTGGGCCATATTTGATGCTTTCTAAGTAAACCTTACATCATAATAGCAGAAGGAATAATATCGAACCTTAATGACAAGGCTTTTGAAAAACAATATGGAAAAAACAAACAAAAACATTAACCTTGGTTTGGTGATGCCAGACTGATCATCTGCCTATTCTTCTGATGCACCAGGTGACTTGTTCATACTGCCTTCTGCCTATTTCTCACATATTTGGACTAAAAACATATCATTACTGTGAAGTCATCTCTACTTCTAGTTTCACAAACAACATAATATTATAATTTACCATAAGCCCCCCTAGATCCTCAAGAATTTTGACTGTGTCTGATTGTTTATTTTCTATTGGTTATTTACTATGTTAATGATGTTTACCTATTATTTTCTCTAAGAGGATAAAACTTCTGTTAATGTGATGAGAAGAAGAAGGCACACCGTGATAATACTCTGATAAGAATCGTCAAGAGCTCCCCATCTCCATGTTCAACATTTTCAGTAAACAGTCTATTGCTTACATTTATGCAAAACTCATAAGTACATTTACAGGATTGCTTTGGATCGTGAGTCGATACTTTTTGTTAGATAAGTGTTTCTGGATAGACGGAACTGGTAAGCACCTTTTAGCAGACAACTAAATGTGATCATATAATCCAAGTTCGTTGCCAGTTGAAGCTATTATTTTCAGAAATAGAGTTTATCTGAGTTTCTATTTAGCTATTGATGCTTCTAATCTTTTGTCCACTATTTTTGCTTCTTCGTATCAACCATTCGTCCTTATACTAAGGGATTGCACTTGCAAAGATTATTTGATTTGCTCATATTTAAAAAAATCAATTAAATTTACTCATCCCAACATCTTATTTGCAACGGAGGTTTATTAATTTTGAAGTGAAATAAATATTAATTCAATAAATTGTTATAATATGAATTGTAAGAATTATATATAGAAATTGCATTGACTGCTGATAAATCAATTCCATCATGAACGGCAAATAATTCCAGTTCCCTACATACCTTCATTTGAAATTCACTCCAGAGAAACTATGCAAATGCGTTTGATTTGAAGGAGTTTTATCAAAAACAAAAGTCCCTTTCATTTGCTCTCTACCAATAAATCTTTCTATCTAAATGCCCAAGGTAAACCACATTTTCATTTTTCTAAAAGCGTAACTATGAAGACCCTTCTAAAGAAAACTCATATTCCATCGAAGTTGACACGTTTACCAATGGCTACCATAAATTACAATTACGATTCCTCACAAAAAAAAGGAACAAAAAAAGACACCCACCAACACCTTGACATAGAACAATTTATTCATTCAATCTAAAACGTGTGTCTGGGTACAATTGGTTTCAAAGAAATTGCCACCGCCCATCTCTATTTAAAATTTCGGATCATTTGCCAAATAAAAAAATAAAAAAACAGTATCCTACCATCGAAGAGTAAATATCCTTTATTATTTATTCAATGCACAGTCAAAATTCGACAGGCTATAGCCGACAACCGGAAATGTGACCTGCCACCCCTATGGAAGTTCCTTCCGCAGTTTGATCAACAAAAGACGATGGAATATTTGCCCCGTCAAAATGGCCAACGATTTCTCCCCCGAAAAAGTGTTTGTGGACAGTAAATTGATTTCTTTCGCTTTCCTTAATATTATCTATCGCCCACCACTGGGGATGCTGGTAGACTAATACTACTATAAAATGACCACGATAGTCATTATCATTACCATCACTATCACCATTGCAATAGCAATCGAAATCAAAATCGCAATGTCAATCCTCATTCATTTTTCAATCAATAAAACAGTTGAAGAAAAAAATCAAAAAATAAATACTGAAATCAAAGGGAGACCCACTGTTGGTGCTCTATTGGGTGGCCGTTGCACGATGGGTAAATTTAAACAAATGGAATATCAAAGAGTTAGTCAGTGAGTCAGTTTGTGTGAAAATGGAATCTACTATATTTGCCGTCAAAAGCTTTGAGGAGGCTTTTATAACGTTCAGATTGTGTTGGTCAAAGGCAGGTGAAAGTATTCACTTGTCATCGAGGAGGGTGATCGATCTTTGAGCTTAAAACAAAGTGCGGGAGTAAATATTTGTTCCCATTTCTTTTTGTAATGTGAAATATCTAGCAAATAATTATTCAAGTACAAATTAAACATACACGAGTATTCGCATGACATATACTCGTACATGTACATATAGTAAATATTTGAGTACGTATATTTAGATATTCAAATGTCAACTTTTGAATACCAAAAAATTGTGGTGAAATACGAATATCATAGGTACGAGTAGATGCAAAATAATTATTCTCGTTAATATCTTATCGTCCGCGCTGTGTGCAATCATTTTAAGGGTACTAATAACCCGTTGATGGCGCGCTAATTATAAAATCATTGGCTGCGATGCAAACCCCTATCACCAAATTTGGAGCAGTCGGGACACTAACAAAAGAGGTGAGTCACTCCTAGAATTTGTATACGCTAATTATCTTGTTATATTAAATAAGTGGCACCAACCTACTTTTAGAAATGGCATAAGAAGGGAAGTTTAAGACCTCACTCTCTGTTCTTCTTTCATAAAAAAACATCGTGGAAGGCTGGCACGTGTCCTATGAGGCGTCTTTATCGGACCATATGCACATTATTTTCAAGATAAGATGCAACACCGAACTGGAGCCAGTTCGATACGACAACAGTATGTAGTATGAAGGACTAAAATCACACAAAAGACCACCGTTCCAAAGCTCAAAAGAGTACAACGTCTTGCATGTCTTGGCATTTCCGGAGCTTCCGGTTTCAGCAATACGGATATAGATACATACATATAGATCCAGGGAACTGGAATACATGGACCAATCACAAGCATATTAATTGCTATGGGTAAAGGTCCTAGTGTATTCCAAGCCGAACTAAACGCCATTCTAAAATGTGCCAACCTGATCTACAACTCTGGAATCAAAGGCGCAAACATCCATATATTCACGGATAGTCAAGCATCAATAAATACCCTAAGCTCGGACATCATTGACATTGATAGCCACGTATTGGTTCAAAACCCTTCAGAAACTCAAGTTCAAGGAACAACACTAAACTGTGATGGGTTCCTGTGCATGAGGGTATTGATGGCAATGAAAAGGCCAACTGGCCAGAAAAGGTTCAGACACACGCTTCAACGGACCTGGATCCTTTTGCTGAACCTCTAAAACATCAGTGAATTTTTTTTTTTATAATTAGCGCGCGCTCAAGGGGTTGTTAGCACCTTTAAAATGATTGCACACAGCGCGGGCGATGGAAAGTAAAGGAGGAAAGAAAGAGAGGTACCAATGTACGTTGGTCTTGAATGTTTGAAGGTTATAATGACTAGGAAATGAAGAGCTCGGCAGGGCATTCCATAAGCGAGTTGTTCGGTTTAGGAAAGAAAAAAATGATGGGAGCACCCAAAATGCTTTTCGTATTGGAGGAGACTCCAGGTCCAAGACAACCTAAACGAGCCATCCTGCCCCTCCAAAAAAATGCCAAGGATGTATAAATCTAAGCCGGCATGATATCAAAAACCCAGTGGGGTACCTTACAGGTAATCACTATTTAAATTATCATCTCAACAAAATAGGACTAGTCGACTGTCCGGAGTGCTGACTTTGTCTTGAAGACGCGAAACAGCTGAACACATCTCGTGTGAATGCCAAGCGCATTCAAAATATATCTTACAAGCGCTTACAAGGATTTTGTATTAGCACTGGACAATAATTTTGAAGTTTGTTATTTTTAATTTGTAACAATGAATAGGTATGAGCATCACAAGCTATCTAGCATATTTTTAGTTTTGAGGATCATAACAAATTCTATATTAGGGGATATTCATGTATAAATAATATTTTTAGGCTCGGGGGGGCGTGTGCCGCGGGCAGCTAAACATCATGTATCTAGGTTGCAATGCTGGTTTCTCTCTGGAGGACGACAGTGTTAGATTTCATTCCTCATCAGAAAAATTTTTATTTGTCTTCCAAGAGGAGATATACAAAATCCTGATGGCAATGAAATACAATATATTGTGAAGAATCGATGGAGTAGTCCGGTAGAACCCTCATAAGACTTCTAAACTAGATTGAGAATGCACAAGAGAATGCTTGGGATAAGTACAAAAATACAACATTCGGCGACGCTTGTTGTGAGATGGTAACGACACCGCAGAGAACTACCTATGTGAATGACCGGCTTACGCTCACATCAGGCTGCAGGTGTTTCGGAGTTGACGTTATATGTGCTCATACTGTAGGCGGAGTAGTGCGATGGATTAGTTCTTTGTCGGAGAGCTCTGTTCCGACAAAAAAAAAATCTTGAGTTAAACCAGCAAAACAAACTTCATCAGAAGTCTTAAGTTTTTTATGCCAGCCGGAACCAAAAACAACGACATAATTTAGTTTGAGAAATAATAGTTAGCCAAGAGCCTGTATTGTCAAGAGGAACCACCTAAGTTTATTTGAGACGTTGCGAATACGAAGGGCGAACTCAACATTAGGCCATTGGTTTTTTTTCCACCATCCAAATTTGCTTACTGTACTCTTCATCATCATTCCATCTAGACCCTTTATGGAATCTAGAGGTATAGCTTTCATGCGGAGTTTGCCCCTGTTCCCGTCTCAAAATACGCCCAGAATGATACTATGCTGATTGGAAAGAAGATGGAAACAACAGTAGAGACATAACATCAGAACATGATGCAATCCTTAGGTTAGTTTGCTCATAACGCTTGACCGGTGCAGTATTTATTTTGTTGTTAACGTTATCGCAATCTTATTGTGTGAACTAAAATTGATATTGACGATAATAGTGCGTTAATTGGATACTCCAGAAGGCGAGTGAAAAAGGAGAATACTTGGAAGACTGTGGTAGTAAAACAGAAAAGGAAATGTGGTGAAGAATACGTATCGAGACACACGAATGCATTGGTATCACCTCGTCAAATCGGTGAGCCGTGTAGTTACCAATGTTTTTCAAAGGTAGGCTAAGATAATGTTCAGTTAATTTTACGTGCTTTTTGGGAACTGGGTAGTTACGACCTACAAAAATTCTACTTATCAAAGTTTGTTGTAAGAAATGATGTTAAAAGGTCGTTAGTAAAGGGAAGGCCTAGTCGTACTTTACGGCGTCTTGAATACACTGTATCGATAACCAATGAGAAATACAGTGTGTGCCGTAAAGCATTTTACAGTATGCACGGTAAATATTAATAAAATTACTTCAACTGGAACTGTTATTTCTGACCAAAGGAAAAAGAAATAAAGTCGTAAAGCGCCAGAGGGGAAAAAGACTAAAGTGAAATAACATATAATGTCATTGCCGACTGTGTCAAGCCATTATAGCCGTGCAAAAAGCCCGCACCGTAAGTATCTTCCATTTGGATTAAACATTCAAGCGCTGTTTTTATTGTACTTGGATTGGCTGCATGAAAACTGTCCCGGAACAGAAAAATTGACAAAATTGATATTTCTTTAAATAACCTTAAAAAAAGTAAGAACTGTGCCTCTGCTGATGAAATCATAAAAAAAACTTAAAGTTGAGAGATCGTTGCATCTCATGAAAGCCAAAGCTCCTCAACATCTACTAAAAGCATTGAAAAATTACACCAATTAAGGGACTCTTGCTATCGTATTTGATCTACAGCAAGCCCTCCCCACCCATGAATTTGGCCACTGCTATTCAGTTTTACAAACATGGATTATGTGAAATAGAAAGTTGTGTTGTTCACTACTTTTCAAACGTCGATGGGTATATGAAAAATGTAACAATGTTAAGCGATAGCTGCTGTTTTGGCCAACTTATCTTTAATCCACCAGGATAAATTTGACGAAATCATATTAAATTCCTTTCTTCCCTGTGACCGGGACTTTGGGCACACCGAAAAAGAGGTTCGACATGCCAACGTGTATTTCATTACAAAATGTCGTAGAAAAAAACAATTTACGATAGTATAAATTATGGAAGATTTTGTTTTGAACTACGCTCTTCTTTAAAAATCAACAAAAAAAAATCATCTCCAAGGAATCAAATTTAAGGATGGTGCAGATCCGTTTTCGAGTTCACCAAAGAGTACAAACGGGGGTTCTACATCCACAAAACTTATAATTTCGACGTTAAATCTGCAATTAAACTCCAGAAATGAAAGGGCAGCTCTTATGATCCATTACAGTTCAATCTGGCGAATGTTACGTCAACACAGCTTTATGATTCTCCTGTGTCTGCGACTCCAGCTAAACTTAATGATACAGAGATCTCCTGCCATACAGGCCATAGTTACCGTGGTCAACATACTTAAACTTTATACCCATGCCCAAGGCGGAAATGGAAAATGACCAACCCGATTATAATGATTAACAAATTAGACCGTTACAACTCGTTTTCAAAGTTGTTTAAATATTAAGTTACATGTGTGTTTTCAGAATACAGACTCCATAAATAAAATCGTTTGTTTTTTTTTTGTTTTGAATTAATTAAAGTTAAAACATCCCTGACCAATCTCTTCATGGGTTTACTATTAATAAACGAAAAATTAGGCATCCTTCAAGTTGAGTTCGCCCTCTGCATCCGCAATGGAAAAATATTTTCAAATTCGTTTTTCTCTAAACCTCCTTTTGTTGAGTTTAGCAGCAAATGTAGAAATTAGTTGTCATTTACAATATCTAGCTGATAACACAACAAGGTCTGCATCTTCGGATAAACTGGGGAGACTCATCACTAAAAATTAAGTCATGGGATGTGTTTTTCGTACTCAGATCATTCTCCAATATTTTGAGGGGCACAGGCGACAACAACATAAATAAGCTACTTTATAATCTTATAATGTACAGACATCTTATCGCTTGTTTGCCTTTGTCACTTAAACCCGAATATAGGATGTTGATATCAATCTTGTTTTTTCAACTTAATTAGATATGTTCGTTTGGATGCAGATATATTACATGTATACTATATATAGACTAGAACAGATATATATTTTAGGGCTATATGCCTTGAAAAAATGTACTTCTCCTCCCTGTTTATAGGATTTGAATTGAGTGATCAAATTGATGATATTAATGCTCACCTTGATTCAAGACCTTCAAATGGAGGTTGATTGTTTTTCAAAAGAGCTAATGCAGATGGAGAACAATTTTTTTTATAAGGAATGCTTTAAGGAGTTATTCACAAGATTCAAAACTGAATTTACTTCGAATTTTTACTTTTTCAATGCTTTTTAAGCTGAATTGATATGCTTAGATGCTAAGTTGTTATTCGTGTTGGAATCGTAATTAATATCTGTTCTCTGGGCCTGTTTCAGAAGTATAAAATATGGTATGTACTTGAATCTCACCTTACTTATACAGTATCAGACAAAATTAAGGAAACTGAAACGAATGTAAATTTCTAAGGATGAATTATACTTCATTTATTGATCGTGTTCAAAATCAAACACAATTAATACTAAAATTTATATAAAATACTGTAAAAAAAAAAGAAAATAAAAATGTTGCTAATTTTTAACGCAATCTCAAAAGAAAAAGGGAAGAAAAAAAAAGATATATTATTATAAATATTAAATTAATATTTTGTGGCATCGTCTTTAATTGTTAAGACTGGTTGATAACGTCTTGGCATGGATTCAACCAAGTTGTCTATTAGAGTTTGTGGTGTTTTACGCTATCCTTTTCTAAGCGTACTAAAAATGTCTCCGTGGTAACGAAAATGCTGTCCTTTCAGCTTGCTTTTAGCTATTTCCCATAAATTTTCGATGGGGCTTAGGTCGGGAAATTGGGATGGCCATTTAATAATCTCAACATTTGCCCTTCAAACCAACTCTTTACATTTCTTGTCGTATACTTTGGATCATTATCTTGCTGAAATCTTCAACAGAGAGTCATATGATCCTCGCCATACGGCAACACTGTGTCTTCCAGGATATTTTGGCATTGGAACCGATCCATTAGCCCCTCTATTCTTCTAAGAGGTCCCATTCCTTGAGATGAAAAACATCTCCATAAAATTTCTGAATAACCTTCATGTTTAATGGTATTGCTACAATTGACTGAATTGAGTTCTGTTCCAACAGGCCAACAGAATGGTTCACCAGAGAAAAGTACAGTCTTCCATTTTCGTAGGGATCAGCTTCCATAATTTGGGCAAAAGTTGTACGATCCCTCCGGTTCTTTTTTGGAAATAGCAGCTTTCTTTCCAGGTCGTCGTGAAAATAATCCGGCATAAACAGCCGGATTTTTTTTTTTTTCATGGATATTTAACTTTAATTCATTAACAGGAGATCTTGCGGAAATATCAGGTTGTGCTTTTGTTTTCCGGATTAACAGATGGCCCTGTCTTTGTGTAGTTTTTCTGGGTCTTCCGCCTCTGTGAATAATTTTCATCTTTCCAGTTTCGTTGCACTTTTTTTTACTGATTTTGATATAACTGATTTATTTAATGAATACCTTGTACAAATATCTTTTTGAGAAATCCCGCTTCTATATTCCTCAATAATTTTTAATTTGAAACTTTCGATTAACTGTTAAAAGTAAAGGCAGTAATTAGTGCTAAAATTCATTAATTATTTGAACGTTTGTTTTTAAATGCAAAACAGTTTTTAGAGTCTCTTTAGTTTCGTCGGTTAAAAATTAGCAACATTTTTATTTTCTTATTTTTTTTTTATAGTATTTTATATGAATTTTAGTATTAATTGTTTTTGATTTTGAGCATGATCAATAAATGAATATATTTCATATAACAAATTTTAAAAGTTTGCGTTTAACTTGTTTTACAGTCGTCAGAACTTTGAATCGTTGCAGTTTCCTTAGTTTCGTCCGATACTGTATATATTTTAAAGTTAATATTTGGACACAAAGCCTTACGGAACCTCAACTCAGTTATTTTTTTTTTTTGTACATACATACATAATTCTGTAGAATTCTATCTCTAAATAAATCTCTCTAACATACAATAGTTTAGGGTTATAATCATCAATAAGGAAGAATGCACTGCATCCAACTAGACTTACTTGTACTGCTAATCATTTAATTCCTCTGTGGTTTTGTTTGAATTAAATCGATCTCATACTTTGAATTTGAACAAGTTAAATCGTAGAAATATGTTAATAAAATATATTATTGTACTCATGTACACTCACACATTATTGAATTTAGTCAGAGATTTGTTTCGCAAGCCTAAAACTTGAGCAAGTCTCAAGTGATTTCAAGAATAAGTTTGCATGTAACTCGTGTGTACATACATATATGTACAGCTTCAAGCGTTGACAAGCTTCCAACTTTTGTTTTTATTCCATTCCACATGTCCGCATTCAAATTCAAACTATTTGTATAAAATTCGAATGCCCAACGTAGGCATTTCTCTGTAGGGTATTACAAACAACTTACGTTATGTCAACTTAAAATCAATTAAAAATCTTGGAATTATGTTTGTTTTTCCTCGTAAATTACTCGCATTTTAAAGCGCTTAGTCATATCCTATTTGCATTCTTAGTTAATATGATAAAAAAAATTGTTAAGAATTCGGCCAATAGTTTGCGCATGTATCCGCATTAATGTTTTCAGAAGAATTTTAATGAGGCCGTGCATGTATAATTTTGATTGTGATGGACATTTGTACAAAAAGATATTCAAAATCAAAATATATACATGTAGTGATAAACGAGTAGATAACAGTACAACTATGGTTATATTGCATGCATTTTATGATAAAATGTGACTGTGACAGACCAGCCTTATATGCTTTGAAAGTTTTTCTATTCCAAAAACAGGTTTTATTTGTTCTGAAGTATCAGATCCATAGTTTACCAGACTACATGATTTCGTATGCACTGTAGACCTTCGAATATCCAAAGAAGAGCTATTGATCTATTGGGTCTATAACTTAATTCGTGCGGTTTGCTAAGAGATGGCGTAACTTGTGTTATTCCATTGTTATTATTCCATTGGAACATGAGTTGGAAAGCTGCTGTCATTGTACGTCATTTCAGTATATGTCATTCATTTGAAGCGTAAACAACAATTTTTTTTTTCACTCAAAAATGTCGAACTTTGTACCTGAAAAAGTGTTTTTGCGGGGAGTTCTCCTTCATTACTTTAATATGAAGAAAACTGCTGCCGAAAGTCATCGTATTTTGGTGGAAGTTTATGGTGAACATGCGCTAGCTAAGCGAACATGCCAAAAGTGGTTTGCACGATTTAAAAGTGGTGATTTTGGCTTGAAAGACGATGAACGTGCTGGGTAGCCAAAAAAGTTTGAAGATGAAGAACTGGAAGCATTTCTCTATCAAGATTGTTGCCAAACACAAGAAAAACTCGCAGAATCTTTGGGTGTCACTCAAGCAGCCATTTCAAAACGTTTAAAAGCAGCTGGATATATTCAAAAGCAAGGAAATTGGGTTCCACATGAACTCAAGCCGAGAGACGTCGAAAGGTGGTTTTGCATGTCCGAAATGCTGCTGGAACGCCACAAAAGGAAGTCATTTTTGCATTGAATTGTTACTGGTGATGAAAAATGGATCCATTACGACAACCCCAAGCGCAAAAAATCATATCGGAAACCCGGTCAACCAGCCAAATCAACGACAAGGCCGAATATCCACGGCGCGAAGGTAATGCTCTGTATTTGGTGGGATCAGATGGGTGTGCTGAATCATGAGCTGCTAAAACCGGGTGAAACCATCAATGGACAACGCTACCGAACACAATTAATCCATTTGAAGAGAGCAATAGCCGAAAAACGCCCGGAATATGCGACCAAACACGAGGCATTTTCCATCATGACAACGCTCGGCCCCACGTTGCTATTCCGGTTAAGAACTATTTGGAAAACAGTGGATGGGAAGTCTTACTCTACCCGCCTTATAGCCTAGACCTTGCCCCTTCTGACTACCATTTGTTCCGGTCGATGCAGAACGCCCTCACTGAAATACGGTTCACATCAGAGCAGAATATCAAAAATTGGCTTGATTCATGCCAAGCCGGCGCAGTTCTTTTGTGATGGGATTCACAAATTGCCAGAAAGATGGGAAAAAGTCATAGCTTCAGATGGGCAATACTTTGAATAATACTATTGTACATGTTTTTCTTAAATAAACGTTCAAATTTTGAAAAACAAAAAGTTATATACCCAATACAATAGTGAGAAAAGGCTTCTTAATATTTATGGTACCCACTCGGCCTCTGCTGGACTTCTTATTGATATTCAGGTTATTGTTGTATTCACATGTCACCCTAACCTTTTTTCTCAGGCGATATGAATATCACTCTTCTGAGATATCAATTCTAAAAAATGGTGTTGTTTTTTTAATTCTGCTTATAATGCTGAATTAGAAAAGAAATTGTTTTTGCTGATAAAAGCCACGGTGGAGATGCACAGCCTACAAAATCATTCATTTGGAAACAGGCGGATTAACTTTGCAAATAGATGAAACAACCTCTTGTAGCATAACATATTTCCTGAGTTTAAAGGTTTATTAACCATACAGTGATTTCATGATTAAAACACGACGTACTACGAGTTGTCAATTAAGGCCAAGTAGTTCCAACCCGAACTTCAACGCCACCTAAGTAAGTAAGTAAAGCGCGCATTAAGTAAAAAGTATGGAGTACTTGCGGAGGTTTAAGATATATTCGGAAGGGACTGCGAAAACAAAAGGTTCTGCTGAACCCATTTTCCATAACCTCTTTTAAAATCTCACGCCACCGACATCAAATACAGATAATTATTCAAAATATTGCTTAGAGGTAGCAAGAAACAGTTCTATAAACGATTGTACTATATAGCATATGATACTTGCAACCAAGGAGAAGACATAGGGGATAGCAAATAATGCGATCACAAGGGCTGACAAAATGCCACCTTTAAACCAGTTAAAAACAAAAGTCGGAAATCGACCCGGAAACCTAGAAGAACCTGTAAGGACAACAAATCACGAGGAGCAGTCTGCAACGATAAGCAAGACCATCAAGGCGATGGTCGACAGTCATTGATTCCGAAGGATAACCTTTTGCAAACTGCCTGAGGGTCAATATAGTTAGTTATACATCACTTCATCAACATCATGATTGCAAACATTATGATTAACTAAAATTTAATAAAACTTTATTCCAACAAATCCTCAGCAGCCCCTTAACTGTCGCTGCTTAATGTTTTTAAGCGCTGAAGATAAAGTGAGACTAGCAATGGTTTCTCTGGAAAATTTTATCCGACAAATGAATTCTTAACACCGTTTTATCGATGCTTGATGCTACTGTACCAAAAGAAGGCGTATGCATGAACTTTGCTGCTATATTTGGTGAACGTCGAAGACTGATCGTCAATATTTGGCATATTTGGTAAGTCCAACATGAGCTTCGTCTAGTGCTAGATCTTGGAAAACTGCCCAAGGTTTAAGGCTTTTTATGATAGCGTTATCAAAGATGAACTTTGAGCAATCTGGCGCTGAATTTAGATGGAGAACTACTGCTGATCTGTTTAACTCAGAACAAGCTTCATCATATTTTTGATGCCACAGCAAGACTAAGTTCGTTTGTTGTATTCCATTGCGGCGTATTCCGTACAGCGTTACAAGTACAACGTTTCGAAAGCTAGTTGGTTAAAGAGACATGTTGGTTGAAGCCTAATAATTAAGAGCTCTTCCGACTGCAGAAATTTCTGTTTATTACAATACACCAGTTAACTTCTTCCGCTTAAACCTCTGAAAGCCAATTTTCAGACAAAATCGACAGTCAGGCAACAGTTTTCATTAGCAAAGTAATGTTTCTCTGTTATCCGGTTAGACAGCTCTTGAACGAAATCAAAAGCACTGTTTTTCCTATACAAGCACAGTTGATCTATCTGTACACAATTTGGTGTGTAAACGTTTAATTTTGGGCATGATCAGTATTACTTAGTGAACTAAGACCTTTATAGCAATATACAACCTTATGATGATTGACTTGACGACTTACAAGACGAGATATTCAAAGTCCAAGTCGTTTTCAGATTTGGTCAAATCTAAATTTTCTAATTAAGTCAAACGGAGTCTCAGCATCGTTTGTCTGATCCACAAAAATAGGAGACACAACAACTGTGCACACTATTGAATCCCTTGATTAAAATATCTTGTAGATAATTAAAAGATATCAGAAAGTCGCCGATGTCCATCATCCTACCATATTAAAAAGTGTGAATACTTATCTGATTTGTTGTTTTAAAGATTCTTTGCCGGCTGCCCATTAAAGACGAGATTTACGAAGCGGGAATAAACCCCGTATACGGACGGATCTACTATTGACAGCCCTTGCAGACGAGCTAAGGACAACGAACTTCACGTATACACGTAGAATGTTAGGTGCCTTAACAGGCGACGTGCAACCGAACAACTATTGGGGGCTGCAAAGCAGACATTGCCGCCATAAAAAAATGCGATGGGATTGACCCAACAAAAAGACGACTGTGTCATCTACTACGGCAATGAGGATTTGAAAACAACATTTTTGTAGAATGTATAACGGCGATGATGAACAAATACCGCTGTCAGGAAGAGCAAACGTTTCAACCTGGGCAATGTAGATAAACAATTCCGTCCACCAAAGTGAAAATAGCCATATCTAAG
The DNA here is from genome assembly GCA_928272305.1 of Volucella inflata. NCBI lineage: Eukaryota > Metazoa > Arthropoda > Insecta > Diptera > Syrphidae > Volucella > Volucella inflata. The sequence goes on from OV743716.1 coordinate 161,334,836, forward strand.
CTTAAGTTCAACAAAGCTGCTGGAGTGGACGGCCTAACTGCCGAGTTCTTGATCCGCAAGATTTCTTTAACATCATTCTTAAAGGAATAGACAAAACTAATGCGCAAACACAAGAGGCACAATCTTTCAAAAGTCCGTCCAATTACTCGCATACGCCGATGATATCAACATGATCGGAAGAAAGCAGCGTAATGTCAGTGGCTTCGCGAGTATCGAGACGGACGGTCAACGAAGGCAAGACCAAGTATATGCTGTTAAGCAAAAAGGACACTCAACACCAACATCTCAGACAGAAGGTCACCTTGGACAGATACATCTTTGAGGTAGTTAAGGACCTTGTCTACCTAGACTCAGCTATCAATTCAGATGACGATACCAATGCTGGGATCAAACGAAAAATAACTCTTGCCCATTGTTGAATCCGATCTCGAGCAAGGAAAGTGACTCGTCACTTAAAGACCTTAATAATCCTAGTCCTACTAAGTGGCGCAGAGGCATAGACTTAATCAAAAATTGATGAGAGTGCTTCATGCTGCTTTGAGAAGAAAAGTCTTCATGTGATTTTCGATGGCGTCGCATTAGCGGTGAGTGGAAGGGAAGAAACATCGGACTGTAGCGCAACCTAAAGTGAATAAGAGCATTATACGAGTAGCTGATCGAGCGCCAATGAATTAAGGCTCATTTGCATCATTTTTTATAGGTGTTGGCATATCTATCAGTTGATTCACAGTTCTAGTGAACAAAGAGTTGTATGTACAAGTTTTTTCCACTCTTATCGCAGATAGAAATTCTCGTGATCAACTATTTTGCAAAGCCTCGGTACTAGTTGGCTTACTCCTAATATCCGAGGAATAAATACATTCGTTGCAGCTTGGTATTGTTTTCAAAATCTTGTATGAGTAGTTCAAAATTTTCAATTTGAATTTTAATCCTGAAGGTGGCGGTGATATGTGATAGATTAATCCATTTTGAAAATTAATATTTATTACATCAGTAAACGAACTTCAATATTTGTTCTAAATTTAGTTGAACGCTAGAAAAGTTCAAGTACTCGTACTACCAAATTAACCCAAAATTAATAGTCAATTTCAATAAATACAGCAATAAGAAAAATTTGATATCGCAGACTACCATTGATTACGTTTCAATTTCGCTTTTACTTCGGGGTTTCGGGGGGGACATTTAGCCTGAGATTTGTAGTACTACTGAAGTGGATAAGTGAAACTTGCTGCAATAAATCATTGGGAACTACCATATGTACTTAAGTACTAATCACTCGTATCTATATCTACAAAACTATTGTTTTTTTGATGGGTAACTCGAATTCCAAGAGATGGAGTACGTTACTCGTACATACTCTACGAATAGGAGTACTCGTATTATATTAAATCTGATGCATAGACCAGAGGAGCATGCAAGAAGGCAGCATTTTTGATTACGGTTATATGTACTATCTTATCGAATCCTAGGCAGTGTGTTTACGATTTGGCAGGATCAAGTGGCTTATAATTTATGGAAATAATGGAGTCAAGTATATGACACATTTAATAATAGTCAATTGTAATCGATGCATTTGCTATAACATTTTCGTAATTAAACCGTGTGAATGAATCTGAACCTCATACGAGTAGTACTTGTCACTGTTTGCAATAACATTTGAATTTGGAATTTGTTATAAATTAAATCCGACTGACATAATTGAGTGCTAGTCGATGTATGCATTCATTGTTAAGGACATTTGCAATTAAGGCTAAATTTAGGGTTGAGAAAACGAATAATTAATTAACGGATTTTACTTCTGAATACTTAAACAATATTACCCTCTAAGTGGATCGATTTGATAACAATCCTGATGGGCATTATTGTTACCCATTTTTATCAATTATTGCTAATTAACGACAAGTGGATATGCATGTGTCTCTTTACACATATTGTTATTGCATAATGTGGTTGCCTAGCTAGGGATTGAGTTTAAAGTGAATTCATATCAAACAAATTTGGAAAAATGATATTTATTTATGCAAGGACATTTATCTCACTAATTCCTCTTTGGTGGACAATTAATATCCTTAAACTAATACAATACATATATTGTGGATGCCACGAAATATTTCCGCGTTCATGCCATTTAAACCAACTGGCTCAGCTACTCAAACTTATGGAAAATACACCGAATAGAGAGTTCAACTGGCGAATTATTGAGTAACAACTTGTGAATGTTGCATTTACAACAAATTAGCAATGATGTTTGTTTTTTTTATAATTGGCCCGCGCACAAGGGACTATGTGTACTCTTAAAATGTTTGCACATAGCGCGGGCTAAGGAAATTGAGGGAGGGAGAAAAGAGACGTTGGTCTTAAATGTCTGAATATTGTAATGGCTAGGAAATACAGAGCTCTACAGGGCATTCCAAGAGCGAGTTGTTCGGCTTAGGAAAGAATCACAATATTCCAGGGTACGTCCGAAAGTGGGCCTGAGGGTGTACTGATGAGCATTCATAGCGTGACGGCTATTACTGTTGGAGGTTTGGAGGGGCAGAATACTACTGGCAATTTCTGCGGAGCACAGGTGATCAAAATAGCGATAGCATAAGGTGAGGCAGGAGGCATTACGTTGGTAGTCGAGGACGTAAATCGACTATATAGTGTTGGTATCACTTATAAGTTTGAACGCACGATTTTGAATACTATCTACTAGGTGCAGAGAAGTCTAAGGAGCACCTGACCAGATGTGAGCATTGTACTCCAGTTTTTGGCGGATGAAAGCCTAGTGTATTGAAGACAGATCAGGGGCGGTGAAAATTTTCTTACATCGCTTAAGGAAACCTAGACATTTCGCCGCATTTTTGGCGACTTCGAAAATGTGGTCATTTCAACGTAGGTTGTCATTGACACACATACCGAGAACGAAAAGTTTTTCAGTTTCGACGATGCAAATGCCATTCATGGACAATGGCTGGGTATTTCGCTTTAGCGACATCAGACAACATTGTGTTTTGGAAGCATTAAATTCCAGTATGTTGATATCGGAACTTAATGAGCTTAACATACACTGCCGTTCCCGTTCTACAGCCGAAGAGCAGGGTCGTGAGTTCGGAAACGAATATGAGAAGCAAAGAGTACTGTCGTCAGCGAAGGAATATATTGGATTAGAAGTAGCAGACAAGAGATCATTGATAAAAATTAAAAAGAATGTCGGAGACGGAACAGTGCCCTGGGGCGCACCAGTACTTATTTTGTAAATATCAGACTTGAAACCATCCAAAACAACTTGAATTGAACGTTCCGAAAGGTAATTTTTAATCCATTGAAGAAGAGAGTCATCGATCCCAATTGCACGTATTTTCGACAAAAGAGCCTGATGCCAAACTCTGTCAAATGCCTTAGAAATATCAAGTGCAACTATCTTGCTTTCGCCAGATTGATATAGACTTTGGTTCCACTTTTCGGTGAGACATGCCATCAAATCACCAGTGAACCTGTTGCTACGAAAACTATACTGCCGGTCATTAAGAAGTTTTCGTGTTTCGAGATATTTCATGTGCTGACGATTTATCAGCGTTTCCATGACCTTTGGAAGATGGGACGTAAGTGCAAAAGGTCTGCAAGAGGAGAGAGAAGAAGATTCGCCTTTTAAAGGGACGGGTTGGACAAATGCTGTTTTCCATCTCCTCGGTAAGAGTCCTAAAGAGTAGGATTGATGGAAAAACTTACGCAGTGATTTTGCCAGCGTTGAAGAACACCTTTTCAGAAAAAAAGATCTGGATCAGCAGATTTATAAATACTAAGATCTTTAAGTACTCTTGCTACTTCACGAGTGCGAAAATGCAGCTTTGCAAACAGATTGACTTTGTCCAAAGAGCTGACAACTGAAATGTCATTATAAATGAGCGCTTAGATGGAGGATGAGGCAGAATTTCTAATGTTTTTGACGAATGACCAACAATTTTTACTACCTTTGAGAGATTGTAGTATTTTTTGCCTCAGTTTTTGGTCGGATAGAAATTTCTCACACTTAAGAAAGGCGTTGCAGTCATTCTTGGCTCGTTTAAATTTTTTCCGGTTTTCCTCTGTCGGGTTGGTCTTATAGGACCGAAAAAACAATACTCTCAACCTGACAGCCTCTTTACAGCTCGAGTCGTATCACGCCTTTTCCTTTGGTCTGATATTCTTTATCCGGTGAGAGATATAGGATCTCATTCCAAAGATAATAGGGACTGTGATCATATCAGCAGCGGCATCCACGTCGTTATCGAGGAAACATAACGACCAGTTATAATTCCTGAAAAGGAAGGTATTGAGTCCGCTCTAATTGGCTTTCACGTATTGCCATACTGTTCTCTAAGGAATTTTTCTCTAACAGTGTGGTCACCGACGAGCCTAGAGGTGAGAGCACATCAACAGTGTATACTTGACAGGGCGATGGTTTAGAAACAAGTCCAGGCTGTTGGCGGTATGACTATCAACGTCTGGGATTCGCCTGGGCTCATTTATAAGCTGCGTCAAGCTGTTCTCCACAGCGAAGATCTCAACACACCGTCCTTCGGGTGTTATCTCTCTGGAATATCGTTGTCGTTTGTATTTGTATTTGTATTTAGATTAAACCTACATTAATACTACAAGATAGGATATCTTTTAAAAGCATAGTTTTCCAGACATTACAGTTGTCGTCGTTGTCGTTGTGTATATTGAAATCGCCCGTAATAACGATTTCAGTATGAGGATACAGGGATACAATTCTTTGTATGGAGGCAGGCAGCGCATCAAACTCGGTAGAGGTCGAGTTGCTGTCCAGTTTGGGGCTTCTGTAAACAAAGCAGTAGTACTCGTAGATAACTTGCTTGCGGAGATGGAATTTTAACCACACGAAATTGAATTCCGGATTGGAACAGGAACTACATCTTGGTGGAGTTTGGTAACCTACATCATTACGCATGTAGATGGCGAGGCCGCGGTGAGAGAAGAATAATGGCACTAAAAGTAATTACTTTTTAGCCCGCGAATATTAGCTATGTCCGCTCTAAATTCTCGATCCATTGCAAGAAAAATAACAAAAAAAAAAACAACAACGACGATGCAAGGCTGCGAAGTGGAAACTTTGTTATTGGTTTGCCGAATCAAATTCTTGAAGGTTTTATGACCTTACAACAATATTCACAACCTGCCATTCATCGGTTGTTACATACACTCAGTCATTGCCTTTGCCGTATAACAGTATACAGCAAAAGCAATGACCGAGTGCAAGCAACAGCACTTACACCAGGGGCAGGAGATGGAGGATGCCCGCACTATACATACTATATGTTTGTTGTTTTTGTTTCACTAAACGGCACTAATGGTTTTTTTTTTTGCACAAATTGATTTTTTTTTTTATTTGTTTTACTTTTCACTAATTGTGCACTCGCGCGCGGTTTTGAGGGGAAGTAGGAGGCTGTATATATGTATAAATATTTTTTTCTTTTTTTTTCCAGGCGGTTAGCGATTATACGAGTGCACTGATATTGCGTGTGCACTCGTCGGAGGTCAGCTCGGAATGTTGATGGCTACATAAAAACATCAATTTGGTATATTTAAAGAGATTAAACCTTACCAGAACTTAATGAAAACTAATATATCTAAAACATGTCGCTGTTTGGTGTGAATTTCAAACTAGAGACAATTTTTGACTATATATACTATTTAATACACAAATAGTTAGTTGCAAACTGCAATGGGAATTGGTAGCCAGTGTTTTGTACCATTATTAGTATGGATTTCGAAGACATGTGGTTCTTGGAGGTCAGCTTCCTTGTCGTAATATACAATGGTATTATTGCATGAGACATCCCCTCATTGAAAAAAAAAAGGCTGTCAGAGTTAGAGAAATGTCTTTTCGGTCTTAAAAAACAAACCCGATAAAGTAAAAAAAGTTCAAACGAGCTAAGAATGACTGCAATGCATTTCTTAAGCGTGTGAAATACCAATGCGACCAAAAACTGAGGCAGTGTCCCAAAGGTAGTAAACAATTTTTGGCCGTTCGGCAAAAACATTCGAAATTCTGCCTCATACTCCATTGCAACGCTCAATAAAGACAAATACATTTTCGCACTCGTGAAGTAGTAAGGGTACTTAAAGATCTTAAAATTCACAAATTCGCTGGTGCAGATAGTATACCTTCCCTTCTTTTGAAAAGGTGTTCTTCTACGCTGGCAAAACCACTGCGTAAGCTTGGTTTGTCAATCTTTTTAATTTTTATTAATGATCTCTTGTCCGCTACTTCTAATTCAATATATTCCTTCGCTGACGACAGTACTCTCAGCTTTTCATATCCGTGCCCCAACTCACGGCCCTGCTCTTCGGCTGTAGAACGGAATGGCAGTGTATGTTAAGCTCATTAAATTCCTATATCAACAGCATAACTAATTGAGGAACTATCAATAGGGTGGAAATAAATGCTTCCAAAAAACAATGCTGTCTGCTGTGGCTAAAACGTAATTTAAACAAAAACGACAACTTATATTTAAATGACCACATATTCGAGGTCGCCTAAATACTGCGATATGTCTAGGTTTTCGCAAGAGATGTAAGAAATTTTTCACTTCCCCTAAGCTGGCTTCAATATATAAGGCTTTCATATGCCCAAAATTGAAGTACAATGCTCACATCTGGTCAGGTGCTCCTAAGACCTTTTTGCAACTACTGGATAGAACTCAAAACCGTGCGATAAAACTTATAGCTGATTCTAATATTAGCAGCTCTTTGTTTCCTAGCTACTACAATGTTCAAATATTCGAAACCAACGTACATCGGTACCTCTTTTTCCTCACTCCCTTAAATTTCCTTCGGCCACGCTATGTGCTAACATTAACAATAAAAAAACAATCGAATAAAAATATCAATTGTTGCCTTGGGAAAATAGTTCTTTGAGTAACATTGTTTGCAGATGCAATAATGCTAATGAATGCGAAACTATGGCCCGAAAAGTCCTCAAAATTATCTCGCAATAATAACTTTATATTAGAGAATGTATGCGATGATTAAGTGCTCTCTGTGAATGAGTCCCCACCCAAACAAATGAAGTAAATGCAATGATTCATTAATTCTATTGTGTGCGCCGCCTAAGGTTAAGAAGAACAAAAAGAGGTTTTGCTTGTTCAACTCAGATTCAATACTCCATAAGGGACTAAGTTAACAAGAAAAACAATTAACACAAAATAGATGTTATTTGGAAAACCCCTTACTGGATATTAAAAGACTGTGGAACTCCTATAAATCTCAAACTTGAGACGTCTTCTTGCCTTATTATGATACAATAGAGCACCCAAGGTCTTTCTTTCTAATTCGATATTGCAATATGTCTAAAAAAAAATGCTCTTCTGCTTATAGTCTGCATGTCATGTGAAGGAATATTCTATATAAATACCAACAATATGCATCTTTTATACTAAACCTTTATAAATTTTTCATTGCAGGGTAAACTACAAAGGACAATCAACAGATTGGTAAAACAGAACTTGGCAACGTCATTAAAATATTTTGTGAAATGAAATGATACCACCCTTCCACTAATATCGTCTACACAAAAGCACCATGGCAGAAGCTGTTGTAGAACGCCTTGAGAACGAAATTAATGTCACCCATCCGCAAGCGCTAGAAATTCAATTAAAATTATATGACATCTTCATTCCGATTTTATGCTCAATTATCATATTCGTTAACTTCCTTATTGTCATTTCCAGCGGACTTATCCTGCATAAAAGTAAATCCATCTGAGAGGTAGCAGTTTGTTTTGTAATATCTTTAAATTCTTATCTCTTTTAGGACAACAACCACGAGCTACGTACATCTTTCTGGGAAATATTGCCCTCGCGGATCTTCTTATTGGAGTCGTCGTACTCTTTGGACAGTACTACCCCCATGAACTGCGAAATGAAATGATTTGTTGCATTTGCATTGGTAAGTATTTTCGAGTTAACATACGAGTATTTAGTCTTTCTGGATTGAATGTATGTTTTTCTTATCGCTTGTCTAGGTATGACTGTTGCAGCTACTCTAGTGTCCGTATTTAGCATCGGGCTAATTGGGGTTGATCGATACCTATACATTTTGTATGGCCTCCAGTATCAGAGATACGTTTCCTCAAGACGAGCACGTTTCATGGTTCTTACCGCATGGGCACTAGCAATCCTCATTGGATTTCTGCCAGCATTTGGAGTCCGGAACTCAACCGATAACGGCAAACTGTGTTGGTTCATTGTACTGGTGCCACCGAAAGTTGTTCTTTTGATCACAAGCATCGGACTAATTCCATTGATTGTCATCGTAGTACTGTATAGTATTATCCTGAAGCACGCTCTTGGAAGGATTTCTCATATGCAGCGGGCTGCATTAGGTAACCAGGGAACTCAAGTTGGTGATTTGCGACTTTTTCGCGGTGGTGCCCCTACACAGAGATCGTCTGTTGCATCTACAGAAGGACCCAGAGTTAGTTGCATTCAAGACGGTGAAGAAGAGCGACCAAAGGCAAGGCGATCTGTATTTAATTGCTGTCGAAAGTATATTTACCTTTCATCCTTCCCCGATAATTCCTATATTTACATTCTCGTATGTTTTCTCTTTTCAGAACGAACAAAGTCGAAATTTCGCCCGTGTACAGTGCCAACAAGTGGAAAGCCATTAAAATCGTTTTGCTTACAACGGGGGCGTTTTTCATCACCTGGTTTCCCTATTTCTTCGCATCCACCCTCTACGTCATGTGTACGCCAGAGTCAGACCCTGATTACTGTGATGGCTTGCGGGTAGCTATAGCAAGCCCATTAGCGATTCTAGGTCTTTGCAATAGTCTAATCAATCCGCTGATTTACGCATGGTGGCATAACGGCTTTCGAGAGTCTGTTAAAAAAATTTACACTAGTATACTGGGTGACCGATTTCAAGGTCAATCGGCGAAGCATCCCATTGCGAAGCGCAGCCTGGCGCCTGCAATAAGCCATGGAACTACCACTACTCTGACAGATTTGGAGAATTCTGATTTGGAGCAAAGAATTTATGATCCTCCGAAACGAGATGAATCGCCAATTAAACGAAAAAACAGCAATGGTATGGAGAGTTCGAGCGGAAACGAATTGTAGTGGATTTTAGTTGATACGATTCGATGTATGAGACTTATTATAAATAAACTAGCACGATAGAAATATATATCCCATAACAGTAAGAATATAAGTAATGAAAAATGTTGGTTTGTGAATAAACAAGTACCGAACAAATAACGTGTTAAACATAGAATGATGTATGTCCAAAATTATTTAAGAAACGAATCAATTTCAAGACCGGAACCAATTTGAATATTCTCATCCACTGGAAGAAAGTCTCCCGAGAATGTAAACTTATAAATGAACCATCTAGGTTGAATGCCACAACCAGGTTTGAAAATTTGTTTTAAAGCCATAACTACCGTGACACAGCTTGGTTCTTATATAAGGTTTTATAGATAAAGAGCACCACAGCCATTCCCCGATAGATGACGCGACTCCAATTTTTTAAGATGGCATATGGTATAGTAAGCAAACTATTCGTTATAAAAAACGAAATTTGAATTTTCATTCAATCTTCTTCTTCTTATCCTTTTATTAACCCTTTCCTCGTTATACGAACTTATGCGTAACGAGTTTCCCATTTTTACTGCATCGCTGTAATGTCGCAGACCGCAGAACGCGTCTACATAATGCTCGGTCCTGGATCGCTTCAGTGGTTAGCCCCAGACTATACAAGCTATACAACTAACAAAAATAAACTTAAACTTAAAACTAAGGCTGCTTGGAGAGAAGAAGGAGATCGGTTTTGAGGCAGAGAGTGGAGCGATTGAACTCAAAGAGATTGGTTCGTTGGCGCCATAAGGGGTGTGGTGGATTGGAAAATAGAATAGACGAGTGGTACATAGGTTAGGAGGGTTAGTGCTGAGAAAAATAGAGTTGGGAGGGAACGCGCAATCAACGTGACCTGTAAGGAGTCGGCGAATAAGTTCTAAACAACTTTTGAGGCACCAGATCGGAAAAACTGTCAAGGTCTTGTTGAAGGCGGAAGGAGTCATGGGGTGAGGAAATGGTTTTAAAAAATTTGGTGTCGTCGGCGTAAAGGGAGACGGACAAGTGGTTCTATCGAGATTTTTAGTGGTTAATATAAAAAGAAGTGAACCTAGATGGCTGCCCTGTGGAACTCCAGGGCTGACCTTAAACGAACACTGCAAAAAAGGTTTTCCAGGTAGAAGGATACCCATTTTAACAGTAGTTTAAAGCCGAAAGCAGACAATTTGAAGAGTATTAGTCGATGGGAGATTTTATCGAAGGCCTTTCTAAAATCGGTTGCAATTACATCGACTTCATTACCATTCTCTTAAGCTGAAGGGCAAAGAATACGAATTCAATGTCATTTATGGTGGTTGACCTGCTCTTTAGGAATCCACTTTGTCGAGGGGAGAGAAAGGATTTGCACTGGAAGTTTAGAACTTCATGCAAGATACTTTCGAAGAGTTTGGTTATATGGGAGAGTTTACCGTTATAGTCGATAGTTGGTAAAATCATTCTTTGATCCTTTTTTGTGGATCATGATTATGAAGGAGGTTTTCCAAATACATATAAGGAAATTCTCTTTGTGAAAGGGATATATGAAAGAGAACTGAAGGGGGACAGGGAGACCATCTAAACCGGGTGTGTATTCGTCATTAAGTTGTTGTCATTGTAACTTATATATTCGATAAGATACGGGTCCAAGGTGTGTCCGAGAAATGGGCCATTGGTAAAATTCAGGAGGTAATTAAAATAAGATGGATCTATTACAAAGGAGTCGTTAGTGAAGGATTGATTAAAAAAAGGTGGCAAATAGGTTGGCAATGGTGAGTGGATCGGTTGTTGACTTGTTGTTGAAGGAGAGAGAAAGAGGATAACCATCTTTTATAGTTAAAAAATTAAAAAAGAACTTAGGACACTTGTAAAGAGAATCGTAGAATTCGGTGAAATGAAAATTAGTTCCGAGATACTCGTAGTTGGAATAGTCGAAAGAGGATCTGGTATGAAGGAAAACAGCCCATAACTTGTTTCTCGTATTTCGCGTGGAACGAAGCTTCCGATTATACCAGAGAGAACTAGTGGATGATGTATTAAGGCATGAAAACAGAACGTAAACGTACTGGTACTTATCAATTGTCGAAGGGGATAGAGTACATAGTTAATTGAATCTATTGTGAAAATAAGGTCTAATTGCCTAGCTGACTTGGCATAGGCTTGAGTCCGTTAAGCGATTAAGGAAGAGATATTCCTTAGCTGAGCTTTCATTTGAAGCGATAAAAACCCATTGATCATCTGATGGAGTTCAAGTTCGTCAGCATCAGAATTGCATATGTGTTTGTCTCCGCTTGGAAGGTAGACGCAAGTTTTCTAACGAAGAGTAAAATCTTACGTTGTCGTCCTCCTAAAAGACATCCGTTAAGACTCGACTTCATTTTATTTCTGGTTCGATACTGGTCGAAACTATTCATAACCATAGAGAAAGTCGAATTCAAATTTTTTCCCGGCACCAGGAGTTCTAGTGTCACTGCATCAGACAACATGCTTATATGATTAAAGTCAAGAACATTCGACGCGCAAAGTCATCGAAGCCCTATTGCCATCACATACTCGCCGCAGTCAGCGCCAAAATCAGTGTCAAATCCACCAGAATTCCTTTTATACACAGGATTTGATTTAATTAGTAATTTGTCTATGTCATGTTGTATTGCGTTCATCTCAAGAAAGCACCTTCTTGTTAATTGGACGTTCAATTCTGCCTACCAGATTTTGAAGCGCACTATCGCAAGATTCTCTTCTTTGGTAAACATTTGCATCGGAGAGAGGGAATGCACTCATAAACTTGTTTGGAGCTTGACCATTCTCTCCATGGCCTTGAAGATGAAGTAGCTCAGACTAAACGGTGTGAAGGTCTTCACAAGCATAAGGCTTCTCTCACTATTTGCCAGAGTAAGCCAGTGCTAGTAGTGAAGATTTTCTTTAGAGTTCCCAGCAGCTTTCTTTTTAAGAGGCATTCTTCGAATCCGAATTATTTTATTTGATCTGCAAGGCAACAATTTTTCTTTAAATTAGTGTTACGTGGCTCGTTCAGGAATTGTGTACTTGATGTCGCACTTGCGACACCTTCTCAAAAAGTTGTTCATTACTCCCAGTAGTATTTCACCTGTGTCCGTGTGTTTGTTTTGTTCTAAGCGCTTTCTGTTTGCAACAACCCAGGAAGAACAAATCAAGTGCAATCAGGTCAGGTGATTCCAGGAGTCAGGAATTTGGTGTGATTTCAAATCAGTTTGTTGGGGATTGAGAGCAAAATACGCATAGAGTTGCTTAGGATATCAATTGACCGTAAGAGTGCAACATTTAAGAGTGCAACATTTCAATGCATATGTATGACAAAGGAGGATAAGGAGCTGTTATGTACATATAACAAATATTTAAGTTTGAGTGACATGTTTCTGTCGGCAAATATTGAAAGTTTTCCTTACCATTTAAGACGGTACATCTAAATCCACGTTTGATCTCGCTTCCCCAATTTCTTCGGCGGTTAATGACAGATACTAAGCATTTAAATCTTCTCTTATTCTGGCACAATAATTTCTTTGAAATTCATGCTTAGATCTGCATTTGCAGATCCGAAAGAACGACAATGCGTATCCGTATTGTACCACTGATTCGTGACCCGGTATCTTCAAGCAACTTTATTTAATCATTGAGATTTGGCACATAGTAGATAATAATTGCACTGTCATCTGCGAAAATGAGAGAAGTCGACTCGATCTCTTCAATGTGTTGCTTCAATAGAAAATTTTGCACGACATTAAAAAGCAAGTTTTTACACATTTACTACCTTGGTGAACTCCTACTTTAACTTCGAATTAACTAGCTAATACTGTATTATTGTATGTATTTTTCTTTTATTACTTTTATCTTACTATTCCATCACTTCTTCATTTATGAAGGGCCAACCTTTTAAAACAGCTGACAGAGTTTATTATGTTATTATACAATATATGATAATCTGCACTGCTGAAAAGCATTTCCTCCCTTTTTACCCTGTTTAGGAGCTCAAAGATATGCCAAATTACTTATTTTTCCTATTATTCACTACACACTTGCAAGGAGCTATCAATATTCTGCGTTAAGTGGTAAATTTATAGCCTTATTGTCATAAGTCGGTCTTTAATTATTAACACGCTTATGATCTAGGAGTTTAGCTGGCAATTTTGTTCCGTAATAAAAAATGTTGGCCGCTTTTGCTTTCGAGTTTAAGTAGCAGGCCATGCTAGCAAACTAGCTTGAAATTCGTAGTTTTTTTGTTTTCTGAAAAGCATGTTTGTCTCCGGAAACTGTATTCATTGACCCCGGAATCACCCTTACGATGAGAAAATTAAATGTCTGATGCTTAGTTTTTAAAGTGGCATTTAATGAATTTTCTCTTAAGCCACCCTTTACGACAAAGAAGGAACAAGCTACGGCAATATTCTGTAATTTTTTTTCGCAATATTATATATTTTTTTAATTGATTTACTTTAACTGGTCTCGGTGGCGATTATTTGAAACAGAACAACATTTTATTGTTATGTAACGTTGCCTATTCCCATGGCACTATTAAAATGGTAGTCAAATCTACTGTTCTACAATCTAGTAAATACAACACAAATGTAAAAGCCAAAAAGTTTATGTTAAGGGTTCTTCTAGAAAAATAATTATATCAAAGCTCTGTCTTGAAAACATTAAATTCGAATAAGTCAAAGTAGTTCACCTATAGGATCAGTCAATTCATGGACCCCAACTGCTATTGAGACTGTTTATGTTTAGTTTAAAATTGTAAAAATCCTGCCGCAAGTGAATGTGCTGAAGAAGATCCAAATCTTACTATTTCACTGCACAGCATTTGGGCTTGTCCTACGGCACATTATGGCATATTTTGCATAAGGATTTGAATCACACCCTTATAAAATTCAACCCATTCAAGAATTGAAGCCAGCTGACCACGAAATGAGTAGAACTAACTCCGATTAGGTGCTTGAACATCAGAGATGGATGACAAATTTTCCCGCAGCATTTTCTTAGGCATGAGGTTCATTTCCATTCGGCAGATACGATAACAAGCAAATTATTCGCATATGAGAAGGTAAAAATCCACATTTAACTGTCAAAAGACCATTCTATCCACAAAAAGTCACAGTACAGTATGGTGTGCAATTTTGTCTGGTTGTGTCATACCCTTCGACAATGAGGAAGGTTTAATCGTTGCCGTAAATTCTCATAGGTACAAGCCAAATGCTAACCGATTTCTTTAAACCTCTAATCGAATATATGGAAGTGGAAGACAGCTGGTTTCAATAAGGCGGTGCCATATGTACCTCACACAACTCAACCTATTTTTGCTTCATTGCGAGAAAAACTAGCTGGATGAGTTATTTACCGATTTGGTGTTGAGAACTGGCCACCAAGATTGTGTCATTTATCGCGCCGTTAGATTTATTTGTCTGGGTATGTATTCCATTCATAATCGTAGGATCCAAATAATATGCTGAAATAAAAATTTTATCGAAATCTGAATCATAAATGTGTTCTATTTAAATTTACTTTCGGAACAACAAAATGGATGAGCCTCTATAGTGTTCACTTCATAGGAAATGTGTAGTGTCGATTGTAAACACTGCCGTTCGTCGCATCGAATATTTTTTTTCTTACCATTATGTTAAACTATCTTCTATCTGGTATTAAAAAAAAAACTTTCATCACTTTTTGCATTTAGTTTTAATCACTTGAAAATATAAATGAAAAAAATAAAATTATTACAAATTCATAAGCCACTCATTTCATGCGAACTAATCCCAGAGATAAATTTCTTATATTCTGAGGTTGCTAACAGGTCAACTGTAGAACATAAAAAGATTTTGTAGAAATGCAATATGACAATTAGCTTATATTCAGCAGAAGAAAAGCCATTGTGCAGCCATCAAAAGAAAAGCCAGCCGAAAAATCATTTTTACATCTGCCTACCATCATAAGGGACTCTGAGAAATCATTTTGTCCTTTTACTCACAGGATAGGTGAAATTAATAAAAACGAACAAATTATGCAAAACAATTTTTAACCGGACTACCGACCAGTAAATCCTGTTATCAAAACACAATCTTTCTTTCCCAACAAATACAGGGTCCCGCAAATCGCTCTAAAATAATTAAATCCTTTTCCTTAACACTGGATGTGGTGTTTGTCCCGTCTGGGGATAACTATGCATACTCGTATATTGCATCTTCAATGCAATGGCAGTTAACCGTGAAAGGGACATGCAGCGGGCAATATAGAAATGTGCTTGTGCGGAGGGGCTTTCTAAAAGGTTTGTGCTTGTGCGTATGTTTATGTAGTCTTTCAAGGGGTCTTGGAGGTCTGTAACCTTTCTGCAGTGGCCCAGAAGAATATGAAAATAAAGAAAATGCAACGGCGGCGGCCTGTTGGATATGTGCATGAGGAATAATGGTAAAGAATTTTCCTGTTTATGCCTCGTTTTCCTTCTTTTTATTGTTATTATGATCATTTCTCCATATTTTTCTTTGTTACACTAGGTTTTGTTACGGTGTAGGACCTGCCGTTTGTTGCAGTGTCATGCAAATATTTTTATAATCTTGAACTGTGCCTTCTTTCTTTTTTTCTGATTATGGATCCCGATTATAGGATCTTCTATTCATATGATGATGAATTATACAGGATGCGCGTGTTACATTGTCTATTGAGAAAAGGACATCTGCCAGAGTTTTGTAATATAATCTGAGGTGATAATAGACGAAGTGACGGTCTCTGATGCTTTATGATCAATTGTATGTATAGAACGTTTTGTTGGAACAGCCCACGCGATAAAACTTAATTAATGTTGGTGTTATATATATTGTATTGTAGAATATAGGTAAGTGAACTGGTCCTTTTTGTTCGTTAAGTGTGTTGAAAAAAGCAATGAAACTGGCTTCGTGGAACTGTGACTGTAAATAGTCTGGACTGGAACTTCTAGTATAATGGAGCTTGAGATCATACAATTGAGATTGGACAGAAAAGCTCATAAGGCTATACGATTAGGGACCACTTATAGTACAATATAACTTAAATTGCTTGTAACTGATACATACATACATATATAAAAATGAAAGAATAATATTATACGAATATTTAAAATACGAAGCTGGAAATTGGGATGAGGACCAGCTGTCTCGATCAAAAGAACTAAACTACCTAACCCTGCCAGCAAACCTGAATAACTTACTTACTTAAGGTGGCGCTACAGTCCTAGATGGACATGGGCATCAGTCAACAATCGTCTCTAGCCCTTTGCTAGCTGCCTCCAGCTCAGTATGCTAAGTTGGCTGAGGTCCCCTTCCACTTACGTGCGCCACCTGAGTCTCGGTCTACTTCTACTGCGCTGTCCCTCGGGGGCGGATTCGAAGACTTTTCGGACCGGAGCATTGGTGTCCATGCGCTCTTCATGACCCAGCCATCTCAGTCTTTGGATCTTCACTCTTCTGGCTAGTTCCATGTCGCTGTACAGTCCATACAGTTCGTCGTTGTATCTCCTCCTCCACTCACCGTCAATGCAGATGGGACCGAAGAAGCAACCAAGAACACCCTCATCCATTTTTGATAATGTCCATGCCTCTTGTGTTTGCTCGTGAGTTTTGCACTATTCTTTCAAGTACGATGTTGAAAAAATCGCATGACAGCGCATCGCCTTGTCTAAATCCTTTCTGGACATCAAAGGTCTCGGTGAGATCTTTACCGACCTTGATGGAGCAGCGTGCATTCTCCATCGTCATCTTACACAGACGGACGAGTTTGGCAGGGATGCCAAAACTAGACATTGCTCTATATAGCTCGTCTCTATAGATGCTGTCATATGCGGCCTTAAAATCGATGAATAGGTGGTGGGTATCGATCTGAAGCTCATGGGTCTTCTCTAAGATCTGCCGTAGTGTGAATATCTGGTCGATGGTGGACTTTCCTGGCCTGAAGCCACACTGATATGGACCTATCAGGTTGTTGACGAACGGCTTCAGGCGTTCACACAATACGGCGGATAAGATCTTATATGCGATGTTAAGGAGACTGATGCCTCTGAAGTTGGCGCAGTTCAGAGGGTCTCCTTTCTTAAGAATTGGACAAACAATGCTGAGGTTCCATTCATCGGGCATACTTTCGTCCGACCATATTTTACAGATGAGTTGGTGTATGCTCCTTACCAAGTCATCGCCTGCCGCTTTGAAGAGCTCGGCAGTCAGGCCATCTGCTCCAGCAGCTTTGTTGGACTTAAGCTTCGATATGGCTATCTTCACTTCATCCAGGTCGGGTGGACGGAATTGTTAGTCATCATCGTCCAGGTTGAAAGGTTGATTCTGTCTGACAGCGGTATTTGGCCCGTCATCGCCGTTATACAGTCTGCAGAAATGATCTTTCCAAATCCTCAGCATCGACTGCGATTCTACTACGATGTTCCCTTGTTCATCTTTACAGGCTTCGGTTCGGGGTTTGTTTCCGCGGCATGTTATTTTTGCCTTTTGGTAAAACTTCCGAAGCTCATTCCTGGAGTAGCATCTCTCAATTTCCTCAATCGCGCGCTTCTCATGCTCTTTCTTCTTCCTCCTGAGAAGCCGGTATTCGTCTCTCCTCTTCCGCTCATAGAGCTCATGAGCAGCTCTGGTCTTTCTAAGCAGCGCCGCGTTATATGCATCTTGCTTAGCTGCATGTGCTTGCCGGCATTCATCATCGAACCAGGGGTTTCGTTGTGGTGGACGAGTGAAACCCAGCACATCAGAAGCGGCATCTCTTCTGATGCGTTCCGGGATGTGAGCGCTGCCGTTGGCCCTTATAGGGCTCGTCCGCCACCATCTCTTTTCCAAGACCCTGACTAAGTCCTAGAAATCCTTTCCGGCGTGAGCTCCAAATATGTCGGAGTAGCCCGGATAAGGTCTTTTTTTGTTTTTTTTTTAATCCTGGTTAATGGCGCAGGAAACTCGCCATTTGCCCCCTTCACTTCGCAACCTCTAGTGAGATTCCCAGATGGCGCCACGGGGAGGCGTGAAGTAGGACTTATTAGCAGAGCTCCAAGATGTTCGGCTGCAGAGGCTCATTCTCGTCATTTAAGGAACCAGCACCTGTCGGAAGATGCTACTTCTACGAGGCCTTATACTAATCGTTGCCATCCATGGTATATCTAATTGTATTTAAAAAATCTCCTTTTAAAGTGCAGAAGTTATTTATCTGGTAGTGAACGATTATTTGCCGATTACAGGCCCACATCTACCTATATATAGGTACTCCTGACTCTTGGTAAGTTTTTCGAAAAACTTACAGAATTGTATCATTTCTAAATACATTTTTCATCAATGAATAGTTTGGTTTTCACGAAGCCAGATCTACTGAAGATGCAATTCTGAAATTGTGTGGTAAAATAAGTGAAAGCTTTAATAAAAATAGCAGGAGCTCAGTCTTTATAGATATGGCCAACCACGAGATACTTTTAAATAATTTGTGCAAGGATGGTCTAAGAGCTGCAGTTCATGAGTATCTATCGAAAATGAGTCAACGAGTAAACTTGAAATAATTTCCAGCAAACAGTTGCAAATGACAACTGGAATACCTCAGAGTTCAGAATTGAGACCAATTTTAGAATAAGTGGCTATTTTATAGAATTTGCTGATAGTATGGCATTAATATATATTTATGAAAGTATTCATTTCATTTCATTTTTATTTTAAATTATTCAATACATGCAAGAGAGAAAACCTTAAAAATTATACGAAATAACTTGAATTATCTTATGATAACATTATATGGCATAGGCCAGCGGAAACACAATTTTAAAAGTATTTTGGATTCAGCAGTTCAACTAGAAACTGTTTAAACATTCTGCGGCAGTGGTTTGCAAAACATGAATTATATTCCAAAAACAAAGTCCTAATGATTTATAACAGGCTTGTTAACTCTAAACTTCGATACTGTATCACAAGTTCGGATAGAACATACAAAAGTACAGCTCGAATGTTATATATTGTCCAAAAACAAGTTGTAAGAATTATTTGTAAAGAAAAACCGTCAGACTAAAAGTTGCCCACTGTTTTGTTTCCAAGAAAACATCTTTACATCTTAAAAATTCTTAAGGTTTTGTCTTTGCTATTCTTAGAAGTTCAAATACGTGCAGCCCTGAGATTAATGATATGGCATAAATTAGCATACCAATTTCCAAAAAAGAATCCATTGCGTAAAATTCTACAGAACCCAGGTTTTTTAAAAAGCTGCCAATCGAAATTAGATTCAGAGTTAAACCGGCCTTATCATTCATTGAATTAAAAAAAAATCTCTTTAGTATGGATTATTCCACAGTTAAAACCTTTGTACCTTAAATACATTATTTCGTTGGTTACTTCAAAAATGTTCGTGCAGTTGTACTGTGTATATTCTTTTCAATTACTCGTAAATACGTGTTAATATAATGATTATGTCTGGTATTATATTGTTTATACATTTATTGTTGAAAAAGGAGTAAACATGAAATTTAAAAGCTAATATTGAACGAAGTAAAAGTATTATTTGCCATTACCAGCCTATATGCTACGTAATGATGCCTATTAAATTTCTTTAATTTATCTAAAATTTCTTTGTATGAATTTCAACTTAATTTGAATGGATGTTACATTTATTATAATATTATATGCATATGTATAGAAAATTGTAGACTTTAAATCTAAACAACATGCATCGGGTAGCATATGTCTACAAGGGATGCTAAAGTAAGGTCTTTATAAGTTAACTTAACCTTACCAAGTGAACACGATTGAAGACGTTGAATGCAACTGTGGTCCAATTTTAGGCCACTAAAAAACTAATTAAATTAACGTTGGATAGAGATATGTACTTAGAATGATGAGAATTCGACTTACCTCGCTAAACATAACGCAAAATTATTTAAATTGTTTATGGGCAATGACTCAGCTTGTTATTGTAATAATTCCAATTGTATGCATAAAAGTTTAAAGATTAAATCGAATTTCACGATTCGAAAAATTATGAAAAGATTTATATTCGAGTCTATTCTTTGCCAGAAACTTATAATGCAGATTGAAACAATTTCACTCTAGTTCTCACGGTTTTTTTCAATAGCTCGGAGTTCGAATGTGTCCTTTAATAAATAAGAAAATCTGGCATAATTTCTTAGACAACTTATCGGCTGGCAGGAGTCAATAAAATTCGGTTTCTTTTATTTAACACAACTAAAAAGGAAATGACTAATTCAATTGAAGAATGTAGGTATTTGACATATAGCTAACATTGTAGTAATTCTGCTAAGGGGACTCTTAAATATGAATAGCAGATAGTGAAGAGCTTGCTCAATAAATCAAAAGAATCTAAATCAAAAAAGATCTACCGCCATTTGTTTAGGAGACGGTAAGGTTTTGGACAATTTACTTATTGTGAATGCATTTATTAAATATTTCACTAACACAGACTGTAGGCTACAACCAGGTGTAGTCAACGTAGATATTACTCTCTGCGCTTCTATTATTAGATGTGCTGATCTGTTACAAAGGAATAGATTTTTTTTTCCGCCTATTACTCCACATGAAACTATCCATTCTTAAAATTGAATTCAAGTAGTTCTAATGGTATACCTAGTCTCCTTTTTTGTCGTGGATGTTTTGCCAAATATTTCTAATCGTTGCTTATTTGAAGGCGTCTTTCCGGAAGTGCTTGAATGTGCTGTGCCGATGTTATACCGTATTTTAAAAAGGTTCTGCAAATGAACTGTGTAACTATAGACCCATTTCACCTCTTTATTGTGCTGAGCACTGTTTTTAAAAAAAACTAATAAAAACAAGAATTCTAATTTTCTTAAACAAAAATATTTTTGTGAGTCCCAACCAATTTGGCTTTCAGATGGGAAAATCTACTGAAGATGTTTTACAGCGGATTTGTTCCGAAATTATATCTTACCTTGATGGTAAAAAAAAGTTTAGCTGATATCACCAAGGCCTTAGGCATGGTAACCCACTTCTTCCTTTTGGAGAAACTGAATAAAGCTGGTTTTCGTGGCTTTATGTTTAAATCATTTAAGTCACACCTTGAAAACAGATCACAAAGAGTGAAGATGAACGATATAAGGAGTATTGTTCCCCAAGGTTCTGTTTTGGGACCAATTTTATTTTTTGTTTACATTAACTCACTTTTTGCTCATCCACTGGTTTTGCAGATAATATACGTTTTTCAAATGGTCTGAATCTTGTCGCTGATATTAATTGGGATTTGAATTTGTTAATAAAGGTTATAGCCTTAAAAGCTAAAATAATTTTCTTTAGCATGTTTTCAGGCATAATTTGGATACGGAATTTTACTATCATGCATTGGAGTGTCAGATACAGATTTGACTAATTGCTTTTGTAATTACTTTCCTTTTCCACTTAGTTTCTATGACGTTTTCAATTGTAGCGATAAGTGTTTCTTAATTGAAAAAGCACATGAATTGAAATATCTTGGACTAATTAACGACTCGAGGATGAGCTTTTCAGATCATATTCAATCTCCGAAAAAGTGTTTCCAATTCACTCTTAGACATTTCTTCTATTAATGAAACATTTGTTCATTCAATATGGGTTATGTTGTTGGGGAGGCGTGTATTTTAATAATATCAAACCCCTTTTAATTTTGAAAAAGCACATATTACGTAAATTATCGCAAGAACCATTTAGATACATCTGTTTTCCATTGTTCCTTGATTTGAAAATCCTTTCTTCATGAAGTCAGGCAACCATAATTATCAGTTAATATCAAATTATATTAAAATTTATAAGGAAACTTCTTAAAAATGGTCGCTATACCTTATTCTCGGACTAGTGTTTTTACTCTGTTTCCTCATCTCGATTTTTTAATAAACTTCCACTGGCAATCAGATCAGCAACAATACATGGAATATTTATTAGACTTTCAAGACATTGGCTTTTCAATTTCAATTACATTGATATAGAATCGATTACTCTTGTTCGACGTTCTGGTTTGGTTCTGTTATAGTTTCTTTAACTAATTCTTTGTAAAGTAAGTAATTCAAATTTCGAAATTTATTTATAACTATTTTGCATTTGTACAATTCATATTTTAATATTTTTATGTTACTTTTATTTGAATTATTTATTATTTATAATCAATTCGTATATAGGTTATTTTAAGTAAGTCTACCCGACACCACCTTGTTAGGCTTTTGAATTCCTAAAATTGAAGTAGCATTCAACAGTATTTTTTTACTTTTGTTAAGAAATATAGAATGTTACTAACTTTTTCATATTTATGATATATTCATCTTTATAGCAAACAATTTATTTAAGTTAAATGAATTGTAATAAAATTTGTTACACATATATATGATAAATAAATTATAATTCAATTCAATCCAATATACTAGTAAGTTTAGAATGATACGCTAGAAATCTATAAATCCTAACTTTCCACCAATATGCATTTAAGCATGTGAAAATGTAACTGAATTAATTTGTTCCGAAATATTGTTGAGGTTGTACACCCTTTGACTGTGACATTTATTAGGTCTGAGCTAATTAAGAACTTTTTCTGGTTGATTGTTGACTTAACTCTATTGGAAGTCGAATGGAATAAGGTCCTAATCATAAGAGGCTGATAATAACAAATTTGTCAAGTCCATACAAATTGCTTTTTTCATTTTTAATACATATTTAGCTCTGTCGATTTACATGGAAGCTTTCAAGAAGGTGATTTCTGGTTTCTTTCCATTTGTACCGTATTCAAATGACTAACTCGTGGAACAGTTTAACATTCTAGGGATCATTTCGCAGCTTTTCGGAATAATACATTTCTACTTAGTTTATTCTCAGATTGCTCATAAAACAGTAATACGAGTATGTTAACGTTACCTTTTCTGTATGTTTTCTTGGAAATTTAACGTTGTAAAAGTTGATTTAAACTTATTTTATTTTAATAAAGAATTAAACTACTTGTTGCACATAAACAATTTGATATAAAAGTTATACTTGGTACGCAACTTGCAGAATTGAAGCGTTTGCACAAATTTATAAAAAACAAATTGCACTCAAAACAACTTTTCTCAAAGGCATAAATGTATTTACCCACAAATATACATGTGTAATATATGTTCATTCCATATACTTGTATAGTTACTAAGCTATGCGTATGCAAAGTAATTATCTCATCGATCGAAAAGCCAGAAGCATAGCAAAACGAATTGAAAGAATGTCTTCGCGCTACACTACTCAACACCAGTTAAGTGCAAATTGGATCGACAAACTATTGTACATTCGTTCGACTTGCAGTCTCCAATGATATTATATGTTGAGGCCAATGTCATGCAGCATCATCTACCGTCATCGTCATCAGCAGCTTCACCGGAAATATTGCCTGCGAACCGCATGCAATCAGAGCCAAAGCAAAAGGTAACACTTGCGAACACGCGAAACCTGCACAGAATTATTGTCCTCAAGATCGACATCGGTTGCTCTGACTCTGAGGCCATGCGATCCGACAATTCGCATGCCATAAAGTTGCTGACATCTCGCAATCAAATCCACACACACCGACCAACTGGCCAGCCAGTCGTCCAATCGACCAGGCGGCGGCGTATCCACTATGAGTATTTTGCCGCGAAATAGCATCAGCCGGCCGCCGTTGGCCTGTGGGTGATGTTAGCTCCCTGGTACGGATCACCCCTTTGGTTAATTCCTCAAAAACTGCGGTCATGCAAGGAGTAATTCACGCGAATGGCTATCTATCGGTTATAGGAAGGTAGAGGCTACCAAAGGCTGAGAAGCAAGAATTGTATTTAATTCCAAATGAGCTCATTCGCATTATTAGAGTGAGAAGGTTTTGTTGTTGTTGATGATGGTAGTAGTGTTAGTGTTGTGGTAGTGCTTCAGTTTTCATCTTTCAAAACGTAAATTACGAGGTGGCATTTATCGCGAGGAGGATTTCGGGATATGATTAGGCGCACGTAAGCGTACTGCCCTTTGGCCAATTATATGCATGTTAGGTTTTTGTGTTTGTAGAAATAATTTTGCGGTTTTCAATTTAATGTGTTGCCATATACTCAAAAGTGGATCAAATCATAATTGAAGCAATTGATTACTTGTACCCTTTTTAGTACTTTATATGCATAGTATGTATGTACACCTAAACTTCATCCTCGAGCAGGTTTAAGTCCTTAAAAAACAATCACTAAACCATCTAAAAAGGCGATCGCTTTAAATTTTTATAGTATATCAATTATACATATACAGTAGTTGTATTAAGAAGCAGAGGATAATCTTTAGGGATTCATTTTCTAAAATTTATCCCATATATAGGTATTGAATGCAAGGCGTGTTTTCCAATTGATTACATAAATGTGCTTCTTGGCTACACAGAGGCGTGTGTAAGAGCTTGTATGAAGGTACTGAAGGTGGTATGTGACTTATTCTCATAGACCTGTGACTTCAGAAAACTCCACAAGAAAAAGTCTAACGTGGTAAAATCGCACGATCTCGGTAGCCAGTTCACATCACCTCCACGTGAGATGACCATGCCCTCGAATCGCTCGTGCAGAATTTCCAATGTGGCGTGAGCTGTGTGGCACGTAGCGCGGCCCTATTAAAACCACATATCGTTGGTGTCCGTATCATCCAATTCAGGTCAAAAGAAATTAGTGATCATCGACCAATAGCGCTCGCAGTTGACGTGAGCCCAAAATCCACACCAAATAGTGACTTTTTCGGGTTGCGTTGCATTGGACGATCTTGGATCTCATGTGGATTGGTATCTTCCCAAATTCGACAATTTTGTTTATTGAGGTACCCATTCATGAAGAAATGGGCCTCATCGATGAAAATTGTGGTCAGTTTCCAACTGCTCCAGAACAACACGTCGTTGGGTATGGTCGATTACCTTCAGCTGCTCGGTCAGTTAAATTTTGTACGGGTGCAGGCCAAAGTCACGAGGCAAAATTCGCCAAGTTGTGGTCGTTCTTGTGAGCGATGCGAACTCGATTGCCTCGGATTCTCCGGCAGAATCTTGCGTTTTTCGATGTACGGGTGTTAGTTTATCGTTTACTGAATCAGTGGACTAAAATTTATCCACTTCATTGCGAATAGTCCTCTCGGTAGGACGATTATGGTGAATGGGCGAAGCGCGCGGAACATTGCCAGAACAGAAGACCCATTTTGACAAAACAATTCCATCATTTGCACGTGTTGTTGAGAGCTTCTTCAGTCCATGGTGATTTGGCAAAACAGACTGAATAAATGACGGCCAATTTGACAGATATAGCTTCAACAATATGTCATAGCTCGGAAGTCCCTATCGGAAAACTTTTTAGTAATAACTACAGACAGATGATTATACTATCCATAGGGATTGGTATAAATACTGTAATACACCCTCTTAACCTTCCTAGAAGAAAGCACGTATTGATTTAGTCTTGTCAATACATTTCCGTTACAGACTGGTGTTATGAATTGACGGATTTGATCTGAATGATGACTTATGACAGTGTGATTCGCTCTGAAGTCCTTAAATTATATTCTTTCGTAATTTGAATTTTTATCTGCAGTTTTAATGTTCGTCCAATTTATTTGTATTTAAAGCGGTAGGTATGACCTTCCTCCAGACCAGAATTTAACCTTTTTTCCTAAGTACTCGTACATGATCGCAATCTTCTGAGGACATACTTAAAATATCAGAGTGTTTTTATTTGAATTAGATTTTAAATAAAAAGAATCCAAAAATCAATTGAATGGATTGGCTTAAAATTCAAACCAAAAGCTATGAAATCTTAAGATATAAAAAAATGTTATTTGCCCTTCCGCATAATTTGGCATATATTTTACATATTTTCAGACATCCAAAGTGTCTGAGGCGTTGCCCTATACCAGAGACTCCATGAAGGCTGAAAGAAAAGAGTTAAGAGGATATAAAATCTTGCAAAAAGGGGGATAAGACCATCTAGTTGAAACCACATATCCTCCAAAATGTCCAGTTCCAAAGTATCTAAAAAAAATACCAACATGAAGCAGTAGCGGACTCCATCAACTTTAACCAACTCGAAGCTATCATTAGCAAGACCTAAAAACTGTTATGTAAAAATTCGGATTGTCTTCTATCTGCAATTGAGCCCAATAAGCGAAAGTTTGAAGTGCATGATGTTTATTTCACCTTAGCTCTGAAGTTTATGCGATTTTATATAGCTAAGTCGTTTCGCAAATTACGCATTAGGGATATTAAAGATATTTCAATCCAATTTTTTTTTACAAACAATATATGGATTGTACATTAAGTTGCAATCTTTTATAGTACAAAGAGCTTAATATCAAAGCACTTAAAAAATAGCGACTTATAAATATTAAGATAATAGGGGTGGGATTAGGAAAGGGAATAGATGGGAAAATAGATTAAAAAAAAGTAGATACAAAAAAAAGTAATAATAGGAGTTTTAGGTTGAAAGAAAGCAGGACACTATTGCTTTTTTGAATTGATTTTGATTCAAAAGACAAAGAAAGAAGAAATAATATTTAGAGTTCTGCTAGAACGAACGAGTATCAATTTATTATATAAGTAAGATGGCCTTCAAGAGATCATTAATTTGTGTAAGAACATGCGTTTTTTTTTTGCGTTGAGGTGCTGTTGGAGAGAACAACCAAGTAAACTCCTAGAGAACGTCGAGATATCACGAAAACTACGTAGACTATGGATGTGACAACCAAGAACACCCTCATCCATTTTTGATAATGTCCAGGCCTCTGCGCCATAGAGTAGGACCGGGATTATTAGGGTCTCATAAAGGGTGACTTTTGTTATCCGAGATGGGGCTTTGCTACTCAGTTGCCTTCTTAACCCAAAGAAACAGCGGTTGGCAAGAGTTATTCTTCACTTGATCTCAGCACTGGTGTCGTTGTCTGTATTTAAAGCAGAGCCTAGGTAGACAAAGTCCTCAACTACCTCAAAGTCATATCTGTAGAGGGTTAAGTTCTGCCCGAGGCGTCGGTGTTGATTGTCCGTTTTGCTTGACAGCATATACTTGGTCTTGCCCTCTTTGACAGCTAAGCCCATTTTCGCCTCTTCCGTATTAATACTCGCGAAAGCGCCACTGACATCACGCTGCTTTCTCCCGATTATGTCAATATCGTCGGCGTATGCGAGTAGTTGGATGGACTGTTGAAAAATAGTACCTCTTGTGTTTGCTCGTGAGTTTTGCAATATTCTTTCAAGTACGATATTGAAAAAATCGCATGACAGCGCATCGCCTTGTCTAAATCCTTTCTGGGCATCAAAGGTCTCGGTGAGATCTTTACCGACCTTGATAGAGCAGCGTGCATTCTCCATCGTCATCCTGCACAGACGGACGAGTTTGGCAGGGATGCCGAAACTAGACATTGCTCTGTATAGCTCGTCTTTATAGATGCTGTCATACTAGCTTAAAATCGATGAATAGGTGGTGTGTATCGATCTGAATCTCATGGGTCTTCTCCAAGATCTGCCATAGTGAAAATATTTGGTCGATTGTGGACTTTCCGATTTAACTATGTATGTTAAATTTGACGCCAGCGACCCAAATGTTAGGTAAAGACTGAAATTACATTTTTTTGTTATCATATAAGCAATATTTGTGACTTTCTTGGATTCAGAAAGAGACCATTGCCCGTGGCCCAACTGCTTATACTGTCAAGCTCCTCATTAATGTGTTGAACAACCTCGGGAATGTTATTAATGAGTCGGGCTATATGAAATTGGACCTATAGCGAGGAGGTCATTTATAAATATACGGAATAAAATTGGGCCAAATATTGACCTTTGGGAAACAAGCGAAAGGCTAGATACAGATCTGCTCGTAATAACTTTTTGTAACTACGAATCAGATTCGTCGCCTGATTGTCGTACTGAATCAAAAAAGGTTTTGAAACTTCCATGAAATTAGGTCATGCTTCAAGGAGCTAAAGGTCTTAATGAATTAATGCTACTGGGTTGCTACCATTAACATTTTTAATGGTAATTGTACTCAAAATGTACGCATGCCATTGGTGTTGTGTACAAGAGCAAACTGAATCAAAATCTGAACATTTCCTTGGCATGATTTTGTATGACTTTCAACGTGGATTAAACTAACAACAGTGTGCCGATCAACTCGCTTCGACTTTTGGTAATGAAGTCGGGTCGCTGATTTTCCGAATTCAATCATGGTCGCACTTCGCTACAAAACGAATTTCGGAAAGTTGTTGTTGTGCCAAAAAAAGATTGATGCTGTGCGTGAACTGATGTTGCAGATCGTCATGTGACATACCGTGAAACTGGCACTTGCTTAGGTATTAGTTGCATTCGCATACATTTAATATTGCATAAACATTTGGCTGTCAAAAAGATTTATTCTAGTTGGATACCACATAACTTGACAATCGCTTTAAAAAAAGGCTTGTATCGATTGTGACGAATTATGTACATATGCATATGAACTCGAAACTTAATAATCATCGACTGTATGAGTCTTTCAAAACGGGCTAAATCCAACAAGAGTGAATTCTGAATGATACATCCCCCATTTGTTAGCCAGAAATGTTCAGAAAAATAAGCGAAACCAAGCGCAGAATACGAATCATTCTGCATAACGACAATCTTGCATCATCTCATCTCATTTCACACATCATCGAAACAAAACATTAAATTGATGGGCCATCCGCCGTACAGTTCTGATTTGACACCAAATGATTTCTTCTTATTCCCGCAGATCAAAAAACAAATATGAGGTCAACGTTTATACATTCCAGTCACATGTTTTGGAGGTACCACAATCGGAGTGGAAAAAGTGCTTCGAAAATTGGTTCAAACGCATGCATGAAGAATATCTTAAGAAACAATTAAGCCATTTTCGATTATAAATATTTATTCTTTGTTTATCTGAAAACTTAAGTAGTAATGTTAAGTGATCTGATTTAGCGTTTATGAATGGAATGGGCGTTTCTCACCATAAATAAATTATGTGTAGGTAGAAGATTTTTAACGTTTTAGCTTCTCAAAAAACTGCTTTTCACTGATGTGTTGTCAGACAGAGTGTTGTTGGTCGCCTTAGCCGTTAAGAATTTTGCGGAAAACACCCTCCAACGCCGACTGCGGATTCATTGTTTCATCCTTGGAATGTGCCCTTTCTGTTATGACTACAGAACATCATCTCTCTACTATTTAAATCGAGCGCTTCTAATTACATTACATTACACTGTTTTCCCTTCTGTATTTTGCGGGCAGTTGTCGTTCTCCATTGCAGTGGCATGTTGAACATCCCTTAATTTTCTGAACGAATTTATTGTGGAGTAGTAGTAGTAGTCTTTAGTAGAACTCTTCTTGAATATTGATGTGTGATAAACGCGCGAATGCACTTTGATAACTTTCGAATGTTGACATGACCCTGAAATATTACAAAATGTTGACAATGTTCTTGTTTTTATCTTTGGCAGGTAATTTAACTTATCTTTATTTTATAGCTGCTATTATACTCGTAGTATTATACAATATTTTCTCAAACAGTTGAGTCAGTGAGTTGTCTAACTCTATGTTAGGAATAGATTGTATATATAAAGGCGAAGTTAGTTGTTATTAAATATTCATTTAACAATATAAAGTACACAAAACGTGTTAAATGGCAATTCCCAAAATACTTTATCGGTATCCGCCCGACACACTTATTTATGTATCGAGAAAGTAATTCAAACGCAAAAGTAAACGTAAACCCAAACTCATGTTAGAGATTTGTTGTAACTAGTATCTAAACGCAGGCTCCTCTTGAATCTTTCCAGTTGCGTGCAGCTTCAGTTGAGAAACCAACGTACCACCGGCATCGCCTCCATATTCGCATGACAGACCGATGCAATTCTAAGAATAGTAGAGCATTTCGTTGCCCCCGTCATCATAGTTCACTGAAATTTTTGCCACCGATTAAACTCCTTCTGTTTGAAAATATGTTAGTAAACTTCATTGGTAATATTGTATCTTCAACCCACGTACCTACATGCAGATAATTTCATAGCCATGAATAATTTATAATTCCATTTTCTTCGATTTAATTTTTCTCCGAGTTTCTTATGCAATATTGAGTTCATGTCATTCCATCAAGGACCAGATCTGCATAGGTCCAGGTGGGAACGAACTCCTTTTTCTTTTTTTGTGACATAGATTTAAAAACCCGTAGTGACCAATGATCTCTAGCGATTATACCGGCTCCTCGTATGCTGTTCTTCAGCAATGGGACAATTAACAGAACAATTTTTCTTTTCTAACGGTCAAGCTGAACTGAAGCCGGTTTAAGGACATCTCTTTCAAATTTTGATAGCACCCAACATATTGAAGGACTTTAAATCCTTTTCTTGTACTTGTCTTCCGATTTGATTATAAGACAAAACCAAAAGGACTATATAAGGATTTAACCTCGACATCGATAAATTTCTCATGCAAAAGGGTAAACAAAAGGATCTCAAGCGGGAAAAGCGTAAAACACAAATCAAACATACAACTCCCATCAAATGTCCTGCACAGTTGATTCTACATATTTCTTCTTTCTATTTTTCAATATAAAAAAAAAAATATTCCTAACCATACTCTTACACATACCCACCCCGTAGTTGGTAAGCCTCAAATTAATGATTCGTAGATTTATCACATTGTCATAGTGCTGTCAGGATATTGTGGAAATTTCAGGACATCCCGCAACGGAACGAGTTTGTCAGAGTCCGTTGGCTTTATTGATGAAAAAGGGCACCGCCGTGGTATAGAAAGAAGTATGTTGAACAGTAAACGCCTCACTTCGCACAAATGTTGATGTTCTCGTGCAATTTGTTTGGATTAGTTTCGATTGGACCGTTTATTTCTTTTTTCTGTTTTTTTGAAATTTTGTACTATTCATCTGCCACAGAAAAGGTGACAATTTACCTAGGACATATTTTAAGTAGCAAATTTGAATGCAAACTCACAAAAAGCGTTTTTTTTTTTTTTTTTTGTTGTGAAACCCTATCATGCCTGGACCAACCCTTGATGTTTGATTAAGAACCTGTCCTATAGTTGGTCCGGTATAAGAAGCAATGACCATACAAAAATGTTTCATGTACGCACGTACGCTTAGCAACGCACATTATGAATACATTCTTGGATTCATCCCAAAAGAGGATTTCCGTTTCCCAACTTACCTCATAGCCCTTCACCTCTGCTGGACCGCTATCTAGTTACCCGTGTTGTTTACAATTATTTGACCGTAATGCTTAGGCAAAAGGAAGTAGAGAAAGGGAGAGGATACGCAAAAAATATAACCTAAATCACGGATTTCGTTTTTCCAGGGATAAGCAAAATGTGTATGGGTATGGTGTGGGGAGGAAAACTTAAAGTTTAAACAAAAACAACAACATTACTTAGTATGGTGACCAATTCAACCCTCCCCCAAAACCTATTAGTTGTCCACTATGTACAGCGTGACGCGTGGAGTAACACGGGACAACAACAGGGACGGACTTTTGAATTGTTGGGCCTTGAGGAAATCCGAAACAATGAGATTTAACGTTTAACATCTGTTTGATGTCAATATCCACTTTTGTTTGTCTAATTGTTGGAAATCGTTTGTGGCCACCGGATCTTTGGGATGTAACAGTTTAAACTTAGTGCGAAGCGATATTTTTCTAGAGTTCCATACTGGAGAAAGATTTTCGAATGCACTACGAGCTTTATTTAGTCCATTTCTGACATCCAGGTCCGTTCCATCATATTTGAACTGCGTGACCTCCTCTATGATATCCCATCCCAAGATAACCTGCTATAGTTGATCTCGACTATTGTGCATAATTTTTGTCTTGTTGGCATTTATCCTTAAGCCAGTCACCTCTCCATTCTGTTGCATTTAATTAAGCGGGAGCGGGAGTATTTGAATTAAATGTAAATCATATAAGTATTTTCGCAGTAGAATATGGGCATTGAATTCTTACAATGGATGGAACGATACCAAAAATTCTAGCCAAAACAGCGTGCCCTGGTACTCGTCATAAGTTAATTTTATTTCCTTCAGATATGCAGTCGTTTAGATTCAATGAATTCAGATTTTAAAACTTTTCTATTCAAACTTGAAAAAGTGTTAAATAAAAAGGCTCTACTGATGTGAGCCATACGCAAAGCCAAAAGGCTTGGACATAACAGCACCTTCAGGAATTTAAACGTTGCGACGTGAATTCTGCTGGAGATATATCATACATAAACGCAAAACTTATTCCATTTGGAATAAGATTGCTTATTTCCTATTGGTGGAAGAGTGAATAAAAAAATGCTAGTGTTTCAAAGGCACTAAAAATCGTAGGTAGTTTGTCAAAAAGATTGATAATTCTACTGCATCCTTTATCCTAACGATCATTCATAACGACATTCCAGTTGCCCAGATTTTGAGACAAGACATATCTACGTGCTGCACACTAGGCAATAGGAAGTCATTCAAGTGAGTAGCAAAAGTACTGATCCCGACGGTATATCTCTAAGAAGGTAAAACCATTTGTAAGCTATTTTCAGGATTCCTTTCAAGTTCTTCTCTAGCCCGTTTCCAAATAAGGCGAATTTTCTTCTCTCCTCCTTGCAGACCCATTGAATTTACGTACGTGTTACCATCAGTCCATGAAATATCTCGAAATATGAAATCTCTCAATGACAAGCTGTACGAGTTTTTTTTCGTAAGATCAGTTTAATTTTTTGATTTGATGACATGTCTCGCTTAAAAGTGGAAAAGATGTTGATCTTCACTCTTCAGCTCTCTGCCGATACTTTCAATTCAATCCCTCTGCTGCCTGTTTTCACAATATAAATGTGCGCTCCAAATTTTGTGTTTTTTTTTTCTATATCGCACAACTCGCTAATAGAATGCTTGTTAGTTGTTATCTGCAAATATTTATAATCAACGTAAATCGGTGCCTTTCTTCCTTTCCTTTTTACTAAGTTTTTTTTTTAGCCAAAGGGGTAAGCAAACATTTAAAGCGTGTTCATAATACCTTGAATTGGATCAAATTATTGCCTATTCGGATTGGTTTCATAAACTATAGATTGAGATCGTCACTTAATTTTTTGTTTCAATTGCAGTTAAAAAATTGCGTGTTTAATAAACTGGCGCCCCATAATATTCTGTTCAAATTTAATAGTTTAGCCACCCCTGTTAGCGACCATAAGTACATGCGGACTATATTCTCTGTCCAAATGGCTTAAGTTTCCTTTACTGGACCTTTCCCCCTCCAATAATACGGTATGAGCAAAAAAAAAGTGCGGTATCCACAACCCTTTTTTAGCCATCCGCTTAGTGCCACAAAAAAAAGGGTCACTACCCTCTAAATACCATCATCCATACAAACACATACCATAGCATGTGAATCCACAATTGTGTGCGTGTGTGTTATTATCAAGGAACAGGCTTAAACGAATATTTTCATATGTTTATATAGTTCAGTGGCAATAGGCTATTTTGTTGGCACTCAGAGGTGGGAGTGGACAAACCAGCTAAGGACCAAATGGACATCATTTGTTGTTGGTGGTGGGTTGGTTGGCTAGTCAGGCGGTTGCTATACTTCGGACACTCGGGACATTGCGTTTTATTCCATCTTGCCCGTCGTCTTAGCCAAGATAGGGTTTAGTGGATGCCAAAGGTATTCCTAAAGGCCTAGGAAATATTTTCTACACAACGGAAATATGTAAGTACATAAACCCGAATGCGACATCAATTTCGCAGAACGGCGGACCATAAGCCCATTGCCTTGATGTTTTTTGGCCGGATGTTGGAGTGAGAAGGGCACTTGGGGCATGGTATGTTATGTTGGAAGGATATTAGGTTTAGCTCATATTTTGCGTTCTCCTTCTCCTTTTCGCATTTTTGTCAGCCCCTTATTATTTACATTTTTTGGCTTTGTTTTAGTTTTTGTCAGTTTCTAGTAGGAATATCAATAAATAGATACCATCAATATGGGCGCCAGAATCAGTTGGCGTGGTCAATCTCATGGACTTATTTATCGATCAGAAAGTTGGAGGGGTTTTGTGTGTTTGCCTACTTGCCAAGAATTTGAAATTTAAATTGCGGTCAAACCTTTTTTTAAGAAAAGGTAAACACACCGGTGGAATGAAGCTGGAATTTTTTTTTTTTTTTTGATGGGATTATGCGGAAGAGTTTGGTAGAACACAAAAGTAATCTTTCGCCATCTTAATCTTATGGAGCATCTTTGTCTTTGCATATGATGTTTTTTTTTAAAAAAATACGTACATACGCACACATTAATATGGATACGTAGATTTCTATGTAAATCTAGTCAAAGGTGTTTTATAAAATGGGCAATATGTTCAGATTAGTATAATCTGTGGCCGCCATATACGGGTAAGGGTTTATGTCACTCCACGTGGGTTAAAAAAATGAAAGGACTAAATCTCATAATAAGAAAAGTTGTCTGAAGAAACTGATTTCAAATAAATTTCAGCCGTAGATAGATATGAATATAACTATTTGTAAAAATATAATTTTTTATGTACAAATGCTAGTCACACACAAAAGACTCGTCATATAAACATTGTAGTATCTATACGTTTTGCAACTCTGCTACTTGGGTCACTACTACTGGTTCTGAGAATTGCATAATGAGGTTTTATGCAACACAATAAGCTACAAGCCGATTGGAAGGTATTGTAAATATGCCCGACAACAACAAAAGCATGTGTGAACCGAAAGCTAATGTACTAAATACAAAGATCCTTGATGGACAGCGTTTAAATTCTAAAATATTAGGTAATTGTCAATACGAGTTTCTCAATTTATGAGAAAGTATTCCATATAACAATAGATATTTTTATCTTGAGGGAGAATTCATTAAAAGGAGCACAAAAGAACTCCATTGAACAGTGACCCACTGGTTCTAACAATTCAACGCCAAATAAAGATATCACAGTGGTTTTTAAAATTGGTAAAATTTCATTTAAAAAGAAGTTCAAATACTTTAAAGTATCTTCGCTTCCGTCCATGCTTCTGAACCACACTGAAATATTGAGGCTTTTGTAGAGGGTATCTTCATATAGGTCACGGAAGCAGCTACTGTCAAATATAATTACTATTTTACCTCCTAAGAGTTATATTTACATATTATAAAGTTATATCGAATTCATTGACACTCCGCGACTCTTCTTTCAAAAGCATAAGCCTGCTTTACGGTATTTTAAGACTACATATACCGTTGCCTATGATACGAGTATTTACGAATTTCGCACGATCTTCTTAAGTATGATGCAAAAACAGTCGCATGACAATATCTTTAATTTTTTTTTTTACAAGAACGGAGAGATTTATTTCGAGTTTTGGGAAACAGTGAATAGTTTGCCGCGTCTTCTTCACAATCTGACAGAATTGGTTAGAATGTCCATATTCTGTATACATAGTTATTGTCTAAATGTAGATTTTATCATACATATATGGCTCTAAAATCGGTGAAGTGATGGTGAATTTTTGTATTGGTTTTTACCGATCTTTTATTCGCTTTTGAAGGGTATCCAATGAAATCATCTATGAGAAATGTTTCCATATGTTCACACAATATGACAAATTAGTTCCATCAGGAAATATTAAATAGAATGCTGCCTGTTTAATTGGCACAATTTGAATACTTACTTTAGGTGGCGCTACAGTCCGGGGTGGACCTGGGCCTCAGTCAACAAGCTTCTCCAGCCAGCTCGATCCCTGGCTAGCTGCCTCCAGTTTCGCACGCTAAGTTGGCTAAGGTCCTCTTCCACTTGCGTGCGCCACCTGAGTCTTGGCCTTCCTCTACTGTGCTGTCCCTCGGGGGCGGATTCGAAGACTTTTCGGACCGGAGCATTGGTGTCCATGCGCTCTACATGACCCAGCCATCTCAGTCTTTGGATCTTTACTCTTCTGGCTAGGTCCATGTCGCTGTACAGTCCATACAGTTCGTCGTTGTATCTCCTCCTCCACTCACCGTCAATGCAGACGGGACCGAAGATCGCCCGAAGAATTTTTCTCTCGAAGCAACCAAGAACACCCTCATTCATTTTTGATAATGTCCATGCCTCTGCGCCATAGAGCAGGACCGGGATTATTAGGGTCTTATAAAGGGTGACTTTTGCTATCCGAGAGAGGGCTTTGCTACTCAGTTGCCTTCTTAACCCAAAGAAACAGCGGTTGGCAAGAGTTATTCTTCGCTTGATCTCAGCGCTGGTGTCGTTGTCTGTATTTATAGCAGAGCCTAGGTAGACAAAGTCCTCAACTACCTCAAAGTCATATCTGTAGAGGGTTAAGTTTTGCTCGAGGCGTCGGTGTTGATTGTCCTATTTGCTTAACGGCATATACTTGGTCTTGCCCTCTTTGACAGCTTAGCCCATTTTCGCCGCTTCCATCTCAATACTCGCGAAAGCACCACTGACATCACGCTGCTTTCTCCCGATTATGTCAATATCGTCGGCGTATGCGAGTAGTTGGATGGACTTTTGAAAAATAGTACCTCTTGTGTTTGCTCGTGAGTTTTGCACTATTCTTTCAAGTACGATGTTGAAAAAATCGCATGACAGCGCATCGCCTTGTCTAAATCCTTTCTGGACATCAAAGGTCTCGGTGAGATCTTTACCGACCTTGATGGAGCAGTGTGCATTCTCCATCGTCATCCTGCACAGGCGGACGAGTTTGGCAGGGATGCCAAAACTAGACATTGCTCTATATAGCTCGTCTCTATAGATGCTGTCATACGCGGCCTTAAAATCGATGCATAGGTGGTGGGTATCGATCTGAAGCTCATGGGTCTTCTCCAAGATCTGCCGTAGTGTGAATATCTGGTCGATGGTGGACTTTCCTGGCCTGAAGCCACACTGATATGGACGTATCAGGTTGTTGACGAACGGCTTCAGTCGTTCACACAATACGGCAGATAAGATCTTGTATTAAGGAGACTGATGCCTCTGTAGTTGGCGCAGTTCAGAGGGTCTCCTTTCTTGAGAATTGGACAAACAATGCTGAGGTTCCATTCATCGGGCATACTTTCGTCCGACCATATTTTACAGATGAGTTGGTGTATGCTCCTTACCAAGTCATCGCCTGCCGCTTTGAAGAGCTCGGCAGTCAGGCCATCTGCTCCAGCAGCTTTGTTGGACTTAAGCTTCGATATGGCTATCTTCACTTCATCCAGCTCGGTCGGACGGAATTGTTAGTCATCATCGTCCAGGTTGAAAGGTTGATTCTGCCAGACAGCGGTATTTGATCCGTCATCGCCGTTATACAGTCTGCAGAAATGATCTTTCCAAATCCTCAGCATCGACTGCGATTCTACTACGATGTTCCCTTGTTCATCTCTACAGGCTTCGGTTCGGGGTTTGTATCCTCGGCATGTTATTTTTACCTTTTGGTAAAACTTCCGAAGCTCATTCCTGGAGTAGCATCTCTCAATTTCCTCAATCGCGCGCTTCTCATGCTCTTTCTTCTTCCTCCTGAGAAGCCGGTATTCGTCTCTCCTCTTCCGCTCATAGAGCTCATGAGCAGCTCTGGTCTTTCTAAGCAGCGCCGCGTTATATGCATCTTGCTTAGCTGCATGTGCTTGCCGGCATTCATCATCGAACCAGGGGTTTCATTGTGGTGGACGAGTGAAACCCACCTCATCAGAAGCGGCATCTCTTCTGATGCGTTCCGGTATGTGAGCGCTGCCGTTGACCCTTATAGGGCTCGTCCGCCACCATCTCTTTTCCAAGACCCTGACTAAGTCCTGGAAATCCTTTCCGGCCTGAACTCCAAATATGTCGGAGTAGCCCGGATAAGGTCTTTTTTTTTTTTTTTTTTTAATCCTGGTTAATGGCGCAGGAAACTCGCCATTTGCCCCCTTCACTTCGCAACCTCTAGTGAGATTCCCAGATGGCGCCACGGGGAGGCGTGAAGTAGGACTTATTAGCAGAGCTGCAAGATGTTCGGCTGCAGAGGCTCATTCTCGTCATTTAAGGAACCAGCACCTGTCGGAAGATGCTACTTCTACGAGGCCTTATACTAATCGTTGCCATCCGGCACAATTTGAATAGGCTCCTCATATTGTAGATAGAACAAAGAATGCTGAAGTTTCGTTTACTTCATGCTCTGGCTTTCGAATAAATCTTGGAGATGAGTTGGTGTAACCCTTCTATTAAGTAATATCTCGCTGCTTTAAATATTTGAATAAGCAGATTGGTCGGCCGGTCCAGCAAGCTTGTCATACTTCAGTCTACATGGAAATCTTAGCTTCTATCATTGTTCTCGGCATCCTCTTGATAGCGGGACGCTTCCTTTGCTTTTATGTTGATATAGTTATGTTTGGCGATAGCGTTGGCGCGATAGTTAGCTCATTGCACTATCACGCAGACAGTCTGGGTTCGATTCCTGGCTGGGTCACCAACAATTTTTCAAATCGCCCTTTCGGCGGGCAATGGCAAACTCCCGAAAGTAAAATTGCCTACGAAAAAGCTTCTAAGGAGTGCCGTTCGGTATCGGCGATAAACCGTAGGCCCCGATTCTATGTGACAAAAATGACAACATGAGCAACACAAATGAGTGTCAAGAAGCTAGGCCATGGCCCATACCGGGCTGCCAGCGCCACAATGTTTTTTTTTTTTTTTTTAGTTATGTTTGTCCCGTCGTACTTTAAGTTTCACTTCACTCCCTACTAAAATACAAACAGTAAGTGGTTTCCGTTCTTCAATTCTCCGACAGGTATCCTCAATAAGCCCCGTGCTATGCCTTTCTACCAACAATACTTTTCGTTGCAGATGTGAAGACATTTTTCACAGCGCTCCAATATTATTGAATGGTCGTCCGCAGTGAACAGCTGATTGCTTCCGCTCCTGAGTCGCTGAACAGATGCAGTACGTTCAAACCCCGTATAGGCTCCTCGTGTGTTCTAAAACGTCGACTGGCGATCATTTGACGATGATTACTTGTCAGTTGGCACTCAACTGCCCACGTGGCTAGTCTTATGCTCAAATATGGTATCTCCTATGAATATGGCGCTCGGCTGATTAATGAAGATGTCCTTTTTTCCTACGTCGAGGAATGTACGATCGTGACGCACCGTACTCTTTTTTATAATCTGGCCTGTTAGGTCCTATTAACGTGCCGGTGCTGGAAAATTAAGCCTTCACGAGGACTGCCGTAGCACAGCGTAGCACAGTGAAAATTTGTACTGTTTCGGGACATACGATCTTAAGTTATATCGAAGTTACTCTCGTTCCAAATGGGTGTCTTACAATAGTCAAAATGCGTCATCATTTGTGAGTTTCCGTACAGGGTATATTTTGGCAACGCAGTTACCTAGACAAGGAACGCAAGACCGTTCGCACTTGCAAAATTTGCCCACATGTTTAAGGATTTATCCATGTAGTTGCACGGGGACAACCACTAAGACGTAAGGCAAACACTACATCATTGGCTCAAATCTAAGCCTTGATCAGTCAACAGTTTCCCGATCAAATGCAATGCAAATTCGCTCTACTATTTTATGCATCTGGTGAAGCATTGACCAAGAATACAATTATATTCTTCTCGTAATCTGAATAAATCAGTTTAACGAATGAAAAAATAATCAAATCAATTAAAGCTTGTAATTTTCAATCAGCCGATTAATGGCAAAACTATATCTTAAACTAAAAAATTTCGTTCTGAAAAACGTTGATTCCTAAAAATTTGATATACATTCCAAAACTGAAGAAATTTCACCCACATTATTTGATGTCGCACTTAACAAATGAAAAAGAGGGGTGCTAAGTAATGACACTGGACAGTACAAAGAGTAAAAGAGAGAGTATGCCAACAATAATTCCTTTTAAAGAAGAGGTAAGCTTTGACAAAGTCCTTACAACAAGAACAAAGAAAAACGCTTAAATCATCGCCAAAGAAGCTTGAAGAAAATTCTGAACCCTAGTGAATTTCTAAGACAACCAACAACAACAAAAGTAAGATGAAAAGGAAGAAGAAGAATCACAAGAAATTGCCTCCTGCTCAGTACCTCTTGTCCGAAAATTAATCAAAAACCACTTCGGCTGCCACTCATTCAAAAATTATACACGCCCATCTTTCGCATACACATCTCCATCCCAAAGGACCATCACTCACAGCATTTGTAAGTGCGCCCGATTCTAAGGGGGGCGACATGACACACAGGGACAGGGAAGAACAGGCAACGTAGGAACGTAGCGAATGTACTCATATGAGCTGCCCACTAACAATACTTCTTGAACGACGAACGCTTTAAGCCTGTTGTAGCTAAGATACACAAAGTGCTCTCGACAAACGCGTACCCATTCCCATGATATAAATGGATTTCCATCTCTGGCAATCACATGGTCAACGAACGAAGAACCAACGTTCCAACTTTCCAAACCAAGCAACTAGATCTTTCTCTGGAATCATGTGTGGCTTCTATCATACCCTTCGTCGTAGTTTTCGTCGTCGTAGTCGTCGTCGCAGTCAAATTCGTTGTTGTAGTCCTCGCATGAGCCATTAAGGAGCAGGATATGGGAGACTTTGGGCTAACCGATGGGCATTTCGGCCTACATACGGGGCACTGAGGCCATTTATATGGTATATTTATATGTAGAGATGTATGTATGTGTGTACGTGTATCCCACATGCCTATATATGCAATGTGTGAGTATAAATATTTTCATAGGTACGAAATGTGTGTCCCTCCATCCCAAGATGGAGTGTCCATTTATACAATATTCCTTTGGCCCGGCCGTTCAAGCTGTTTGTAGTTATGTCCGGCCAACGCTGGTACTTGCCTTGGTATTACCACCCTCGTATACGTCTTATCTTCAAAAAGGAAAGGACACCTTCAGCAGTGAGATTTATCCTTGCGTATAGAAAGTGTGTTCACATACATAAAAGTTTATACCATGCGTACATGTACAGTACACCTTTGTATGTATTTACGTGTGATATTGTTTTTTGTAATGTCGTCTTGGAAAACGCCTTGTGCTTCGGATTTTAAAATAAAGCATGAGGACGAAGAAATTACTGCTTATCTGTATTCGAAGTGTGCGTACTCGTATACTTGAGTACATTTGTATCTATGTACATCCATTTATAAGCTCAAAATAAAATAACAGGGGTCAAAGAAATACAAGAACGACTTGCAAAAAAGTATGCTCTACCACTTTCAAAATTGGATGTTGGTAGAATTTAACCTAGATACTGGTGAGAGCCATGAAAAAGATTTTTTTTTTCTTAAAAATGAACTTTCAGATGAAGCTATATGTTGGCATTTTTGTGTATTTACAAATTTTACACTAACATTAGCCCAACTGAAAATATTCGAATTCGAGATGAAATCGAGCTTTAGGCTAGATAAAACCGCTCAAAATAACACAACAAGTTGGATTCATTTTTTGTCAGTCTAAGCCCACTATGAATCATCTGAACCTAATGACTCAACCAAAAATTTCCTCAGAATAGATATTAACATAATGCTTACAGTGTTCCCTAGAACACTTTGCTCAGAACACTAAAACGCGATCCGCGAATTTAAAAAAAATTTAAAGCATTTTTACCTATCTTTATTTCTGCCAATCTTTTCTTAAATGGGTTTCCACCAAAATACATAGAGGGAAATGATGGAACTCACGCAATGATTTTGTCGCCCACTATTCGATTCTTTTTGATTTCATAGAGAAGGATGTTCTTACCTAAAGTGTGCCAGTTTTCGTATCTATGAAAGTGAGAACAGCTATACAATATAGGTTGTATTTGCTATTGAGAAAGACAAACATTCTTAAAGTAAATCATGCTTTCTACATTACAAGGAAAGTTCTCCTGGCTCTGGCAAAATGACAAATTATTGTCCAATAAGTTGATTTTTATTTTTTTTTATGGTGCAACTTCTTTCCTAAGAAGCAAAACATTTCTTCAGACAGCCCATACGTTCAAACACAGTTTATATTAAGTGTTAAATAATAAGTTCACTCTATCTGAAATAGTTGATCCCAATGTTCAAAATTTTGACTTTACTTTAGGTGACGCTACAGTCCGGGGTGGACCTGGGACTCAATGAACAAGCATCTCCAGCCAGCTTGATCCTTTGCTAGCTGCCTCCAGTTTCGCATGCTAAGTTGGCTGAGGTCCCCCTCCACTTGTGCGCGCCACCTGAGTCTCGGTCTACCTCTATTGCGTTGTCCCTCGGGGGGGCGGATTCGAAGACTTTTTAGACCGGAGCACTGGTGTTCATCCGCTCTACATAAAATATGAGATTATATAAAGTTCCTTGACGCAAGAATACATCGGAGTGTTGTTATTTGCGGCTTACACCTTTTCACTGGCGTATCAAATATGAATCTGTTGAATAAGGTACGAGTATCACGTCGAGGTTGCGATTACTGATTTCAGAAAAAGTTTTGACACAATATGTCATAGAATATTTATAAAGAAATTGAAATCATTTCGCATGCATTCAACACTTGTTCAGTGAAGTTACCTTCAAAGTAGAAAGCAGTATGTCAAAATGGTTGATCTCAATCTTGACTGCTCAATGAGTCTGGTGTTCAATAATGTAGCTACTTAGGGCCGTTTCTATTTAATACTTTTATAAGCAAGATCCCTTCATTGATTAATCGAGCTAAATGTGTATATATCCTGATGGCCTTAAAATCTTTCAAACATCTTGATGTAATTTTTGATTCGAAACTAACATTTTCTTTTCACAGAGACTATATTGTTGCTAAGGCATATTCAATGCTAAGATTTCTTAAGCGAACGCTTGCTAAATTTCGAACACATATGCTCTTGAGTCTCGCCTTCAACGCGGCGCTGCAAGGAAAGACTAGAGCTGCTCACGAGCTCTATGAGCAGAGAAGGAGACACGAAAACCGGCTTAAAAAAAAGATATAGCATGAAAAGTACGCGGTCGAGGAAATTTAGAGATGCTACTCCAGAAATGATATTCGAAAAACATGCCACGGACAAAAGCCCCGAACCGAAGCCTGTCGAGATGATCAGGAATTATCGTAGTAGAGCCGCATTCGATGCTGAGGATTTTGAATGATCATTTCTGAAAACTAAATTACGATGCTGACGGAACAAATACCGCTGTGAGGCAGAATGAACCTATCATCCTGGACGATGACAAACAATTCCGACCACCCGGCCTGGTGGAAGTGAAGATACCAATATTTAAGTTGAATTGGTAAGGAGCATACAACAACTCATCTCTAAAATATGGTCGGACGACAGGATGCCCGATAAATGAAGAATCAGCATTGTTTGTCCGATCCTCAAGAAAGGAGACCTTCTGACCTGCTCCAACTACAGAGGCATCAGCTTTCTTAATATAGCTTACAAGATCTTATCTGCCGTACTGTGTGAACACCTGAAGCCATTCATCAACAACATACCAGTGTGGCTTCAGGCTAGGCAGATCTTGAAGAAAACCTATGAGCTTCAGATTGATATACACCATCTACTTATCGATTTTTAAGGCGCGTATGACAGCATATATAGATATATCCCTGCTAAACTCGTCCGGCTGTGCTGGATGACGATGGAGAATGCGCTGCACCATCAAAGTCTCACCGGGACCTTTGATGTCAAAAAAGAATTAAGACAAGGAGATGCGCTGTCATGCAATTTTTCCAACATCATACTTGAAAGAAACACAAGAGGTGCAATCTTTCAAAAGTCCGTTCAATTACTCACATACGCCAATGATACTGGGTTAAGCGGTCAACGAGGGCAAGACCAAGTATATGCTTCTCAAGCAAAAAGTATTTACACTCAACTGGCTGGGCCATGTAGAGCGGATGGACGCCAACTTAGCGTGCGAAAATGGAGGCAGCTGGCAAAAGATCGAGCTGGCTGGAGACGCTTGTTGACTCCTGCCATGCAACTTCTCATTTTTGTCTTACCAGATCGAAATACCTATAAATGTTTAGCCGGTGAGATCTGAAACTCCCTGCATCTACGAATGTAGTTAGTACTACATTCACTGTTCTGAAATTTCTGCTATAACCTTTAGTAACTCAGATAATTCTGACCCTATTTTTTTTTAAATTAAATGTGTGTAATATTGAAAGATTTCGATTAGTATTGCAACAATTTCGAAAGCGTCCTCTTTTTTAACAAAACAATTTTTGTATTTTGTTTTTTTTTCCTTTTAATAACTTAAGATTTTGGTCAAAATCTAATGGCCGAGATTTGCGATGCAAATATAT
The DNA here is from genome assembly GCA_928272305.1 of Volucella inflata. Classification (NCBI taxonomy): domain Eukaryota; kingdom Metazoa; phylum Arthropoda; class Insecta; order Diptera; family Syrphidae; genus Volucella; species Volucella inflata. Next base: position 161,379,121 of record OV743716.1, read on the forward strand.
CATCAAACAAAAATTCAAATCGATATCACCAATTGTTCGAAGGTTCTTGTGTGCTAAAAAACTAATAGATACACATAACTTGGCGGTTATCGAATGATTTCTTGAAGAAGCTGTCATATACCTTGATCAAAAAGTTCCCGGAATAACCAGCCTGTTCCGATTTGAGTTCTATTTTTGTTAAGCTGGTACATCTATTGTTGACATTCCCTCTAAATCTTAGCGTCATAGCTTCACATTTGCAAAAGTTACGCAGCTAAGAGTACATCATTATTCCGGGAACTTTTTGATCAAGGTACGATGGCGGGTCAATAAGTCCGTGACTTTTTGAATTTCTGACCTCTTTACTGAAACAGCAACACTGCTCCTGTCAACAGGCATCTGTCAGTTGACTCCTGTCAAAATTTAAACTTGCTGCGTCAGTTAGTTTGTGTTTGACAGCTACTCGTATTTTTATCAGACTACTCACTAATTTGGGGAGAAAATGGAAAAAAGTGAATTTCGTGTGCTTATTAAGCATTATTTCTTGTGAAAAAAAACCATTAGCGAGACCAAGGCTAAGCTTGATAAATACAATGGGGACTCTGCACCATCGATTTCAATGGTAAAAAAGTGGTTTACTGAATTTCGTCGTGGCCGTACAAGCACTGAAGATGCCGAACGTCCTGGACGCCCAGTTGAGGTCTCTACACCCGAAACAATCGAAAAAATTCACGATATGGTGTTGGCCGACCGAAGATTGAAAGTGCGAGAGATTGTGGAAGCCGTAGGGATCTCGCATGGCTCAGTGGTTTCAATTTTGAATGATCACTTGGGCATGAGAAAGCTTTCCGCAAGATGGGTGCCGCGTTTGCTCACAATGCAAGGGTGCACACATGTGCAGTTGCCATGGCAAAAATCCATGAATTGGGCTATGAATTGCTCCCTCATCCACCCTATTCTCCAGATTTGGCTCCGAGCGACTACTTCTTGTTCCCAAACCTGAAGAAATGGCTTGGTGGAAAAAGATTTGACTCCAATGATGAAGTCATCTCGCAAACAAAGGCCTATTTTGAGGACCTCGACAAATCATTTTTTTGGAAGGGATAAAAAAATTGGAGAAGCGTTGGACAAAGTGTATAGAGCTCAAGGGAGACTACGTTGAAAAATAAAATTATTTTTTTATCAAAAAATCTGTGTTTTAATCCAAAAGTCACGGACTTATTGACCCGCCCCCGTAGTATGTGATAAATGAAAACATTTATTAAATAAAATAAACTTCTAAGAAACTTTGTGTTTGTGGCGGAAACTACTGTGGGCTTGTTGTATGCCAGGGGATAACAGATCGTCGCATCAGAAGTCATTCTATCATTAGACCCCATTGAGTTTGTCTCAACTGTGTAAAAAACAAAAATCGAAATTAAATATGAATCTAAAGAACGAAAATTTACATCTAGGCCCTGTAATGCTGTTCGAGTTTCGAAAAGGAGTGAGTGTTGGAGCCGCAATAAAAAAAAAACAATCAGATCGTCTAATCCGATTGGGATCATGTGGTTTGATAGGTTTCGGAACGATGATATGACCTCGGACGATCAATCCCATTCTAGACGCCCTTCCAAGAGTAATAGCGACATTGCGCGAGCCAACGTGAATAATAATTTGAAGATTTCTACTAAGAAAATTGCTGAAAGTGCCGCATTGTTTGACGGAAAAAATAAGCTGGACCACGCCTCCATTATCATATTTCAACTTAGACGCCATTAACTTTTTGGATTAAGTAGTAACAGGTGACGAAAATTGAATTCTGTACACCTACTTGCAACGAAAAAGAAGGTGCAAACGAACAGGTGATGTTTTGACTAATCGAAAAGGTGTCTCTTCCATTATGATAACGTCAGGCCACATGTCGCCGGACAAATGCTGCAAAAACTGAAAAAGTCAAAGGTAACGTTCTTCTCACTGTGGTCTCGGAAAAAATACGGACCAGGGTTTTCGCCGGACCAAAAACAAACAATGCATTTTCTCGGGTGCATTGTAGTAAATGAGGTTGCTCATCGGATCAAATATGGCAGTTTTGTTTATTACGAGTAACATACCCATTCAACCAGAAATGAGCTTCGTCGCTGAAGACAATTTTTCGATAAAAAAAGCGGATCTTCCACCAGATTTTCTAGGGCCCAATCATCGAAAATTCGACGCTGGGCTGGGTCATTCAGCTTCCGATCTTACACGAGTTGTATTTTGTACCAAAACCAAGATCCTTGCGTAAAATCTTTCACGTAGTCGAGTAACACAATCGCGTCAAATCACGGTAATCATTAACACTGGCGGATACATCATCAATATTTTCCTCTGTACGCACTCTTCGCATACGTAGGGGGGTTGACGTCTAATAGGGTGAAATTACGAAAATACGTTTGCATTTTTGTTTAATTAAAAAAACCTCTGTTACAGAGTGGTGACTTTAATTTCTGAGAAGGACCTCTTAATTTTAGAATCTTTCAATCATTTTTAATAATCAAAAAGTGGATAAATACACAACTGATGTATGCCAATGTGGAAATCCTGACTAAGCTCGGCCTAAAAAGTCGAAAGTCGCTTTAAAAAGGCAGTGACGGTGTCATTGCAATCGAGGTTAAATTTAGCGCGCCTACATTCTTTTAACCAAATTGCAAAGGCTGTCAATGTTGTTTCTACTACCGAAATTTATAGAATAAACTTAATGAATAAGAAGGGTGAATAGTTTGAAGCAATACTGTATGCTAGCCGCATCTGCAATATTTTTTTAAGTTTCCCAGTTAATTTACATTGGTCAGTGTTAAAGTCCTGCATCACATTGATATCCTGTTTGAAGCTAAGATATAGCACAAGTGCATCCTGGACATGACCAAGCGCAATGCTAAGGAACCAACATTTCCCAGACAGCTTTCCTAACCATTGGGGACCATGGCATGGTACCACATGCGTTCGTATGCCTATATTTATAAACACACATGTATATATAATCAAGCATATACACGTTCACGAAACTGTTGAGAAACTATAAGCAATTTTCCTTAATTTCCAATTGCTAGAAACCAACGACTCCGATGACGACGACAACGACGACGACGACATCGGCTTTGACTACGACTAATTCTTGATTGGTGCTCCTTCGACTGAAGAAGGTAAGAACGAGACAGAGAAAGGATAACACAGGAAGGTGGTCAATTTTCTAAAATGACCCACATGGACTAACGACATAGGATATGGCATAGAGCGACTTCTTCGCGAGTCAAAGTAGGTAGGGAGGCAGATAGTAAGACAGGCAGGCAATGCTAAAACTGCTATGGTTAGCCATGTTCTCTGCAAAAGGACTTACCCAGGATCCTAATTCCAAGTCTTCAACAGCACCATTTGGACATTGCTACTAAAATTCAAATGCTTCCTTGTGAGAACAGCACCAAAACAACGTATAACCATATTAGAATAGAATTTCGTGTTTAAACCATCTCTAGGTACTTGAAATCCTCTTATTTGTCGTTTCTGGAACGACAAGCCACTATACGAATACTACTACGTCTATGGGTATGGTGAGGAACGTTGCTTTCTTTGCTCTGCTATGTTGTTAGAAACGCCGTAAGGCTACACGATCGATAATTTTCCATGGAGTTTGACCAAACCACCAGTGAAATCGCCAGGCGGTCAAGTTTTCACATCCATCTGGAGCAAGTTGTGTAGTGTAGGAAAACCAGAAGCAGAACCAGGACCAAAAATAGAAGAAGAACAAGAACAAGATAATGTGGATGAAGAAGGCAAAAGTCTAGAGCGGGAGGACTTCGGTAGTGGTTACTCAAATTCATCTGCACACAATTCGACTCTTTGGTCATCCTTTTACTCTGCTACCCCTACCTGCTCTTGTTTTGAAAAGGGTGACCCTTTATGTAAATAGACGTGGAAATTTTCCTATGTACACGCTGAAGATGGTCAAGAAGTATCCAAAACGAAGATGACGACAATGCCCACAACTGGACGACGAACGGATATGTTGAAGATGAAGGAGGCAAGCATGTACCAATATAATTTTATATATATGTATGTGTGTACATTTTCTTTAATATGTATTCGTGACAGCATCGGAGTGTGTGTTCCTTAAGATATCTTTCCATTAAAATTTCGTTTTATTTCTTCGTTCTTCTCTCTAAAGCCCACCAATAAGTTTACGAATGCAAAACAAAAGGATATCTTAGAAAGGATACTTCATTTACACGAATTCACCATCAGTGGGCGTCATGTGTACGAGTATGTGTGAGTTTTAATTTTCTTAGAGTTAAATTTAATAATTTGAACACACACATCCGAGGAGGGTGACCATAAGATGGTACCTCGCCTGGTTACGTAGAACCATGTACTTGTTCATACATATGTAAGGATTAAAATCAGATGTGGTCAGTGTTCGATTAAGGGATGTGAAACTGTAAGACAGTACGGCAACTCATCAAGGAAACAATGGAAATTAAAAAAAAAAAAAACGAAATTGTGTGTGCAATAGTTTTTGACAGTTTTACAACAGATCTGTGATTTTGAGTTTTTTTAGTTTTTGTTAGCTCACAATCATGGGGGTAAGGAACTATGATACTATTGTACAACTACATATATCAGACATATCAACGAAATAGTAACGATATTTGTTTTGCGTTTGTTGTTACATATCTTAAGGATATGCCATGGCAAGACGAACTTTTTTGAAGTATGTATAGTATAACTCAGCTATTGTTTAGATATCTGGATGCTGTTTTGAATGCATGAACGAAGCACAATGTTTGATAACAAACTGAATACAGTGTTTAGGTTATATCTACACATGAGAAGGTTCTTGTTAATTGTTATCCACAACAAGAAGTTTTTTTTATTCTTTTTTTTTTCCTATTTTTGAAAAAAAAGAAACCATTCAAAATGAAGGAAATGTTTTCTTTTTGTTTTAAACAAATAGATGAGAGCATCGTTTCAATGTTACGTCAGATATTTGAAAATTTCCGAACTTCGAACTCCGACGATGAAGAACATTTTCAATACAAATACCAGAGAAGACATGCGGATATGTTTGCGAAGGGTATTAGTTCGTTAATGACCGTCGGCATATTAATTTTTGTTTTCTTTTTTTTATTATTTTATTCAACCAGAAATATCCCAGGATTCTAAAAATTTGAATTTCTTTATTTATACCTGGTGTGGTTTAAAGTTATGCCAGCTGGAGTTAAAAGCTGATGAGCTGTGTCTAATAAGAATTTCTAAATTTTTCAATAAAAGTCAATAGGTGAAAAGTTACAATACAATCAGTACAGTTGATTGAACGATTGTGTATCGTTCGATGCTTACCATCGAATTTGAATATACTTTAGCCTAGAGAAAAACAAGTTGCATCAATATACATCGACCTTAAGAAAATCCACAGTGCAAATTCGAACCCCGCAACTACTACATTTGTCCTTTAATAATCTGTAACAAATGGCGATTGCAAAACTTTGCCACCAAGAGTCTTGGAGAACGTTTCAGTCACCTTTGAGTCCAATCTGATATGAATAGGTTCACACAAAACTGCATATGGTGGCCAACCACCTGTCAGACATTGGACTTTCAACGATTGGGAAGACTGACGATATTGTACTTAGATACATTTGTGCGGTTTGTTATAATGAATTTAGTAAGTATGAAACACAACTTAAAGCGAGAATTTGGTCCCTTTTACACCGCTTGTGAGGTTCATTAACATTTTAAATCTTAAGTCATTTTTAAGGGGGAAAATACATGTAAACTTTTCAGAAAAACAATTTTTTTTTTCATAAAATGTTAGTTTAATACGTGACCCAATTTTTAAAACTTTATTCAGAGTACATGCTTCTCACATTATAACTTGTAAACATGTCCCTCCTATACTTTGCGATCGAGCGCCCTTAAAAGTGTAGTTGAGAAAAACTAGTGCGACCGAATTTAGAATTTAGGACAAATTAATCCGAAATTATTCAAAAAATAGATTAAACCTGACTGGTAAATCTAATGAGCACCAATTGATGATTGGCGATTTTATGTCCCGTTCTGCAGAGACAGAAGGAGTTGAATACAAGCTTAGAGTTATTTCGGAAAAATTGCAGATATTTAAAATATTTGCGATCCTTTGAATAACTCAAATAATATTGGCCCGATTTTATTCAAATTTTTGTTAAATGTGTGCTATGTTAATAGATTTCGATTTGAACAGCAAAACTTTCGAAAGATTCGTCTATCTTTAAGGAAAAATTGATAGTATATTGTACATTTTGTTTTTAATTAAAAAGCCATGGACAGATTCAAGCCTAAATCTAATCTTCCTCATAAAGACCCATCATCTGACAAAAACTCAACTCGATCGGACCATTTGTTTGCAAGTTATCGTGCGCCAAAAACCAGTCTAAAAACACTATAGGCACCTCAAAACGTAAGATATCACAAAATGGTCATTTTCGATTTTCGAGGTGAATGCAAGATCTTACCTATCAGGAAGTTAAAAAGTTCTACAAATATACCGAAGGACTATTAAACGGCGCTGGAGCTGCTGACTAATCGGTAGGTCACTACAATCACAGAATTTTTATGTGTCAAAACTTTAAATGAATTTTTCTTAAAACTAAATTTTTTCAAAACGCCGTTGTTCCGCCGTAACTCCAAAAGTTTTTTATCAATCGCGCAAAAATTTTCTACACATGTTCTCAATCATAGTATTTATTTTAAAAAATTGGTTGACCAAATTATTTTTTAGTAGCAAAATCAATTGAAAAATTTGGATTAATTCTAGAATTCTTAATAAAGTTGTTCAATCCGCAATTTTTCATCTATAAAATATACTATTAATAAAGACTTAGAATTTTTTTTTTTAATTTAAATCAATACAACAGAGGCTAGAAGCTACGCTAATCAAGTACTCTCGCTGTAACCTTCACGGAAAACGGGTTTAATAGCTAAAAATATAAATAAACTACACGCCAAGTTTCAAAAACATCGAATTATTAATTATCAACATTGAAAATTAATTTAGATCCACTAAAATTCACGGGTTTATAATGTATCTTCACCCTTAAAAAAACATGCTTATAAAACTTAATTTTACCTCTACAATAAAGCTCACTTTGTTCTGGAGACTAATATTTTGTATTGAAGTACACAATTAAGCTTGATGTCATGCCAGCGGCAACTAAAATTGCCTAAAGTTGGTAGCTTGTATGAAAAAGAGAATGGAAACATAAGATAAAAACAAGTTATCTATTGTTATCAAGTTTCAATTAACCAGACATAAGTTATATCCTTAAAAGCAAAGGGCACTTGGTAGGTCTGAAGGAAAGATAGTATCGCTGTTCAATAATTTGAGATAACAAATAACAAATACCGAGAGGTATAAGCTTCAAATATAATAAAAATATAAGTACCGTTTGGTGTACACCTTAACTACGCAAGCCAAGAAAAGTCACATCTGCCACCGATTATATTTATAAATAAAGATATTTAGCCCAGCAAAAACGGCAGCTGACATAAACTTCGAATTGTCGAAAAATACAACAATCAGCTTCTTGACATAAGTGCGCTACAGTGTTGAACTCTTTAATTACTCAAAATGACTTGTTTTCGACACAGCGTAATAATTTCTTATTTGCACCAATGGATAATAGCGACTTATTCCCTTTTCGAATTTTATTTTATTTTCCTTGTCACCGCAAATATGAAGTAACTTTCTTATAAACGTATCTAAGTATTATGTATAAAAGAAATTATTGCTGACCCTTTAAAATCTTTTGGAACTTTATCAATCGCAATGCTTAAATGAATGAAGATGGTGTGCATTTTTCTTCTGTAATTTTACTGTTTCCTCCCTATGAGCTATTACAAACTCAATTTTGTATTTTTTTATAAGAAAAGGATGTTGCGCACCATATGTTTTGGTGATTGAATTAAATTTCTAAGACAATGCCTTCACAGCATACGGCCTTCACAAGCTTCTATTGCATTTATTCTCCAGCCGTATTGGGTTTCATTTTAGTCCTATACCATCTTCTCAACCAAGTGTGTTTATTTGTTGGCCATTCGAAATATCGAGCAGAGCCATTATTCCCAATTTTAGCTCTAGGTTACTTCAGCATTGCATGCCCAATTCTTTTTCTTAAGTTCTTCAAACAGCTGTGAATTTTTTTTTCATTCAATTTTGAGTTGGGCTTATTTAATATAAGGAATTACCATTAGTCAATGATATATTGGTCGTTTAATTCATTGACCTTCTGCCATTTCTCAGATAGCTCCATAGCACCGTGGTCACAAATCTTTCTTTTTATCTCTCCATAAAAACTTGTCAACGTGCTGTTAGAAATTTTCAATAAGTTGAAAACCACATTTGAACCCGTAACACGAATTTATTGTCCAATTTGGCTTCATCTTTTCCATACTTTAGTTATGCTACTTTATAATTTGAAGTAATGTTGGCTGGGTCACCAACAATTTTTCAAATCGCCATCACCCTTTCGGCGGGCAATGGCAAACTCCCGAAAGTAAGAAATTGCCTACGAAAGAGCTTCTAAGGAGTGCCGTTCGGACTCGGCGATAAACCGTAGGCCCGGCTCAGTTGTGACAAAAATGAAAACATGAGCAACACAAATGAGTGTCAAAAAGCTGGGCCATGGCCCATACCAGGCTGCCAGCGCCACAGTGTTTTTTTTTGTTGGTTTCGGTTGTTTTTTCTGAGTTTCTTATAAAAATTCTTTTAGGTAAAAACGAAGCCAACTTGCTTATTATCACCCAAGATCACTTAACAATCTACATAGCATATCAATTCCTGAGTAATGTGTTTGTTGCATAATTAAGTGCCGCTCTTGGCAAACAACGCATTTCGAATGACTGAAGAGTCTGATTTGCATTTGTATAAGAGTAATTTCTCGTTCCTTATTTGAGATCTTTTCCTCGATGACAATATTCATTTTAGGCAGGATTTATAATAGCGTTGCAAGAAAATAATAAGGCCCGAACCTTAAGTATAAAAAAATGGTTGAGTCATAAGGATATTATGCGAAAGTCATTAATCAACGTTAGAGACATACTCGTATTTTCGTTAAGTTGGTCGACACTAATCCACTTGGAATCATTGATATAGAAGCGAAACAAATAATTTTTGCGTACAGATAGCAACATTTACGAAACTATCTTTCAATAAAATCGAGAACCTTTTAATCTAACAAACAATATTATTTATCTAACATACTTCGGCTGATGTTAAGCAGAAAATCAAATATAATTATAAGGTGCCTTAGATTTGATTCACACCTAGAAAATGTAATAATTTCTGCTCTGCCATAGAAAACAAAAGTTATTTGCTTTTAAAGTATTTATGTCCTAATTGTAATTTATAATTAGAGAGAAGGGACATATGTGAAAAAAACCAAAAAGCCGTTTTTATATTTCATGGACATTATAGCAAAGTAGTTCTGTATAAATTAATTGGCCGTTAGTAGGCTTCCAGTTCAAGTTATAACGTATACGAAATAAGATAGGAGTTTTTTCACTTTGAAAACTGGATATAAGTTGTACATCTCTCATCTTACTTTGTTTCTTGATTTCTAAAGCATTTCAACGAGAAATGCTGTCTTACTTTAGTTTAGTAGGGCAATATTGATAGGATCTGCACTGAAATTTTTCATTCTGCATCCTTTATACAGCGTACAATATATCCATAACAATACCCACACATCTCATATTTCATTGGTTGCCAATCCAGGCATCATCTTCCTCTGGGCAGATTTTGTGAGAGTCTTGTCTATAAAGAAAATCTATCTTCCGTCCACGAAAAACTTCTTTCGCATTACACCGAGGAAGCCAGTTTAGCTGTTAAGATTCTGAAGAACCACATCATCACCGGCTTAGACGAGCTATCGCCAGAGATGTTTACAGGTGTTGCCCATGTTTTGTAAAGAAGTGTGGAACTTCATTATCATGCCTGACAGTATTGTAAGTTCCATCTTCACCAACCTTAATATATCCTACCATCTATCTTGCACAATTAACGATTTGCTCAATACTAGTCAGCACTCAGATCAAATAAGATCAAATCTTTAAAGTGCGCAATATTCTGGAAGTGGCCAGCGAATTCCAAGTGAGTAGTTGTTTCTTTTTTTTCTTAATTTTAAGCTGAACACGAAAGCATTTATTCAGGATTCCAAGAAAACTGATGTGGGTGTACAATGTTACGGTGCGGGGAAATAAATCCACAGGAATCTACTCCACGTGGGAATTTATTCCGCACTAAGTAGGAGACAACTGTAGATTTTGAAGATGGAATTAATTCGCACTTGCAACGTACTTACAACTTCACTCGTAATTAGTGAAACTATATTCCATACAAATGCTAAAGAAGTTGCAGCCAATTTGTATAGCGCCTGTTATAAATGATTTTAAAGGAATTTTTAGTAAAGAATATTACATCCAAGTACAACAGAAAGGTCGCTTTACAATGCATCAAATTTAATAAACAAAATAGTAAAATTTCATATTGTAGATACATACGTGATAGATAGTTCAATTTTTTATAACATTAATGAAAAATTAGTAAAAAATAAGGTATTCCGACGTTAATTACTTAAATTGAAAATGATTCAAAATAGTTGATAATTTTTAAATTAAAAAAGTCTTTTATAGAATTTGAAAGAATTGAAAATCGTACATTTTTGGTTTGTTTTTTGCAAAAATTTTTTGATAAGTTACAAAAGGGTTGTATCTTTCAAAGCAAATAATGCACAAAACTTTATCTTTTTTCGCATTTTTTATATGTAAGATCGCTTTCGGAATTCGATTGTTCACTGTCAGATTTAAAATAGTCAAACTTCTTCCCTTCCCTTGAGGTAGAAACTAAGAAATTGTAATTTTATGTTTGGTTAAATTGTTGTTAGAATGGTTTGGGTTCTTCAAAGACAAGAAAAGTTTTTCCATCAATAGCTGGTGTAAAGTCCTATGTTTTAGTTTATTCTTCGTCAGAAAAAATGACCAATTGGCTATTTTGGCCTACCAATGAACTTGCATTACTCATGCATACTATATTTTGCTTAAAAACTGAGAATTTGTTGGAGTATCTTATGTGAAAATTAGATATTCGGTCAATTTTTAAATCGGTAAACAAATCAATTTTAACTTTTAACTCACATGCTCCGCTTAAGGGAAGTAAATTATTAATAATTGCATGTACCCACAAGAGGTTCGTATCTGCAACATTTCTATTCACATAAAAATGATACAATGTATATGAAAATTCATTTATAAGAATATGTATAAAAACCTCGTGTCACGGTGTTTGTGGTCATATTCCTCCGAAACGGCTCGACCGATTTTTATGAAATTTCGTTTGTATATTTGGTAGGTACAAGAATAGGTCGTTAGGTATTGTTTATACCGCTAGGTGATTAAGCGATAGGAACGTATCGAGAACAATTTTTTTTTTTCATAAAACACATTTGGAAGTATGTGAATAAAGGCAGCGAAATGACTGTGTTTCAAATTCAGAATACCTACGTGAATGGTCCTCGATTGAATGACAATGACGAAATAATGCGCTACCATATTGGCGGGTACATCAGTTGCAATGAAGCTGTCTGGCGTATCTTTGGTTTCCTAATTCATGAACGGGACTCAGCAGTTATACATTTAGCCAGCGCGTATATTTCACCAATGGGACAGTAATTGAGCGTGCCGTGAATGTACCAAAAACTTACTTACCGAATTTGTCCAATGACGAAATCATACGGATACTTTCGGTACCTTTGCACGAACGCTACTCTATTCTGAAGTACCACGCTATTTGACGTGGAATCCAACAAAAAAATGAATGTCCCGCAAGCAAGGCACACAAATTGATGAGTGCCCCGGCCTATTTCAATTAAACACTTTGGGCCGAGTATATACAGTCAATCCAAGGCTGACTGAGTGCTTCTATCTGCGCCTGTCGTTGCCCCATTTCAAGATATAAACAAACGTATATAAAGATGAATGCCTTGGGCTCGGCTTGCTGGAAGACTACAATCCCTGGGTCGATATGCTTGGGCTTTACAGCAACACAAATTCGTCTACTATTCGCTATAGTGTTGACTACATGTTTCACGGCAGGAATAGACACCTTGTGGGATAAACACAAAATTCAATAACTGACGATATATTGCATCGAATTCTTTCACGGTGCAATGATCAAACGATAACAATTAGCGACGCTATGTACTCGTACAATGAAGCACCGATTGCTATCGAAAATCTTTGCATTGTCATTTTATCGATAAACTATTGTACTATTTTATCGATCACGTTCGATCGATTATATTGATCGTTAAATCATTTAAACACACATAAAATACATTCGTTATTTTTTATTTAACAACCAAAATATTCACTAGAAATAATTTATATGGCAGAACAACGTTTGCCGAGTTAGCTAGTTCATTTATAAGAATTGTTATATTTTAGCATCGTTTTCGACATTTTTCTCAACATCAGCTGGACATTATTGATATTTCAGTGGGCTTTGGCTTTTAATACCATTAAGAGAGTTCTTTTGATTTTTTTTTTTAATTAACTTCTGCTGACTCATCAATCATTTTCCTCCGATTTTCATCAAAGACTTCTTTCGCTAGTTAGTCTCCTTTTTAAAGACCATCTTGGCTTCGATGAGTGCGAAGAGATTCTTTTTTTTTTAATACCATTCAAAGTGTCGTTCTCCACGATTAGGCTTACCTTACATGTCGTTCCATAATAGCACGCATGTACATATATCGGGACACATTATTTTTGGTTTATTTTTTTACATATATTTGTTTTTCATTGACTTTATATGAAAGTTAACTATTTTCAATTAGATCGATAGTTATTTCAATTTTACATTCCATTATGAATATTGTTTTCGAAAGTACTTATACAATAAGTTAGCTTAAGTAGGTTAAGTAGGCTTAGGATTTAGTTTAAGTAGTCTTTAAGTTTTAGTTTATAAGTTTTATTCTAAGTAGAACAAAAAAAAAAAAGTACATTTACTAAGTTTTTTATTTAATAAAATTATTTTCTTAGTTTTAGGCTTAAATTAATGTAACGAAAAAAAAAGGACTGTACGGAACGTCGAAAGACATGTAGATTAAGAATTATGTTTAACTTAGAGTGTCCGCATGGGGCCAGTAAGTTAGAATAAGATAGTTTTCTAAGTTATTTAAGCTAATTTTTAAGCGCTTTTTTGTATGGCTTGTAAGAATTTCTGAATTTAAATTAATAAAAATGCATTGAAAATGAAAAAAAAAAAAAATTATTGTTTTCGAAACTTTTTTCGCTTACAACAATCGAACTCAGATTGTACCTCTAAAACGTGCATTTATCGTTAATTAAAAAAACAAATTAAAAAAACATAAAAATTGTTTACTTAGTTTAACTTTTGCAGTAGCTCTGGTAATTATCTTGCTTTAAGGGGACATGACATTTTAAAAAAAAATTGATTTAATGTTTTAAAATGCGTATAATTTGAATAAAAAACAAGATATCATTTTTAAACTTCACATATATATTTTGACATTAAAAAGTTATATAAAAAAAATTTTTGTAGATCGAAGCCGCCATGGAATAAACTACAAGAAACAATTTTGGCCGAAAAATACCAAAATGGCGGCATTTTTTCGAAAATGGTCAATTTTTGGGTTCAAAATCGTATCATAAATCAAAAACTACAATTCCGATCTTTTTGACCGTAGTTCAATCTATGCATTAAAATGTGCAAAATAACATATTAAAATTTTAGGAAGATTAGCCAAGTAGTTTTTTTTTTATCACGCCCGCCAACTCGGAAAACGTGGTTTCGAGAAAAACGCGTTTAAAATTTTTTAACTATAACTATACGACTTTTACGCGATGTACCTAAAACGCTCGTTATATATTTTAGAATCCGAATTTGAGGTATAAATAAACGTATTTTTCAATACTTTTTAAACAAAGAACAGTATTCTTAAGTATTCTCTCTTCTCTTTGAAAAACTGGTTTGATTTCCATAATGAAGTGTAGTTACTTCGCAACATAAGTGAGAATTTATTCCATCTTCAAAATGTGGAATTGTCTCCCACTTAGTGTGGAATAAATTCCCTGCACACCAGAATTCGCAATGTCCAGTTTAACCCTAATACAAGTTAGGTGTGGAAACACAATTGAACATTGCATCATTATTTCAGATATGCCCTGGATTTCGAAGAAATGACACGATATAGTGAGATTTTTTCAAAATAGATAATGTAATAATGAAACGGCAGTTCCTAAAGTACGAGAACAGTTTTTAAGTAATCGTCCGTTCTCAAAGCATCTTTCTCTTAACATAAGAAAAAGAAGAACAATTCAAACAAGTTGGTGTTGCGATGAACGAAAAAAGTACAGTATACGACCTTAACCTTAACTATCAAACATCATAAATACATAATGTGAGAATCGGCAGACATAGTATTTAAAAAATACTATTTTCATATAAACTATATTCATTTTAAACCCAATGACTCTTAAAGTCTTGAAATCTTTTCTTAGCTCACCATTGCTATTCCATTGCTTAGTGTACTGGTTAGCAGCATCAAAAGGCTCTATAAAAGGCTCTATAACTTTGGAAACAGGGATTGTGGTGCAGGGGTTAACATTTCCCACTTCTACCTTGCCGGTATTGTCATGCAACATCAGTGGCTCACGAGTGATATACTTTTAATTTTTAACAAAAACTTACATACAATATATTCACACACGTTACTCGATGAACTTCATTAACAAAGTCCGAGCAAAGCCTCCCACTTGGCTCATATGTTGATGTCTTCGCTTTCTTGGCACGGGTGATGCTAGGGTCTATAATCGTCTTACCACAAATCTCACATGATTCCGATAAGTTTCTGAAGGGCTTTTGCCACACAGAGATACAATTTTAATTAAAAATTTTGAACTAACAAAGAAAACAATACAGAGCCCTGTCCTTCTACGATTTATATTGAAACCGGAATCATCATGACGATGCTCTCATAGGGCCGTTAATCTCTGTCAAGTCAGGTTGAAACCTAGGCAATAGGGTTGCTTGATTTCCAAAGTATTAGAATTTTTGTAGTCCTGCCACACTACTAGTAAGATTCCCACAAGTCTCCGTACAGGCCTCTGGAGTCTTCAAAAATGTATTATAGATTGTACATCAGTCAATTATAAAAGATTGGGAAATAGTTTGCCTAAGCCACTGAGAAAATAAGGCGGTGTAATTGTATGTAATTGTATATGAACAGTAGCACTTTTCATTTTATGAAGGTGATCAACTTTTGTAGCTACTATTAATGACCCTGATGCAGTTCTTTTGTATTCTGCTACACTACTTGTACACTTAATACAAATCTCCAGTTATTACGTGGTAGGTATTCCACAGTACTACAACAAATTATAAAAACGAAAGTATTTTAGAAGAAATTGGAATTCCCTTCTTACATTAACCAATCACATGGAATCATATTGATGAACACATACTCAATGTCATACATGGTGGATAGGCTTGACTTTGTTTACACATTGACACCTGATCTGTGAGCCTAATCAAATTTATTTGCAAAACCTCATTATGTCTAAAATGTCATCCAAATATGTCACACTTCATCAACACAATATCCCCAAGAGTCAATTTCATTTATATAGGTATATGTGTTTACAATGAGCTTAATTCCCACTTCCTTCTGATGCCCTTAGCCCCTTTCCCAATCATTAGATTGGACTTTAATTTCATTTGCATAACATTATCCTCAATCAACAATCAACAGATGGCTGTTCTATTCTGCTGCATCACCTAATTATGTACTATACACACATACAATACGAGTACATTGTCTGATAGGTATAAGCAGTTACTTATAATTCAAACATTTGCTTAGTTGCCAACCCAAGACATCTATAATCATGTAAACGGGCAATAAACCACCCTCACCACCCTACACCTTATTATTTGTATATGTACATATATATTTATGTACGTGTGTATGCCTATACTTATAAAATAGATACAATTCCAAAGAAGTATATAGTATAAGCAACAGATATCATATTCATTGGCTGCACGTGAACTTGAAATCGAAACGAAATGATAATAATAACAAAAGTCAATGGCGATAATGTTATGTCCTGGTGAAAGTTTAATGACCTTACCACCATCTTACCACCCTCTTTCTCAAGCAGCAGCAGCAGCACTTTGGTTTCTCTTGCTCTCTCTCCTTTAAGAAATTTGTGTGTTTATGTGACCACATTAGCTTGTGCATGTTAACTAAACATATGATTGGGGATATATTATTACCATAACATTATCTATTTTACCCCCTCCCCCTCCCCTTAGACATCAGTCGCTCCTCACATAGTTGTATAGCCTGGCGTACATAAGTGAATCGTGTATAATAATCACATGAACGTAACTTTCGTCATGACATTAAGTGAAAACTTTCTCTTTCACGTGACTTGAGTGGATCCATATGTATGTATGTAAGCATGTGTAAAAAATGTGGGTAAGTTACCAGAGGGCTGATTATGGGGGTTAAGTTTACTCTGAAAGCCGATGAAAAAGAAAACGTGCACGGAAGTAGTTGTTTAAGTCTGAAAATGGGAAAAATGCCGGCACTACTTGTATGGGCATACCGTATACGTTTTCGTTTGTATATCCTTGCAACTTATACCTACTTCTATTCATTTTCCTTCAATTTTATATAAAATAACACAACAACGTCACAGAATTCCTACTACCTCTTCCCATAGGAATTTTTCTTTCTTTCTCATACGAATACTTATATTCATCTATCTAGCAAGGACGAAAGGAATATAAAAACAGACAGAAAAAAAAATAATACAAAAGCAGAGAAATAAAGTTTCATGTTCCTTAAATACAACTATAATACAAGTAGGTACTACATAAATGCCATGGCTAGTCAAAGGAGGAAAATTTAAAGATGAGAAAAACGAAAGAAAGAAAACTGCACTAGCCAGGAGGCAATAACCCCCTAACACATACGCAAAATACAAAACAAAAAATAAACAAAAAAAAAAGCTATAGAAATAGGGCAGCAGACAAAGATGAAAAGAAAAGAAAAGAAAAGAAAAACACAACCCAAAGGACATTAAAACGAAAAACTTTTGATGGTCCAAAGTGTGTGTATAGACGCATTAATCTTTTCTCTCAAAACCGAACAGAAAAGATAATGCACTCTACGAATTTGTACTTGTATTTACTGGATACTGTGCGATACAGAAATACAAGCATTCTCACATGATCCTTCATACTCGTATATTTGTAGGAGCCGTCGGTACTGCTGTCAGTACTATACCTACAGGCTTCATTCTAAGGTTGGGGTTGCAGGAAGCGAGCATATATTAAACAGGCCAAATGGATATACAAGTGAAGGAAAAAATCTCAAACACCTACACACATGTGAGAAGAAAAGAAATGAAAATTATATGTAGATACGAAAAATATAGAAAACCAAACACACAGAGAAAGATAGAGAGAAAGACAAACAAAAGAAAGAAGAAGAAAAAAATTGCACAACTTAAAAAAGAACCACATACTGGTACAGTAGCAGAAGTATAGTAAAAAGAAGCAGCCAGCCAAAGAAAGAAAGAACGAAAGAATACGAATAAAACGAGAACACTTTTGACACAGTAAATCAACACTTTTACGACATTGACCTAGAGAGCAGCGGCGCGATGTGATATCTTCCTCCCTAAAGTAGTATCCTACTCCCTCCCTGGCTAACCAAGAAGCCACCTCCTACTCTATCACCTACCGGAAGGACACCCACCACCATCATTTCACCCAGAAAATAGACAATATAGTGGCTGCAAGGCGACACAAGTGCAATACTTTTACTTTCCCCTCTGTATAGGTTCGAAGTATCCTTTTTCTTCACACACTCACAATTTTTTCTTTCTTTCCTTGGAATTCTTTCCTTTTGCATTTCCCTTTTTCTTCTTCTAAGAGTATTTCTATATTTTTCGCTTTGCCTCCCTGTGCTTTTCTATATGCATACATAAAAACAAACTCATATCTATGACTCTACAAGTAATCTATATTTTTATGTCATTGCAAATGTATTGGATTTTTCATTTTTGATAAGTCGTTCTCTTTGAAGGGGGCGGAAGTGGAGTGGGGTTCGTGTTCGTGGATTGTCAGAAACCATAACGTATGCTCTTCGACTGGAATGGAGAGCTTTTCTCTTAAGCCGATTGGAAGGAAGTTCAAATCTATTTCTCTGGAATGTGTCAGAGTTTTTTTGTTTTTTTTTTTTTTGTTTGGCATGCTACTGACAGTTAGAGAATTTACCATCAACTGGGTGTATCGGTGGAGCACATGGCAATTTGAAAAATTTTGTGGGTGGATTTATTTACATGCGGTAACTTGTGGAAAAGGACTGTCCTACGCATGTTCTTACCTCAGCCAATATGCGAGATACGATCCTAGCTATCGCACTCATTACCATGGCATTCTAAGGGGCTGAGGTTAGTGTTGGCTTTTCGTTGAATCTGCGTAGATGTTTTGGCCTATGAGAGGCGTATTTTTGTTGCGTATAGCTGCGTATTTATTATAAACAATTGCATTGTTGTTGCACTTTGTTGCAGAAGGATGACCTAAAGTTGAGTTTTTTTTTTTGTTTTTCTTTTTCATTCGTTTGTTTTGGAAACGCAGTTGCATGCTGTATGGGAAGGATGGTACAGGACAGCTCAGAGATTTCTGGGGAGATTTTCGGGTTAGTGCCAAAATGGGATTGGATTTTGTGCAGGGGAAGTTTTGAGGTTTTCTACTTTTAGTTTTGGTTTGGAATTTTTTTTTTGTTATGTTGACGGACAATGCATTTTTGGCGGATATGATTTTGAATGGATATTCGATTAAAATGGACAGAGGATAGGTTTGACAGCGATTGGGAGGTAGGTGCCAATTTCATTTGGTTGGGCATAATAGATAATTACAAAATCTAGGACGTGGTATTTTAAAATGTTTGTTTTTACCCACTTTCGGCGTTTATGGGAGGAGCTTGGTTTTGTTGTGTCAGGGTTAAACAATCAGCTTGGGCCACTGAATATGGAAAATAGCCACGCAAATGAGGCTGCCTTTTTCTGTTTTTTTTTTTACTTCTTATTTTATTTTCAACGATGAACTTTAGAGCTGCACCAATCTGAGTGAAGTATTTCCTTCGATATATTAACAGCCATTAGCCATATTAGCTGCTTTTAAAATTTAATCAAATTAAATTGACCGGAGTGCTTACTTTTAAATGCAACTAATTTGTAGGTATTAGTGTGTGTATGTAAATGAAGACATGAATGCATGAAATAAGAATGTGAATGGGTACCATTGAAACCTTAAAACATTTTTTTGATTCCCTCCAAGACTTAGATGCAATAATCAAGTCGGTGTTCTGCGATCTCCCGAATTTGGGGGCTGGAGCTCAAAATTAACCTGGCTCGATCAGTATTCCCTTTTTGTTTGATGTGGCAAAACTCCTACAAAGATTCCTTCAAATTTAACAGCGTTTCTGTATTTTGTTTAGATAGAATATGATTTACGATTAATACTCAGTGCCATTTAGAAGAATAGGTTAAATCAAGGTTTCTGAAGCTGCATTTTGGCAATCAAAAAAAATGGTGGAGCAAGTTTATTCCATCAACCCTTTTCATGGAAATATGTCTTCGTAGCTTTTGGGATGCCATTTATAGAATAAGAATATCTAATAAGACACAAAGCTTAACTCCTTGGACTGAATTTTTTTGTCTGTATAGTACCTAGGTATATGAACTAATTTTATCTCAATAACATGTTAAATACAGTACGGGAAAGCCTTTTTTCAAGTTCTTTATACAACTTGATGTATTCAAATTCTTTAGATAACTTATTCGGCCATAGCCTTTCAACTTCAAGATTCGATTGTGTCGTGATAGATACTATTTTTCTAAAATGCGGAACGCTCAAGGGAACCTTAATGGAATGGGAAGTATTGAAAAGCATATTGAACCGCGATGCCTCTAAAATACCTAACCCTATCGAACTCGCGACTGATAATTCTATTGTCAAAGATCGTACAATAATGGCGAATATTTTCAACGATTTTTTTTGCTAAGGTTGGTGAAGCGTCTCCCTCCAATTTTAGATCCGAATACTGTTCGAACTGTATGGCAGAGAATCTGGTGGAAGATCCGGTTTCCTTGAACCAGTCACTGGTCTTGTAATTTTATCACTTATAAACATGCTTAACGCTCGCCTTCTTGTGGAGATGATGACCTCTCTTATTAGATTTTCCCTCGGATTTTTTTTTGTTCCCGGGAACTAAATCTACCTATCGTGAATTCCCCGGGAAATTTTCGAAATTGTGTTCGAATTTTTTTAACAGCTACATATTTATAGATTACAACCGAGAATTCAAAAGAAACAATTACAATTTTTATTTGAAAGCAAAAATCAGTTTTTATTGAAAAAGTTTAAATAGGTATGATGCGAAGTGCATCTTTTGTGTTAGCTGATCGACTAAATGAGGAAAATGAGAGAACTTAGCAAAGATTCATCAGGAGAAATCTGAGAGATAAATCGAACCCTTTGGAATTCGTTTCTATTTTTTTTTTTTTATAAATTTTGTTAAAGGTTCTATCAATATTACCGAATCAACAAGTCAATGTTCACATACTTGCTGAATGTGCTTTCTGACTCTTTGTCGCAACCGAAAAAGTCATTCGCTGTTCCTCCCATAGTGAAGCTCAGCGCATGCCTCCTGTATTTCATTTCTTATAAGTTCTTCCATTTCCTCGTTGTGTCGTCTTGCTTCTTTAACAAGCATCTTTTGCTGATCACTTAGTCGATCAATGGATCGATATATATTTTTGATATTAGCATACATTTCCGTTTGGTATTTTTCAAAATTTGAAATAGCTTCACTTAGTGTGTCACATAATTTGTGTCCAAAAACTGTTCGGAATTTTTTTATAAATCAAAAAATCAAAATAGTCCCCTCCCGATATAATACACTTATGCCACCGCTTTTTCCAGTCCTCGAAGCGTGCCAAAAAGTCTTCTTCCGGTATAGCCTTCAGATAGTCTTCAATCGACTCAAAGTGGTTTTAGAAATAGCCAGAAGTCACACGGAGCTAAATCAGGTGAATAAGGTAGTTGCGGAACGATATTGGTTGAATTTTTGGCGAAAAAGTCACGAAGAATCAGTGCAGTGTGAGTTGGCGCATTATCGTGGTGTAAAAACCAAGAGTTGTCTTTCCATAAATTCGGCCTCTTTTTACCAATAGCTTCACGCAAACGACGCATAACACTCAAATAGTATTCCTTGTTGACAGTTTGACCGGGCGGAAGAAATTCATAATGCACTACACCACGAAAATCGAAGAAAACAGGACTTGCCTCATCTTTGGCACGATATTCACTCGATTGGTCGGTTGTTTCGCGGTCGTAAGTGTAGATCAAAGTCTTATCTCCCGTAATTATGCGTTTATAAGCCGCCTGATAGTCAGAGAGCATTGTTTTACGCACATCAACACGACGCTGTTTTTCAATAAAATTCAGCATTTTTGGTACCAATCGAGACTTGACACGTTTGATACGCCAATTTCATCAGCAATGACTCTTATAGTTAATCGACGGTTTGCAAGCACTTATTCTTTTACTTTTTGGATGTGAGCATCGTCAGTTGAGTTCGATGGTCGACCAGGGCGTTCTTCGTCTTCAACGCGTTCTCTACCTTCTTTGAACAATTTATACCAATCATATGTTATTGATTTTGGTAGAGCTCAGTCCCCGTAAGCTTTCCTCTACATTTTAAACGTTTCTGCCAATCAGGAGACAAAATTTGATCGCACTTCTTTGTTGAATTATTTCAGACATTGTAAAAATCGCCAAATTCACTTTTTGTGTCGCACAAAAACAAGCGTAACTCAAACACCAATGAATATTTTGACATATAATTTGGCATGGAGGTCAGTAACAGTTGTACCAACTTAAAAAAAAATATATTAAGCGAAAATATTTAACCGCGTAATTTAAATCGAAAAATTCCGACTAGTTATTGGACATAAGTGATTCACGTTGCAGAACAAGCTCTTTTTCCAAAAGATCTACCGTACTTTTGGTTTTTTGCTGGGCTTTTAATAATGGTATACCACCCGAACTATCTATCTGCGGAGTCCTTTAAATCCATATTTTTATTATGCGGCATTGCTTGCTCATCATTTGAATCCAACAACAGTGCAATTGCGCTAGTTTCATAATGTTCTATATTTTGATGATCTTGTGGCTGTCGTTGAGAAGTCTGCCGTGACACCGATTCCACGTTTTCATCTTCTGCTTCATCAAAACGTTCCACTTTTCTGTTTTTTGCAAACCAAATCGCTTGGCATTGGAAAAACCTTCCACCGATTCTCTCATTGCACAAATATTTATAATTGCTTCTTCAGTACTAGACAATTTGTACTCCTTGCATTTTGTAACTTGAGATTTTCAACTTTTGGGAAATCACCGTCATATTTCCCTCGAATTCTTATTCACGATAGCAATTTTTTTCCCGGGGAATTTTTTGAAAAAAAAATTAAAATAATAGGATTATTAATCTTGGGGTACCCCAAGGGTCTGTATTGGGCCCTACTCTATTCCAAGTCTACATAAACTCCCTGTTTCTTCAATCTTTTGAACGAAAAGTTACGGTCGATCTTGGCATCGCGTACGACTCTGTTAGCCACCTCCAGCTAGGAGCTGATTTAAACTATGATGAACATCTACTGAAAATGTGGCCCGCCAAGTATGAACGTATTGTCAGCAATAAAACGAAACTAATATTTTTCAGCCTTAGGTTGCAGGCTGTGCGGGACCTTGATTTTTACTTTTATGCCGCTAATTGTACTCGCCACAAAGTGCCGGTTTGCACGTGTAATGAAGCTTTTTCTAAAACTGTGTTTGATGCGGATATAGCGTGCCATGCGAACTGTTTTAAAATTGACATAGTAAATAACTACAAATACCTAGGTGTTATTATTGACCAAAATATGAATTCATGTGATCATATTACAAAGTTAAAACAGTATTTTCGTTCTTGTATCCGTTGTTTGTTTCATCTTCGTAAATACTGCACAAACAATAGTTTAGGAACTGTTTACTTCGGTATATTTCACTCCAAACTACAATATGGATTAGGATGTTGGGGAGACGCTTACCGCAACAAAATTCAGTCTCTACTTGTTTTGCAGAAATGCGCTATAAGAACGATTTGCGGTGTTCCTGGACTCAGCCATTTCATGGCACTCTTTAGGAGCCTGAAAATCCTGCCGGTTAGACAACTGTATTAATACAAGGTGCTTAAATTTTTCTTAATAAGAAGCGGTCATTTGCAGAGCCCGATCTCAGATGCCCGCAGTCTACGCAGCAACATAGGATCTTTGGTAAACAAACCCTCATTCCGAACCACTCATCTTAGAGACTCCTACTCCGTTGTAAGCTTTAATTTATTCAATCGTATTCCTGTTTCGATTCGCGTACTTATTTACAACACGTTCATAAACAAAATCAAAAATTGGCCTCTAATATTTGATCACAATCAAATTGAAGTTTTGCTATCCTACGTAATTTAATTTTATTTCATGCTATTTCTAAACTTTCTTTAAATATTGTTCAAACCTCAAATTATCACTTCAATCTGAATTGTATTATCTACATGAAATTCTGCTGATGTGGCATTCAACACTATTTGAATTCTAAATACGAATATAACTACGTATTCTTAATTAGAATTAACCTGCACATGTACTATATTGCCCTAAAAATATTGAACAAAAAATGAAAAAATAATGTTTGACAATATGATCCCGTCAGCTGTACTATTTGAATTCCTGATATAAGACATCATAATAAAAAAATAAAAAACTAACCCTTATCCAGTGGTGTATCGGATAATATAGAAATTTGTAAGCGATATGCTGATGATGCTTCGACCTAGAATTAATTGGGACTCGAGACATTTTCGACTGTCTTTAAGCATAACTGACTACATGCAAGCACTTAATTGCTTAACGTTAAAACTTAAAACTCGTCCATTGCATGACAAAGAGGGAAAACAAGGCAGTCTTGAGAAAGAGTTCGCTAAGCATTTTGAACCATGGACTTGGTATGGATACTATCTTCATACAAAGCGGATTTATATGGAATGGAGCAACGAAGATACCGTGAGATTTATTGCAATAGAGTGGAAAGGTCGACGTTTTAAGCTGAAGACCAAAAAGTACGACATGTCTCATAGTGTTATTATTAATCTACCTATATTAGTTAGATGATCAAAATTGGGTTGATGCTGTCAATCCAAATCGCTTGACGACTCACTTATTCAATGGATTAGAAATCACCTTCTCAAATATTCAATTCAAGTCTGATATTTACAAAATATATGCTGGAGTACCCCAGGGCTCCGTTCTGTCTCCGATATACTTATTGATCTGCATTAATGATCAAAACTCTCTGCTTTTATATTTGTTTCAGGACTCAGATTTCTGCCCTTCGGCTATAGAATGGCAACAGCAGAGTATGCTCAGCTCATTAAATCCCGGTATTATAATATTAGCATAACTAATTGGGGAACCATCAACAGAGTGAAATTCATGCAAAGCTCAATGCTATGTACTGTCATTAAAGTAAAATTTGAGCATCCACTTACATTCTGTGACTTGCACTCGCATCGAGGAAACCGAAAAACTATCCATTTTCGGTTTGCTTGTCAATGACAACCTTATTTGGAATGACCACAAATTCGGTGTCGCCAAATATGCTACACAATATCTAGGTTTTCTAGAAGGAAAAAAAAAATACCGAACTCCCTCTGATCTGACTTCATTATATAAGACATTTATCCGTGGTCATAATAGTGCAGAGAAAATACCTAAATATTTCAAGTGAGATTATGGAGGTTGCTATGAACGCGATAAGTACTTGGGCAAACAGCTGTGGTCTCAATTTCAACCCTTCCAAAATGGAACTGGTTATTTTTACCAGAAAGTAAAAGATACTGCAATTCAAACTCTCAAAACTCAACCGAGTGGAATGGTCTCTCTGGGATAGCGCAAAGTGTCTGGCTGTAGTTCTAGACAAAAAACCAAATTGGAATCTCAGCGTAGCGGAAAGAATCAAAAAGGCATATAATGCTCTTTTTATATGCAAAAGAACTGTAGGAAAAATTTGGGGCCTAAAACCCGCTATATTGTATTGGCTATGTAAGGTGGTAGTTAGATCCATGCTTACATAGTAGAAAGCAACAAATCGTGAACGATCTACGGAAAATTGGCGGCAGTTCAAAGAACGGCTTCCATAGCTATTACAAGTGCGCTTCGTTCCATCCCTACGGCAGCATTGGCCACCCTTCCCGTAATATATCAGGAGAGGAAAGACTGGCAAGAAAATGCAGTAATCAGGCCGAATTAAATTCCATTTTTCACAGATGGCTCGAAAACAGAGGAAGGAACAGGTCCCGGGATCTTCTCGAAAGACCCAGAACTAAGAGTGTCTATAAGGCTACCGGATACTTGTAATGTCTTCCAGTCAGAGGTGTAAGCTGTCCTCAGGGCGGCTGGGCCGATGCAGATGAGATGGGTATCCAATAGAGATATCGCTATCTACATCGTCAGCCAGACTGCTCTTAAGGCAATGGTATCAATCGACATCAGCTCTGATACAGTCAGGGGTGAGATTGTGCTGGGTGCCAGGACAGTGCGGTATAGATAGAAATTAACAAGCGGACGAGCTTGCAAGAAGAGAAGGGCTGCTCGACAATAGTGAGGTGGCCAATATCAAACCACCCCTCTGCATAGTAAGGGGCACTATCGAGGAAAAGACCAAAAAGACTGCCAATCTAAGGTGGTCAAATCTTGAAGGACTAAGGGTATCCAAGGTTCCATGGCCACTTCTTGATGGTAAAGATCTAGAGAATTAATAAAATTAAACAGGGATAACCTAAGGACAATAATAGAAATCCTGAGAGCACAATGTCTCCTGCTGAAACACGCAAAGGGGCTCAAATTGTCAGATACGGACATATGCAGATTCTGCGGCGATCTGCAAGTGGTTGGGAACATAACACACACACTACTCGTATGTGAATGCGAGGAATTATCGCGTAGTACCATCTCGCTATGAATGCATGCCCACTTTTGGACGTAATTTAAAATATAATTGTCCATAATTTTTCACCGCCCACCCTGCGTGCAAACGTTTTAAGAGTACACAAATGCCTTGACTACTTGGCAGTTCATTTCTGAAGTTCAGCACAAGAAACAGAAACTTTATGTTTGTTTTTTTTTTGGTATCGGTATCAGCGATTAATTTCCAGGGCTCAAATAACGGCTATCGGAGTTAATTTTTAACATTCAGCTAATGTGGCAGTATTTACATTTAATTTCCCCAAATAGTGATATACAGGTGGCGCAAAATTAATCATACTATCGGAAGATGTTGGAATTGACTTCGCACGTCAATCATATTTGACATTTGTGAACTACACAGCTGCAGTATACAAACAGATAAACAATAGAGCACTATACTCCGCAAGAGCTTGGAATAATTGTGTCGATTTTCTTGACCAATACTCGGTCGTTGGTCTTAGCGCAGCTTGAATTTCGACGTCGATTTCCTAATCGTGTCGTACCAACTGGGAAAATATTTCTGCGCTTAGTTATTCGACTCGAACAGATTGGAGCCACAGAAGACAATGTAGGGCGTTGCCGCCACCCGACTAGTCATCCGGTCGAGAATATCGCGGCTGTGTCTGCCGATGTCGCTTAGAACGAAGAAATATCAACCAGGCGACGGGCCACGTAATTGAACATCAGCAGAAGGACGCTACACATGTTCCCGTACAAAGTGCAAACAGTGCATCAGTTAATGCCTCCTGACTGTCAGTCTCAACCAAGAGGGCGATTTTTTGTCGAAAATCATCATGAGCGACGAGGCGAATTTCCACTAAGCGGTTGCGTCCAAAAGCAAAATCTTCGTTTCTGGGGCACTGAAAATCGGCGTGTGGTGCACGAAGAGACATTACATCCACACAAAGCCACTGTGTGGTGCGGCCGTAATTGAGCCGCATTTTTTTTGGACGCCATCGACAATTCGGTCACAATTATTGGCGAACGCTACAGGGCTATGATAAAAGACTTCTTACTGCTGGAATTGAATGAGCGGGACTTTGTGAACATGTGGTTTCAACAAAACTCGAAGGAAGCGTTTTCTGGCATGGCCAGCAAGATCGCCCGATTTAACCATCCCAGACTTCTTTCTTTGGGGCTACTTGAAGTCGCGGACTTATGCCAACAGGCCTCAAACAATCGCAGCCCTTAAGGAGGATATTCGACAAAAATTCGAACAGTTATCACCGAAAATCTTGTGGAAAGTAATGGAAAATGCGATAAAACGGGCACAAATGTTTATCAATACTGGCGACAGCCACTTGGCGAATATCATCTTTTCCACTTAACAGAAAAAAATGTAAAGGTCCAAATAAAAATTACCATCATTTAAAATCTTTTTTTTTATTTAGTAAAAAAGTAGTTCAATAACAAAAATGATAATTTTTCGCCACCTTGTACATATGTCTTAACGTTTCCATACTAGTTTTTGCTTTCATGCAAAATTAGGTCTGACAGCATTATTGCTATCCACCTTAACGCCATGTGTTGGCTAAATTGTAAGTGCTATTTACAAGTTGAGTGTAAATAAGCGCTTATACCGATGCCAGAAAAACACAGCTATTGACATGCGAAGCTTATGAGGTTTTTGTCATTGCCGAACATACGAGGGCGGATCAATAAGTCCGTGACTTTTTGAATTTCTGACCTCTTTACCGAAACAGCAACACTGCTCCTGTCAACAGGCATCTGTCAGTTGACTCCTGTCAAAATTTAAACTTGCTGCGTCAGTTAGTTTGTGTTTGACAGCTACTCGTATTTTTATCAGACTACTCACTAATTTGAGGAGAAAATGGAAAAAAGTGAATTTCGTGTGCTTATTAAGCATTATTTCTTGCGAAAAAAAACCATTACCGAGACCAAGGCTAAGCTTGATAAATACTATGGGGACTCTGCACCATCGATTTCAATGGTAAAAAAGTGGTTTACTGAATTTAGTTGTGGCCGTACAAGCACTGAAGATGCCGAACGTCCTGGACGCCCAGTTGAGGTCTCTACACCCGAAACAATCGAAAAAATTCACGATATGGTGTTGGCCGACCGAAGATTGAAAGTGCGAGAGATTGTGGAAGCCGTAGGGATCTCGCATGGCTCAGTGGTTTCAATTTTGAATGATCACTTGGGCATGAGAAAGCTTTCCGCAAGATGGGTGCCGCGTTTGCTCACAGTCGACCACAAACGCAATCGTGTAACAAATGGCAAAAATCCATGAATTGGGCTATGAATTGCTCCCTCATCCACCCTATTCTCCAGATTTGGCTCCGAGCGACTAGTTCTTGTTCCCAAACCTGAAGAAATGGCTTGGTGGAAAAAGATTTGACTCCAATGATGAAATCATCTCGCAAACAAAAGCCTATTTTGAGGACCTCGACAAATCATTTTTTTTGGAAGGGATGAAAAAATTGGAGAAGCGTTGGACAAAGTGTATAGAGCTCAAGGGAGACTATGTTGAAAAATAAAATTATTTTTTTATCAAAAAATCGGTGTTTTAATCCAAAAGTCACGGACTTATTGACCCGCCCTCGTACCAATAGAACCTTCTTTTGCTGGTACGACCCAAATCTTGCCAAATGAACTTTGCACTTTCAGAAGTCCGGTAGCAAATCGTCAGTTTCATATTCGTATTTTCCAGGAAAGCTATCAAATATATGGCTTTTGGAATCAAGTGGATCCGTAATGATTTGAACTGCATGCCAAGGAATTGTCATATATACGAGTATGTATGTTTTACATAATCAGTTAATAATCAGCTGTCAAAATTTCCTTTAAACTTACACCTTATTGCAATAAAGATGGATTTTTTGAATCCTTGCGAGGCAAATTTCAGACTGTTTCATTTGTTATTTTTTCAAAAAATGTCTGTACTTCACTAATGATCCTATTGTATTTCTCAAAGAGTCAATTGTAGTATCTAGATTTTAAAATAATTTTTTTGAATCAATCTTGAACGGCTAGCTCTACTATTTGTTTTGTTTTGAATCTTGCTGAACTTTTCCCACTTTTCAAATTCTACACCAAATTGGATCTAGAAAGAAGTAGTTTTTCTGGCTTTCCTCCTTCTTTGAAAAAACGAAGGATACAAAAGTTCTTGCAGTCAGCAAACTTTATCTTTTTAATTGAACTCAAAAACCAAATCTGATTTATTTACACACTCTCACATCATTTTGAAAAAAACGATAACTTGAATATACCATATATTTGGGGTATCTGGGAATATATTCAACAAGTAATAAATTGTCAACTTCTCGCTAAAAAAAAAAACACAACTAAATGTATATGGCAATGCGGTTTCCTTCACACCGATATACAATCTATTGTAAAACCTACCAGGACAGGCACACGGCACAAAAACAACATCAACATCACATGACGATCAAAATTATCGCACTTGCATACTTGTATCCGTACCTTCGATTCCCAGAAGGTAATTGCTTCTTAATCATATTTTGCGGTTTCTCATCCTGCAGGCGCTACCAGAAAAGTATACTCCTCATCCAGGTAAGTAATGTCCAAGATGTCAATCAGCGATCAAAGAACGGATGGGCAAACGGAACAGAAACCACTTGCACGCAGTTTGGCGATTTTCGCTCAAACCGTGGTGCCAGTAGTGGTAATGGTAGTGGAACGTCAAACAGGGAAATGCCATTCCCTGGTTTGGCTTGACTTGCTTCTACTGTGCGTGCAGTTCAGCTCTTACCATATTCCAGCGCCTTTAATCGCCCTTGAAGGATCGAACTGACGGTTGGGTTGAGACAAGCTCAACTATAGGTAACATATACAGCAGCTCAATTGAGGTGAACGCACACGTACATGCTCGTATGTCCATATGTACGAGTATATGAACAAAGCGAAAGGATGGCAATTAGCTTGATAATTTTTCGCATGCACGTCACGATGGCTTGTCGAACCGTGAAAATATTGGGGGCTGAATCCTCCGGCTAACAGATGTAGGACATGTCAAAATTAAAATTTACAAAATCCGGCTATTATCTCCATGACAAGTGCGTGTGTGTGTCCGTGTGTACGTGTATATATTTGTATGCTTGAGTGGAATGTTAAAGGGATGCTTTTGTTATTGCCACGCAAGGCTGTCGATCCGTGATGTCCAACATATTTCGCGAATGTAAAATTGCAATTGGATATGGCAACGTGTTAATTTTGCTTTCAAAAATACAATGCATACTTCAGAACTTCTTACCAAGGAGGAATGTCAGAGAGCACTAGCCTTTGTCGTTATAATCAATGTGATTTGGAGTGCCTTCCAATGATGTTGACAAATAGGTTTTCAGTAGGTGTGATTTGGAAATACCCAATTAGGCTAGGAAAATCTATATTATTATCTTTGAATGCAAACAGGGTTTTTTTAGGTTATCTGTTCGCCACACGAAACAATCTGCTTTTTAAAAGGGGTACAGCAAGCTCACGTTTTAACAACGATGCTTTAAAATTACATGTTATTTGAGAAAAAAAATCATAATGAGCCTACCGATTTTCCAATGTTTGGAAATTCATTTTATTTTGCAATGCCTTCTATCAAAACTCGATACGCGTAGCGCTAGATAATCTAACTGCTCAGTAATTGGTCACACTAGTCAATGCACTGCAGGGTCAGCTAAGTCATGTTGCAATGAAACCCTTTTTTTGTATGCCAACTAGGAGGCATACAAGGTTCCTCTTGAAAACTAATAAGTTGTACACTCGAAAGGTCATGAGGTTGAAGCGTTTTTGAACGTTCGCCTTAAATATCTAAATTATCTTTGCCAACTGATTCAAAGACTGACAGCGGGATCAGTGGCTGTGTTTTCGCTGGTAAGCTTAGCCTAAGACTTTCCTTCCGCCGAGTTCATTCGACTCGCGATTATGTCTCATTCAGATGGGTGAGAAGTTCAATATTTACCTTTGCTGGGTTCTGGGGCAAAGAGATATTTCAGAAAACTATAGGGCTAACGAACTTGCCAAAATTGGTGCGACAATTCTCAATTAACCTGAAAAAGAGCGCATCGGTAATACAATGGATGTTATTTGGCTTTAATTTCTTTCATTGGTTCTGCTTTTGAATTATGCTTATTTGATGTCCTCATTTTTTTTTTTCATTAAGTCCAGAAATGGTATCGGCTAAGTGGCCGCTGCCAGAATGGATGACCAATCGGGACCGATTTATTGCATTTTCCATCACTCTTGTCAGGACTTCCGACCATAGGTCCTTGCGTTCTTGGCGGATATTCTCATTGAGAGCTTTAAAAGTCTGAGGCTTGTTGACATAGACTCGTGACTTCAAAAAAACCCCATAAAAAGAAGTCTGGAACGATTAAGTCAGGCGAACTTGCGGCCAGTGTAAATCGCAAAAACAAGGAATTAGGCGACTCGGAAATGCAGCGCTCAGAATTTTGGATGTGGCTTGTGCAGTATGCGCCGTTGCTCCATCTTGTTGGAACCACATGTTTTTCAGTCCCAATTCATCCAACTGAGGAAGGAAAAAGTCGTTGAGCATGGGTCTTAGTGCTCGGCTTTTTCGAAAAAAAGTAACTATGAGGGGGTGTAATGGCTCTTCGTGGGCTATACGCACATTTTCGGTGCCTCAGGGGTGATAATTTTGCCAATTTACATATACACAGAGATGGAAATGGCCCTCGTCGCTCATGATGATGATGATTTTCGATGAAGAGTTGTCTCCCCCGTGGTCGAGATTGAGGATGGCTTGAGCGTAGGTTACACGTACTTGACAACAGCTAACAGGTGATGCACTGTCTGCACTTTGTAAGTGAACATCCTACATTTTTTTTCTAAAATTCTCTGTAAAGATCTCCGATTGATGCCCAATTGTCTAAGCCACAGCTGCGATATTCTCAGCAGAACGGCTGATGCAAGGCCGGCCAGACCTGGCAGCATCTCTTGTGATCCCATTCTCTTCTATGCGAGCGGCTAAATGTTGTAGTGTTTGCTGAGTTGGTTTTGGAAGACCGTAAAATCAGCGCCAAAATTCACGTTGTGCCAACACCATCGACAAATAATTCCGCAAAAAAATCGTAACAATGATTCCGCGCTCTTGTTGACGTGTATTTTTTATCTGTTTACTTAACAAATGTGAAAGGAGAATTGACATTTGTCGCATCAGAAAAACGCCTGGACCAGATGGCTTCCCAAATAAGGCAATGAAATCCGCCGTTAAACAAAACAAGACATAGCTATTTAAAACAAAAATGTAAAATTGTCTGAATGAGAGCGTTTCCAAAAACAGTGAAAACTGCATCATTTGGTATTCTTACCAAAGGGGAAACAAACCACCTGGAAAATCAGCAAAATGTTTGAACAGATAATATATAATAGATTCCTCACTGTGGCTGAAGAAAAGGCAGCATTATCAGATCAACAATTGGATTCAAAAAATGCCGCTCCACTGTCGATGCCATAAAAGCAGCCGAAGCAACTAAGGGAGAAAGAATGCGATGGCGAACGAAGGAATATTGTGCAGTAGTTACACTGGACTCAGCAGAAACAGAAGTTTGAGATATGAAACTGACGAAGGGGAAAAGTATTATAAAATTTCCTTAGAAGTCCCACAAGGTTCGGTGATGGGGGCCCTACTATGGAGTATCATATACGACGGAAAACTACAATTGACACTGCCACTAGGTGTAAAAATAATCAGTTCCCCAGACGACATCACCGTTGTTACTGTTGCAAAGAATTTTAGCGAGATTGAGTCAGCTACGAGCGATGCAATTAACCTCATCAAAGAATGGCAAATATTCGCCGGTCGTAAGGGTGAAAGCCAAACCATTATATCAAAAGACTCTTTAAAATACATATGTACATTGCCCCGCACAGGGTGAAGGTCCTAGTGACAAAGGAAGCAGGGAGAATATCTTTATTTAGCTAAATTACGTATCAAAATGCTTCGTTGAAGAACTCCAAAAGACACTTTTTGGTAGAATTTTCATTTCCTTTTCAAGAGGTACAGCCCTTATCAGACCGATAAGGTTTTGATTTTTTAAGTTGGTACAACTGTCATCTGGCATTCAAATATCGCTATTTTCGGGAGTTTTTGCGTAACAGCTTTGTAAACAAGTCATCGTTTGTTATGTTCTGTGAATTTCGCAATGTCAAATTTTGTATTTCTAACAAAACATCATGTGCGGAAGCTTTGAAAATTTTAACGGGAGCTCACGGGGACTGGACATTGTCGAAAACATAGGTGTATGAGTGGTACAAAGAGTTTAAGTCTGTACTTGATGATTTGCCTCATTTCGGTCGTCCATCCACCAATATGACTGACGATAACACCGAACAAGTTAAGAAAATTGCCCTCATAGTTCGTTGTCTATGCATCAGGAAGATAGTAGTCCCTCTTGGTGTCTTGTTCGGATCGGTGTAGAGCATTATGCATGGTGTTTTGGGCATGAGACGAGTTAAAGCGCGGCTTGTGCCGAAAATGCAGAATTTGTTGCAGAAACAGCATCGCATTGATGTCGCTAAAG
The DNA here is from genome assembly GCA_928272305.1 of Volucella inflata. Lineage (NCBI taxonomy): Eukaryota > Metazoa > Arthropoda > Insecta > Diptera > Syrphidae > Volucella > Volucella inflata. The sequence continues at coordinate 161,412,819 of OV743716.1, forward strand.
AAATGCTTCATTGGGCCAAAAGGTTATCGATGAGTGTGATTTCGAAATTAACCAACAATCATCGCAATGGCGCTTCTCAGACGAGCCAAAACCTTGGTCCACTTAGAATTTCGTCCCGCGGGCCAAACAGTAAATAAGGAGTATTACGTAAGCCAGAATTGTGGGAAACAATTCATGGTTTCTTTACCACGAAAAGACTCATACATTTCATCTTGTACGGCAGGCCCGTTAAATACCTCCGGATGACAACCAAAAGCTATTACCGCCCTGGAAGCTTAAGCAAGAGTTTAAAGAGAGTGTTGCACTGTAATGTGAGCTCTCCTACATCATCTCGCACCTTCTGTTCATCTACATGCTGATGATATTTGACGTATATCATTGCCAGAACACTGGGAACATTCACAGTTCCATTTATGGCTATTGAAACAGAAATGAAGAAGTACGTTTAGTTGCAAATGGAACCCAAAATAAAGTATACAGATGTTTCAACGACCTGAATGAGTTTGGAATTTTATCTGTTTCTCTGGCCTAATACAGGAATATAATAATGAGGCTGACAAATATTGCAATAATTTTTGCAAAAGAAGTTGAAACTATAAAAAAATCGCAACTTTTGTTTTCCTTTTAATTTTTAACTTTATTTTAAATTTTAAAACAAAACCCGTCTTGGCGGTACGTTGATTCGCTGAACAGTGGTTTTTTTGGTAAATTTTTTTTTCTTCGTTGAGGATTTATTAAAAAAGATGGCTGCTTGGGTGCGAAATTCAAACTTTTATACCATTTGTTTATATTATTGAGTTCTGCCGAAACAGAGGCCTTGACAAGGAAAAAAAAACTAAAAGACTTTGTACCTCAAAAGCATGGATATTCTATTTTCCGATTTTTGTGCAGGCGAAACAATAGGCAATGCTAACTGGAGATTTAAATAAGCAAGTAATTCTCTATTTGTGAAGATTGAAACTGATAAGTCTGTCAAGAACAACACTAGTATCTTTCCAGCAAAAAAAAAAACATAGCGAACACACCTCATCTACAATTTCTCAGTATCAAATGAATGAAGGTCATTTCCATTCAAATAGCTTCATTGACACTTAACTCATCCATGATATAAGTACACAGGATCTTAAAGCTTATCAGGTACAATCTATCCACTTACTGATATTGTTTTAGGTGATTTACCGTCCAAGACCAACATTGACTAGAGTTTCTTTGAAAAACAGCAATCTTCAACGATCCTCAATATCGGACTACGAGTATGTCTTAGTTGATTATTGAAGAACAAGTTTATGTTAACAAGCTTAATCCTTGAGCCCTGATTTTAAGGCCATGTATATGCTATTAAACCTGCATTAATCGAAATTGTGTTGAACAGAGCATTTATGTTTGAACCATACATTAGCCCTCGTGTTTTAGTGAAAAAATTTTGCCCCTTTGTGTAGGTCCAAAAGGTAAACACGTTCGAGAGAGAAACCAATAGAAATTTAACATCAAATGAAACAGTAGTCCAAAAGGAGTCATTGACGGCCTCAATCTTTTGTTTGAATATAAAGAGTTATAACGTATAAGTGGGTTGGGCATTTGTTGAATGCGAACATTCTGTGAAATCTCAATTCCGAAAACTGCTTTCGGAACACACGGAAACTCTTAAGGCAGACTTTAGAGGATCTACCAGCCAGTAAACTGACGACGTAAAAGCTGTTTGCTAGAACGGATTTGGATTTTTGTACACTCTTTCAAATATCACAAAGATGTCATAGCTAATGTACACAATTATTCATTTAACGACAAAGGCGCTTAAGATGGAGTTCTCGAATATATTGGCGCGGTCCTCTAACGTTTTGTAGTGGTAGCAAGTTTTAAAAAAATTATTGCTACAATTAGAAATGTGCTTAGGACGCCATTCCCTGTTTACTTAAAGATAGGAAAATGTTGTCTTATTATGGTTCGCTCTCTATCAGATTAAGTTCATACACACGTCAGCTTAAGCGACATAATATGATTATTTGTGGGAATAGCGGTCGAATCGCCTAAATCTTAACTTTGTAGGACAATAGAACAGATTGTTTCGAGCCATGAAATTTTTTCGATGGTAGTCGCTGGAATAGAAGCAGATGGTGGGTACAGTAGTATTGATAACCAACTAGAGTTCGGCCACCTCAGTAATGGCTTCTTGGAGGAATCGAGCGACTTATTCCTGACACGGATAGAAAAGCTTTGTGTTGATATAAGAATCTAAACAACGAACCTTAGCACGATTTATCAACCTTTTTTAAGTCCTTAAAAATATATGTGTGCTAATAATATAAATATTTAACTTGTTAGCGCAGGTTTTATTCAAATTGTTTTGGCTGGATAAAGGAAACGTACAAATATTTAACCAGGAAAGGCAAAAAGGTCATTTACGAGTACTTTTCTCTGCCGTTTCTTTTGAAAGGGCAGAGCGAGGTTTAAAAACTTGCAACTTCGATATGGAAGCAAATTTCGCAATCAGTTGGTGTTCTATCAATGCCAGCACGCGGTTTTATCTCAATTGAATGGAAAAAAATGCAGACGCAACGATACGAATGTACTATTGAAGCTTAAAGCTACATACATTAAAGTAATAGCTACGCATGTGGAGTAAGTGCATAGCAATGCTTTAGTCAGAAGCATGAGCCCGTTCAATGTTAGTGATAAATCGTGACAAAATTACAAGGCGGACAACACACAGGGAGCGTGGAAAACTAAGTCCCGATCGACTGACAAATATTACAATAAATATTTATTTTTATTTAATTCTTATTTTTGGGTTGCAAAATATAAAAGTTTTACAGATTTTGCCCAGAAAAAGTCAAATGTTAACTCGCTGAAAATATCGTTAATATGAATTCTGTGTTGTGGAAGGTGTATTTAATGAAAGGAGAAATCAGTTGGACTGTCTTTGGCAAGAGGTAAGGAATCAAATTTGTCCTTACACAAATGGTTCCAAAGCTGATCAGAGAAATTTTTGTGGATTCAGATAACTCTAGATATTTTTGCCCTTGGGTGGTGTAAGTATGTACATACATATATTTGCCTTCCAGACATTAATTTAATATAAGTATACAATATTAACAGTCGTTACTATTTTTTAAACAGTAGATCGAATTGGTTAAGCTAAGCTCAAACTTTCAATAACATCCAAGCCTGTACGAGAGTACATCAATTGTATGGAAAGATCTTCCGGATCGCCTCCCCCTTTCGTCAAAGATTAAATGAACACCGTGCTTTACGGTCGATAAGATGACTCCATTGCTTGTAGGTAAGCCAACGGAAATGCACTATGATCTTTATATGATGTCATTATCATTCTCGGTCATTTTTAGAAGAAAATATTGCAGACTTTTCACTTAGGCCTTTTACTTTAATATATCGGGCATATACATATATATACTTTCTCCGACCATATTTAAGATAATGATACAGAGTAGCTGAAAGCGAGGAGGTAGCAGTGTCAAAAGTAGATGCCTAAGATGATGAATATACTCGTAATATAAGTTTCGATTTCTGGACGCACATCGAAAGCAGACAGAGAAGAATTCGATTTGGAACACAGCTTCGTTTGTTGAACAAATGCTTTTCATCGATATCAGAATGTTTTTCTAAGTGTTAGATCCCCATACCTCTCAGATCAGTGAACAGCCAAAGGTCGGTGTGTTGAAGTCTTCGCTGCAAATAAAAATTCAACTGAAACAAAAGTCCACTGGACTTGTTTCTTACTTCTCACTTTGATAAGTTAACCGTGCGTCGATGAGGTTTTGTTCTAGCGTTTTACAGAGCATAGAATCTATTTGTCTTAAAGGAGTGCATTTAAAATTGATGAATCTCTTCGTCAATACATTAAATATTACTTTTCGAAACATTCGGTTCGATTGTCTTGGGCGGTTCTATAGTAAGTCTAATATTTACAAAATAAATGCAGGTGTATCTCAGAACTCCATTCTGTTACCGAAACTCTTTTAGTTTTCAATTAACAGGTGATTTCTTAAGCGTTGGGCTTTTAATTGTTAGAAAAAACACAAGTAAAATGCAAAGTGTATACAATTTTTATTTAAATTGATAAGTCAATCATGGAAACGTTGACCACGACTAAGTTTTAAGTCTGCCATACGGCGAGTCCAATTTTAAAACACTTTTTCTATCATATTTGCTGGTCTCTCGCTAATAGCACGTACGACGTTGTGTTTCAAGGCTGCAATTGAGACTGGCTTATTGAAATGGACAAGTCATTTGATATGTCCCCATAAAAAATAGTCTAAAGGCGTCAAATCACACTATCAAGCCGGCCAATTTACCAGTTGATTGCTAGTTTCTCAAGTGGACAATCGATTCGCTTAGTTTGTGGCATGTAGCCCCGTCTTGCTGGAACCACATGTTGACCAGGTTCAGCTCCTGCATTTTGGGCAAAAAACAGTTCGAAATCATTTAACGACAGTGGGCGCCATTGACGATAACGTTGTTCTTCGGGTCAAATTCTAAAAAATAAGGGCCATTGATTCCGCCGGACCATAAACCGCAAAAACAGTGCATTTTTCCGGTTGCATTGGCAGCTCTTGTATTGCCTGTGGTTGCTCATTGGGTAAAATACGGCAGTTTTGTTAAGTAACATATCCATTCAACTGGAAATGAGCTGCGTCGCTCCGAAATGTGAGTCGTTCTCCAGCTTCTCCAGTCTTCTCACCAAAAATTCGACGCTGTAGAAGGTCTGATATATTTTCCATTGTACGTACACTCTACACATACGGGTGGCTTGATGTCCAATGGCATGAATATAATGCGAAATTTGATCTATATGGCTTGAATTGCTTTCTCATTCGATCAATTATGATGACCGTAAAATGGTGTACGAAAAACATTGTTCATAGAGCACAAATTTTGATAGTAAGACTCAATAATTCGTAAGCGTTCTTCGAGTGTTGGTCTTTCCATGATGAAATGTCAATGAAAACTGAGCATGCTTGACTTTGACACACGTTACGAATCACACACTTTTGTTGTCAAAATTTAAACACTGAAAAACCAAACAGCAACAAAATCATCCGATATAATTTCTTGGATGCCTCTGATCAGGCATCAATACTCCTCCTATATATGCATTTATCCGTCTTAAATTGTAGTACAATGCACTTATCTGGTCAGGTGCTCCAAAGATCTCTATGCACATGCTAGATACTCGTAGGATTTCAATTCGTAGGAAAATTTCATAGTTAATGCCACCACTGCACCAAAGAAATTGCCAGTACGACAACGCCCCAGTACGAGCAGGATTTCGTGGATTTATATATAATTGGTTTATGTCCTATCTAAAAGACAGAAAGCAAAAAATAAAAATTGGGAACATTGTAAGTGACTCTAAAGTTACGAATCTAGGTGTACCGCAAAGGCCTGTCCTTGGTCCTATTCTATTTTTAATTTACGTCAACCCCTTGTTAGCTCAGCTATTCGTGGGAAAAGTTACGGCATTTGCAGATGATCTTGGGATAGCCTATGGTTCGGTTAACCTCTTCAATTTAGTAGCTGATTTAAATCATGATGTCCACTTGTGAAGAAACTGGTTCGCGGAACATAAACTTGTTTTTAGCGACAAAACCATATTATTTTTTTTCAATCCAAGCATGCAAGACTTTCCTGACGTTGACATTATATTCCATGTTCCCAATTGTTCTCGATAAAATTTATTCCGTTTTATGTTTGCTGTACAACGTTCTAAAGCATCTTTTGATGACAATATCATTTGCAACATGAACTCTTTTAAAATTTAAAAAGTAAGACACTATGAATCCCTAGGTGTTATAGTCGAACATAATTTTAGTTGGTCCGAGCATATGTCAATTTTAAAACAGTATCTGCTTTCCTCCATTAGATGCTTTAACCGCCTTAGGAAGTTTTGCAGCAATTCAAAATGGCAATATGGAATAAGCTGTTGGGGGGCGCTTGCCTTAATAAATTGAAACGATTAATTGTCCTACGAAAGTGCGCCGTTAGGATAGTTTGTAATACTAACCGTTTTGCCCACACAATGGAGCTATTTAGGTTGTTGAAAATTCTACCAGTGAGGCAATTGTATTATTTCAAAGTCCTACAAATGTTCTTTATAAGATGCATGTATTTTCAAAGCCCGATTAATGACACCTACAACTTGCGAAGCAATACAAGTTCTACTTTGGAAGTCCCTACTTTTCGGACTACAAGTTTTAGTAACTTCTACTCCATAGTATCTTGCAAACTGTTTAATAGACTCCCCAAGGACATACGACGACTTAGAACTTTGCCCAAATTTTTGAAAAAAGTACGATTTTTGCTTCTTGATTTCAATCAAAATGAGATTGAAAATCTGTACCGCTTCATAGCTCTTCTTTTCTTTTCATACTACTTTTTTATTTTTTTTCCTTCCTCTTCAAACTTCCATTATATTCATTGTATTTTTAATAAAATTAAATTCTACTCACATTGTACACCCCACATTGAATTAATTTGCTTAAAGTGACATTTAACCCTATTTGCAATGCTAAGAAATGTCACTATCTATGGTATTCTCCATAACTAGGTATGTTAGTAAAGTCTAATAATTGTAAAAACAATTTTTGTTGGAATGAGAATAATGAATTAATAATGTAAAAATAATAATAAAATAATAAAAAGTTGGAAAACTTGATTTTATTGAAAATACTCTGCCAAGCTTTTTACGAATACTCGTATTTCATATTCATTATAACCTGCATACTAAATGATTATAACGTACGTGGCTATCTCTCATATTTTATTCCCTAATTTTCCCCCTCCGATTAATTGAAATTTTGAGGTATTTCTGTAATTATGGTTTTCGACACTTACTTTACTTACTTTAGGTGGCGCTACAGTCCGAGGTGGACCTGGGCATCAGTCAACAAGCTTCTCCAGCCAGCTCGATCCCTGGCTAGCTGCCTCCAGTTTCGCACGCTAGGTTCGCTGAGGTCCCCTTCCACTTGCGTGCGCCACCTGAGTCTTGGCCTTCCTCTACTGCGCTGTCCCTCGGGGGCGGATTCGAAGAATTTTCGGACTGGAGCATTGGTGTCCATGCGCTCTACATGACCCAGCAATCTCAGTCTTTGGATCTTCACTCTTCTGGCTAGGTCCATGTCGCTGTACAGTCCATACACTCACCGTCAATGCAGACGGGACCGAAGATCGCCCGAAGAATTTTTTTTCTCGAAGCAACCAAGAACACACTCATCCATTTTTGATAATGTCCATAGAGCATAGAGCAGGACCGGGATTATTAAAGTCTTATGAAACAGCGGTTGGCAAGAGTTATTCTTCGCTTGATCTCAGCACTGGTGTCGTTGTCTGTATTTATAGCGGAGCCTAGGTAGACAAAGTCCTTAACTACCTCAAAGTTATATCTGTCGAGGGTGACGTTCTGTCCGAGACGTCGGTGTTGGTTGTCCTTTTTGCTTGACAGCATATACTTTGTCTTGCCCTCATTGACCGCTCAACCCATTTTTGCCGCTACCGTCTCAATACTCGCGAAAGCGCCACTGACATCACGCTGTTTTCTCCCGATTATGTCAATATCGTCGGCGTATGCGGGTAGTTGGACGGACTTTTGAAAGATAGTGCCTCTTGTGTTTGCTCGTGAGTTTTGCACTATTCTTTCAAGTACGATGTTGAAAAAATCGCATGACAGCGCATCGCCTTGTCTAAATCCTTTCTGGACATCAAAGGTCTCGGTGAGATCTTTACCGACCTTGATGGAGCAGCGTGCATTCTCCATCGTCATCCTGCACAGACGGACGAGTTTGGCAGGGATGCCAAAACTAGACATTGCTCTATATAGCTCGTCTCTATAGATGCTGTCATACGCGGCCTTAAAATCGATGAATAGGTGGTGGGTATCGATCTGATGCTCATGGGTCTTCTCCAAGATCTGCCGTAGTGTGAATATCTGGTCGATGGTGGACTTTCCTGGCCTGAAGCCACACTGATATGGACCTATCAGGTTGTTGACGAACGGCTTCAGGCGTTCACACAATACGGCGGATAAGATCTTATATGCGATGTTAAGGAGACTGATGCCTCTGAAGTTGGCGCAGTTCAGAGGGTCTCCTTTCTTGAGAATTGGACAAACAATGCTGAGGTTCCATTCATCGGGCATACTTTCGTCCGACCATATTTTACAGATGAGTTGGTGTATGCTCCTTACCAAGTCATCGCCTGCCGCTTTGAAGAGCTCGGCAGTCATGTTATCCGCCCCAGCAGCTTTGTTGGACTTTAGCTTCGATATGGCTATCTTCACTTCATCCAGGTCGGGTGGACGGAATTGTTAGTCATCATCGTCCAGGCTGAAAGGTTGATTCTGCCTGACAGCGGTATTTGGTCCGTCATCGCCGTTATACAGTCTGCAGAAATGATCTTTCCAAATCCTCAGCATCGACTGCGATTCTACTACGATTTTCCCTTGTTCATCTCTACAGGCTTCGGTTCGGGGTTTGTTTCCGCGGCATGTTATTTTTAAAAACTTTTGGTAAAACCTCATTCCTGGAGTAGCATCTCTCAATTTCCTCGATCGCGCGCTTCTTATGCTCTTTCTTCTTCCTCCTGAGAAGTCGGTGCTCGTCTCTCCTCTTCCGCTCATAGAGCTCATGAGCAGCTGTGGTCTTTCTAAGCAGCGCCGCGTTATATGCACCTTGCTTAGCTGCATGTGCTTGCCGGCATTCATCATCGAACCAGGGGTTTCGTTGTGGTAGTGGATTGAAACCCAGAATATCAGAAGAGGCAACCCTGATGGCTTTCTGGCAGTGTTGCCACTGGTCTTCGATGCATGATGCTGGCGGCATTGGACCTCTTAAGAGATTAAGAGACACTCGATCGGATAAGGACTTGGCGATCTCTTGCGATTGTAGCCGTCCTACGTCGAATTTTCTCACAGCATTAGTTTGTCTTGGCATAGTTTGGGATATCCGCAACCGTACCTTGGCTACAACAAGGTAATGGTCCGAGTCGATGTTTGCTCCTCGGAACGTACGGACATCCATAATACTGGAGGAGTGTCTTGCGTCGATAGCAATCTGATCAATCTGGTTGACTGTTGATTGATCAGGACTTCTCCAAGTCCCGTTGTGTATGTCGAGATATTGGAACCGCGTGCTAGCTACGACAATGTTTCGCCACGCCGCAAAGTCGATTAGCCTGAATCCGTTATCGGAGGTTATGTTGTGCAGGCTATATTTTCTGATTGTTCCACCAAAGATACCTTCTCTTCCTAGCTTTGCATTAAAATCACCGAGGACAATTTTGATGTTATAGCTAGGGCATTGCTCGTAGGTCTTGTTAAGAAGCTCACAGAAGACATCCTTGGTGTCGTCATCTTTCTCCTCTGTGGGGGCATGCGCACATATAAGGCTAATGTTGGCGAATTTAGCCTTGATGCGGATTACTACGAGGCGCTCGCTCACATGCCGGATGCTGAGGATTTCTTGTCTTAGTCTGCCTCCGACAACAAATCCGCATCCAAATAAGCGCTGCTTTTGCCGTCGATAGCAATTGCCGTAGTAGATGTCGCAGTTTTTCATCTTCTTTTTGTCCGGCCCATCCCATCGCATTTCTTGGATGGCGGTTATGTCTGCTTTGCAGCAGTCTAGGGCCTCCGCTAGTTGCTCGGCTGCACGTGGTCTATTAAGGGATCTAACATTCCACGTGCATATCCGAAGCTCATTGTTCTTAAATCGTTTGCGTGGGTTGTCAACAGTAAATCCGTCCATATCCGAGGCTTGTTGATGCTTCGTAACTTAATCTTTTTTAAATGGCCGGGCAGTTACCCCGGCGGCACAACCCCCAACCTGGAGGACCAGTTCCATTTTTAATGCCCCTAGGACGAGGGGTCGGTTACACCGAAGCCAGTAACCCGTTCCGGGATGTGAGCGCTGCCGTTTGCCCATATAGGGCTCGTCCGCCTCCATCTCTTTTCCAAGATCCTGACTAAGTCCTGGAAATCCTTTCCGGCCTGAGCTCCAAATATGTCGGAGTAGCCCAGATAAGGTCTTGTTTTGTTTTTCCGACACTAATCCTGGTTAATGGCGCAGGAAACTCGCCATTTGCCCCCTTTTCTTCGCAACCACTAGTGAGATTCCCAGATGGCGCCACGGGGAGGCGTGAAGTAGGACTTATTAGCAGAGCTGCAAGATGTTCGGCTGCAGAGGCTCATTCTCGTCATTTAAGGAACCAGCACCTGTCGGAAGATGTTACTTCTACGAGGCCTTATACTAATCGTTGCCAATCGTTTTCGATACTTACACCGCTAGTTTGTTTCATGTAAAGTCTGTTGTTTCTTTTTTAAAAATTACTTCCAACATTGGAAATGTAAATTTTTGAATTTTGTTTGAAGGTGCTAGAAGCATGCATCGTGTATATCCCTCTCCGTAGTGGAGAGCGGTTATACATGGTGCCTGTTTATGCATCGAAGGCTACTACCTACTACTCCACCCTATTTATCTCAGAGCTCGAGACACTTTTTCGATTTCTGAGACTGGAATTGGAGGAAAACTATTTTTCTATCGGCGGAGATTTCAACGCCAAACATGGAGATTGGGGAAATAATACACCAAACACTAGAGTGAACCTACTACTTCAATTGGTGGGGTAAGTACAGTGTCATGTACCGACTCGGCCTAAAGGCTACCGATAGTCCGTCGTTTCTTTGATACGGCTACTATTTGGATCTCCCGCTGTTTAACACATGATTACAGCTGACAGGCACGAACCAACAATCTATAAACTGTCTTCGCACTTTTGTGTATGACAGTGACCATTGCGGTCTTAATACCGAAATAATCGTTCCCAACGAAACTGCGGAATTGGATGAGTTTGTTCATATGCATTACTACAACTTTAGTAGAGTGCGTTGGACATACTTCTCCAGGACACTGACAAGAGCACTCTCCTCGAATTCGCTCCACCGTCCAAAAGAAATCTTCCGAACGAGGAGATTGACAGGTACCTAGAACTAATGGACGAAACAATTAAACGGACTATGGACAAACCGATATCTCGGTATCAACACACTGACAACGAATACTTATTCCGCAACGCAACTATTGACGCACTGCACCGACATAAAAGTAGACTGCTGTCAAGACTTTGTATAGAAGGTTTACTGACGACATAACCCGGAGATCATGACATTAAGGTCGTCGATCAAAAACTTCCAAACATTAATAAAAGAAAATTACAGGGCTTCTGTTGGTTTGTTTTGGAACAATAAAATTCGGGCTGTAAACACCAGCAACCCAAATATGTTTCCGCAAATAAATAAAATATTTCGGAGGAAAGATCAAAACGACTTTTCATGTCTTAAGATCCCAAACAACAGACAACGAAAACATACTTTTGGCAGTAAGTTCGATGATGACAACTTCTTTGAGATCGAAGATCCACAGGAGAAGGTAGGGGCTATAGGAGCGACTTTTCAGGAAGTGTACAAGGCGAATGACATCATTGGCCCGAACCACGACCTGGAAAATCGAGTCCTTGTGCACAATTTCTACCTTCGAAATGAAATAGTGAACTGACGAATCGAGAAATTGGGTTTCACCCAGTTCAGTGACTATGGCTAATAATGTAATCGACAACGAAAGGGAACTAGCCCCGTTCATTTCGAAGGAAGAGCTCCAAACGATCTTTGAATCACTAAGAAGTAAGAAATCAGTAGGAAACGATGAAATACCGAACATTGTGGTTCGACAACTTCCACTAGTAGCGGTGGACATTTATACCACCGTCTTTAACAATGCAATGAATAATGCACATTATCCAGCGCATTGGAAAACTGCGGTGGTACATCCCATCCCCGAAAGGGATAAAGACACCTTCAATCCGGCGAATCTCCGGTCGATCAGTCTCCTTCCAAATATCAGTAAGGTTTTCGAAAAAGTTATCAATAGAGTCCTGACAAAGTGGGTTGAGGACAGAAATATAGTTTCGGATAATCAATTCGGTTTCAAGGCGGGGCATGATGTTATTCATGCCGCGTCTAAACTGGTTTCTGATGTCCAATGGAACAAAGCCAAGAAACAGTGCACGGGTGCCTGCCTGATTGACTTGGAGAAGGCTTTCGATACCGTATGGTTAGAGGGACTCTTCTACAAGTTGGACAGACTGGGTATTAGTAAACCACTGCTGTATATTCTTTTCAATATGCTCACAGATAGACAGTTCATCGTGAAAAATTGCGATGTGACTTCTACTGGTACATTCAACACAAGCGATCTGATAGGTTCACTTCACCATGCCATAGCGTACGCAGACGACTTAATCGCGTACAGATCAGGTCCAAAGATTGAGGTTATAAACATTCTTTTGCAACGTGACTTCGATAAAATTAAACAATATTGTGACGACTGGAAGTTGAAGATCAACTTTCAGAAGTCGGAAACCATTCTATTTAGGACGCCTTTGTCTGGGGCCTCTGCGGATACCAGAAAGAATTGGCGAAAGATTCAGATCGTGGGACAACACGGGCAGCCACTTGTTTGTCGAAATGTAGTCAGATACCTTGGGATCTGGCTAGATCAATATCTGTATTTTCACAAACATATAGATGTTGCTCTGGCCAGAGCCAGAGGTGCTTATGCCCTTACAAAGAGACTGTTTTATAGCAGACAACTCGATGCGAGGGTAAAGGTGATCTGCTACATGGCCCTTATTCGGCCTATGCTTACATTTGGTTGTCCCGTGTGGTTCAACGTGAGAGCAAGTCTTTTGGAAAAGATTCGGGTATTTGAGAGGGCTTGCCTTAGGGCTTGTCTTCGCTTGTACAGAACACCAGAGTCTGAGTACATAAAATTCTATCCTAATGAGGTCTTGTACAATAGGGCGAACCTAATACGAGTAGACAATTTTGTTATTAAGTTGACTCGAAGGCACATTGCAAGAGCAATGACCTCGTCGTACATCCTGATCTCCGAGGCCTACTATCCCAATTATATGTATCACGAGAGAGTTCGCTTTGACTGCTTTATTCCTCCAGAAGCGTTCCTCTACCTCGACCAGAAAGGTCTGATCCAGGATAGATTAGCGGTGCCGTTAATCTTCCACGCCGCTCGAACACCTGCGGACAGGCGACTCAAATACGACAGAGACGTCGCACACGGCAGTGCGGAGCATCTCCGGTTTAGTAGGGCTGTAGGGAGTCACGACAGAGGGATGCTGCTCGGCAGCACCAACAATTTTGGTGGCTTGCAGAAGAAGGGGAAGCTCCAGTGTCGAATTCTTCCAATACAAGTAGATTCGTTAGAGAGCAGAGTGGGTCAGCCTAGTGGGTTAAGGTAGTTTTAAGAGCAAAAATTATAAAAACTAAGAAACTAAGAAAAAAATAAAAATACAAACAAAAACATAAAAAATAAATAAATAAAACAACAGAGGCGGGTGGTGGTAATCCAAAAAAAAAGAAAAGATAATGCCTATAGATATAATAATTTAGCTTAAGTAGGTTAAGTAGGTTTAGGATTTATTTTTAAGTAGTCTGTAAGTTTTAGTTTAGAAAACAGAAAATGTCCCGCTACTAAGTTTTTTACTTAATACAACTTATTTTCTTAGTTTTAGTTTTAAATTAATGTAATAAATAAAAAAGCACTGAAGGGAACGTCGAAAGATCCGTAGACTAAGAATTGTGCTTAACTTATAGTGTCTGCATGGGGCCAGTAAGTTAGAATAAGATAGTTTTAAATTAATTAAGCTAATTTTTAAGCTTTTTTTGTCCAGCGTTTAAGATTTATTAAATTGAATTAAATAAAAATGAAGATTAAATGAAATGTACATGGTTATAAGGACCTACTATACAACGTTCCTGAATATTAACACTAGTTTTTAATAGTATCTCAAATGATAGAGCGAAATAACTCTCAATAAAATGTTGTATAAAACTGCACTGCACAATTTATATCATCGCTCCGTGTGCAGCCTACGCCTCTTGACAGGCGATATTTAATAAAAGCTCAGGATGTTCAACCTGTACATCGGCTTGTTGATGGTAAGAAAAAATGGTTACCATCGAGAAATTTAAGTTATTTATATAGGTACACTCGTGTGTAAATCAGTGTAAGCCTACGTTCCTACATAGTTTCCAACAAAAAAGAAAAAACCTTTTAAAAATAAAAATAAATTTTTCTTTTCATGGTTACTATGATGCTATGATGTCCTCGCTCTATATCAGAATCCTTTTGCATGCGAAAATTCTCCAAAGCATAAATAAAAACCAGTTTCCGTAGAAAACCTCTTTAGCCCACCTAATTCCCTTTAATCAATTTTTCTTTCTTAGCTCCTCAGTCGGTCCGGTCTAATTTGATGGAAATATTCTCTCCCTTCAAAGTCCTTTTTTCACTTCCATATCCTTTTCATTTTTTTTCGATTTAGTTTTGTTTTTTTCTTCCTCACAAGACCAAGACAAATATTTACACGAATTCGTGATATGTGAAAACTTGTTCTCAGGTATAGAAATGCCAGGACACACGCAATGATTTTCATTTTCCTCGTTGTTGGTTCCGTTTTTTTTTTTTGCAATCATTAAAAATCCGAAATCGGATAGCGGGACAATAATTAATGATTCACTAATTATTTAGGATTACGCAGGATGAAATTGTATCAGAGCAAACGATATAGGGACAATGGAAAAGGTCTCCGCTGAGCTAGGAGTTTTCACTTCACTGACATTCTGTGATTAATGTTTGTTGAAATGTGAAAACAAGATCGTGAAACAGATACGTCAGAAAATGTAACAATCGCTTTAAGAAATCAGGATCAACGAAAGGATCGCCACGATCAGTGGTGGTTTGATTTTATCCCCGTGAAAAGTAAGAGACAGGGTTTGATATTTTTCATCGGAATTGTGTTTGTTTTTAGGGGCGCCGCGGCCGCTAAGGAAGTCCTTTTATATTGTACACATATGAGAGCCCTTGAGCAATTCCGCCTTTTATCATTTGCGTATCCTGCAAGCGAATATAAACCGCTAAGAAGATTAATGGTTTTAATATTAGCCGCATCCGCATCCGCATCCGTCTCGGTTTGTTTGCGTTCCGCGGTGGATGCCATTTCTCTGTTGATTTTTCCGCTTTTCTTTATTGTTTTCCATTAGGTCTTGCCGGCATTATTCGTATTTCATTTGTCGTCTTCGTTTTTATCGTTTCATTATAGTATTACTCTTACAGACAGAGGGGAGACAAGATAGACAATCCTTTTTTGGGACACTTAATCAAATTCTACATTCCGCGTCTCGCCAACCAAGGAAGAATGGTTTTGGACAACGAAAAAGATCCCCTCTACTCGACTCGGTACTGCCGGATAAAATAAAGGTTTTAGCGATGTACGACTATCTACATTGCAGTGGAATCAGTAGGACTCAGATTTGGATTTGGATTCGGTTTCGGATTCAGATTCCATGCAGCAGTCGCTATCGCAATGCTTTTCACCTCCTTGTGTACAATTTCTCATGATTTATTTATTTTTGTATTTTTTTATTTTTATTTTGTTTTCGTGTATCGGAGGTACAAATATTTTAATTAGATTCCCAGATGTGGTTTACTGTGCTCGCTGCTGTGCTACGCTACCGCCGCGCCATAGGAATGGCTGGTCGGTGTGCCTGGCCGTCTGCGGCTAAATAGTCGTGAGCATTGGCAACTTAATGGTGCTTAATTACTCTTGGCTTGATAATGGGCCTGCTGGGTCCCGCTGCGCTGCATTCTGATACCAATTACGCGGATTGCGAGGTTTCAGCTGGATTATTTCACTACTTCATACTCCAGACTCTGAACTCAAATCCCAGGCTCCATTCTACTCGTACTCCAGCCACTGTCTGTATCCCTAACCTATGACTGTTTTGATTTTGGTCGAAAGACAGTTTGTCTCTTGGATTTGGCATTTCCATATTAGTGGATGGGGGGAGGGATTATTTCAGATATTTTTGGAATTCGTATTTAATTAAATCAGGAGTGTAATTGCATGAAGAAGATATTAAGTAACACTAGTAGTGTGTCTTATTCGGCATTGATTGCAACAGCTACAATCACAAAATACTATTGACGACAATTGCGGGTCAAACTTTGCTGATGTAAGAGTCAACTGAAGGGAGGGTATTGTTTTTTTCCCCCATCCACATGAGCTTGTCATTCAATTTATTTAGAGAGAGGAATTCCCAGATCGTTTAAATGACATTAAAATTATTTCATTAATTAGAAAATGTAAAAAATGCAAGTTGAGACCACTAATTGATTCAAATAATTTTGATGACTGAATATCGTTTTAAGAAAATATCTTACTAATGAAAGTAAAAAAATTCGAAAGAAAATAAGAAATTCAGTTTATAGAAATATTTGCTAGGGCCTAAATTTTCTCCAAGCCGTGCTTACAGCGATTGCTTCTGTTTGTATCCGGTTTTCCAATAAGGACTTGACAACTTTGAATTTAACTTGTGAACGCACTCTTTCACTAATCAGCAAACTGTCACTGTCAATTTATTCAATAGACTCAACATTCTCATCATGGTAAAGTACACGAACGAGCATCGTCTGCAAATTATAAAAATTTTCTACCGAAATTCGGAATCGGTGACTGCAATTTTAAGAGCGTTAATTCCAACTTTCGGTCGTAATTCTCGCCCTATAAGACAGGCAATAACAAGTTTAGTGCAACAATTTGAGTCTACATATTCGTTGTGTGATGTTGCCGTGTCAGTGAGACAACGGGTCGGTCGAAGTGTCGAAAATATCGCTGCCGTTCAGGCGTCCGTAGCAAACGATCCAAATCAGTCAATTCCATGGCGATCTCAAGAATTAGGCATCGCTCAGACCACATTATGGCGTATTTTGCGTAAGAATCTTGGTTTACACCCATACAAGATCAAGCTGACTCAAGAATTCAAGCCGATGATGGCCTATGGATTCGTCAATAAGCAAAATATGCGTTATTGGTCGGGTGAAAATCCACATGTGCTTCATGAATCACCACTTCATCTACAAAAAATAACTGTTTGGTGCGGTTTGCATGCCGGCGGCGTTATTGGACCATATTTTTTCGTCGACGATAACGATCGTCACGTTACTGTGAATGGTCAGCGTTATCGCGCCATGATCACCGATTACTTTTGACCGAATCGGAAGATATGGACTTGGACGACATGTGGTTTCAACAGGATGGTGCCACAAGCCACACAGCACACGTTTCAATCGATTTATTGAGGGTTAAGTATGGTGAGCGTGTTATCTCAAGAAATGGGCCAGTCGATTGGCCGCCTCGTTCGTGCGATTTAACGCCGCTTGACTATTTTCTGTGGGCCTATAGTACGTAAAGTCATTGGCTTATGACAACAAGCCGACGACGTTGGAGAGCTCAGAACGCAAAATAGCGGCCGTTTCGGTTGAAATGTGTGGCCGAGTAGTTGGAAAATGGGTCCAACGAATCGACCGCTGCAAACGTGCCCGCGGTGGCCATATGGACGAAGTCGAGTTCCATTCATAAATGTTTTGATTGTACTTCAAGCCGATAATGAAGTTTTTGAAATATCTCAAATGGTTTGCGTTTTATTTAAAAAAAAAGTTGTCAAGTCCTTATTGGAAAACCCCATCCAGCCAATAAAAAGACCCTAGATGCAATCCAAAAATTGTGATGGGATGAAAGAGACACAACAACGACAGAAAATTGTACCTCAAATATTTGGATTGATAAATACACAGAAATAACGCCTGCTTTGATGTTGATTTACAAAATATGTCCGATATGCTCTCGATTGCCCAAAGGAAAGAAGGATAACTTTGCCAAAGATTGTTTTATGAATCGTTGCCATTCGTAGATTATTGAAATCGACGTCAAGATCATTCTATGTAATTTCGAACTGAAAGAAAGAGTGTTGAAGCTACAAAAACAGATGAAGGCTTTTCGACAAGAGATACATCAGCTTTCCAAAAAGAAACGAAGCAAGTGCACAAACGCTCCATAAAGGCGGCCCTATAAAGAAATGAAGAGATGGGGTGGATGGAAAGAGGAAGAATTGTTATTTCTGGCAACAGCAGTGCCTATTTGAATGCGGATTTGTTGTTAGAGGCAGACTTAGGCAAGAAGTCTTGAGTTTTCGGTATGTAAACGAGCGCCTTGTTGCAATCCACATCAAGACTAAATTTACCTGATATGTAAGCACGCTTCCACAGAGGAGAAAGATGAAGACAATCCTCGGCTAATTTTAGTGCATAGCCGGAAAGAGATATCTTCCTCGGTAGAACCGTCGGAAGGTATCTATAGCATGCGCAAGACCGCCTTCGATCATAGATTCTGGCTAATCGATTCTCGGCAAGCGAAACATTGTGGTGGCTAGCACACGATTCCCACATTCTCACAGGACTTGAAAAACTCCTGATCAATCAATCGTCAACTAGATTGACCACGTTGCGATTCACGCAAGCCATTCCTCCAGTATTATGGATGTCCGAACATTCCGAGGTAAATTTCGACAAGGTAATGCTGTGAGGAATTTCAACGTCAGGCGGTTTTAATCACATAAGACCGCCAAATCCTTTTCCGATCGGGTATCTCTTAATGTCTTGAGACGTCTACTGCCGGAAACATAGGGCATCGAAGACCAATGTCAATACTGCTAAAGAGTCAACAGAGACGCCGCTACTGATGTGCTGGGTTTCATTCGACCACAACAACGAAACACCTGGTTTTAAGACAAATATCGACAAGTACATGCAGCTAAGTAAGATGCATACAAAGCGGTGCTGCATAGAAGGACTAGAGCTACCCACGAACTCTATGAACGGAAGACGAGAGACGAACACCGGCTTCCCAGGAGGAAAAAAAAGAGCATGAGCATTATTTGCCCGATCCTTAAGATAGGGCACAAAATACGGAGGCATCAGTCCTCTTAAAATCCCATTCAAAAACTTATCTGCCGCATTGTGTGAACGTCTGAAGCCGTTCGTCAACAACCTGATAGGTCCATATCAGTGTGGCTTAAGGCCAGGAAAGTACCCCATCGATCAAATATTTACATTACAGCATACCTTGAAGAAAACCCATGAGCTTCAGATCTATACACACCACTTTTTCATCGATTTTAAGGCCGCGTATAACTACATGTATATAGACGAGCTATGCAGGGACAGACAGATTCCTGCCAAACTCCACCATTTGTGCAGAATGACGATGAAAATGAACGCTGGTCCATTAAGTTCGGTAAGGATCTCAGCAAGACCTATGATGTCAAGAAAGGATTTAGACAAGCCGGTACGCTGTCACTCGAGCGAATGGTGCAAACTTCACCCCTCACCACAGTAGCCACAATCTTTTAAAAGTCCGTCCACTTACTCACATATGCCGATGATATTGACATAATCGGAAGAAAGCAGCGTGATGGACGAATACAGCGGAAATTGATTTGAATGTCAACGAGGGCAAGACAAAATAAATGCTGTCGAGCAGAGAGGAAATCCAGCACTGACGTTTCTAACAGATTGCCAGTCATTGTCAGTCGGCACACAAGTTAAAAACTTTGTCTACCAAGGCTATACTATCAATTAAACCAGCGAAAAATAAGAATATCCAAGCGCTGTAGGCAAAGCCCTTTCTCGAACTAAAAACGTGACTAGTCTTAGGACTTTTATAATCCCTGTCCGGGGCTGGAATTATGTCTTGATAGCTTCTTGGAGTAGAAAATGCAACATTTAACTGTACAACCTGTATAATGACATCGACTTAGCTAGAAGATTGAGACTCCAACGACCAATCCCTAAGTCCACAAAATATTTGAAACTGCTTCTGAGGGACAGTGCAGCAGATAAAAACCGGGACTCTGATGGCGCACGCACGTGGAAGGGGATCTCAACCACCTTAGTATGCAAAACTATCAAAGGATCGAGCTGAGGCCAAGGTTGATCCGAACTGTAGCGTCATCTCTAGTAAGTGTACAAAAACTATGCTCACAAGTCTTACCAAAAGGTATGAAGAACATGTCAAATCAACCATGAAGAGCGCGTGGAACGAGTCAACTATCTACGTATGCAGTTGGGCTCAAGGACTTATTTAAAATCCCTAACCACCCCACAATCATTTGGGCAAATTATCTCTGAATACATATGATTACTGAGCCAGATCAAAATGGAATTGCCAAATTTGTATAATTGCATGGAAATTCGAAGTTTTTTTTCTAGATCTTTCATTTTCTGTATAAAATATGTCTTATTCTTTAGATACAACTTTAGCACTGTCTTGGACAGTTATAATCACTCTACAACAAGCCAACAGCAGTTTTACTTCTCAACTTAATGCTTTATCTAAGCCTTATGTAATTTAAAAGATAAAAAGTTGAATAAGTGTCAAAACACTTTCACAACACTGTGCTGGAAAATGATTTTTTTTTTGGCATTCAAAACCCACAAACATTTGGCTATCGTTCTATGCTTTCGCTACGTATCTACAACTACGAGTAGGTATATAATGTCCACATACGAATATTTGTAACTATGTAACAACGACCGAGTTGACAAAGCAAAGACCAAGGCAAAAGGACGTTTTCGTTATTCATAAGGGATAATGGCCTTAATTTTGGAGACTTTCACTCGCCTCGCAAAAATAGACTTTCGTCCGATTACAAACTTTTAACTAATCTTTCCCCCATCACACTACTCCCTGCCATCGCCCACTGACACAATCTGGGATCAGAATGTAACGCATTTACATAGATACATGTAAGCCAGCTCACACACACACATAGCACAGAAATACTATGATACTATAGCTATAATGGCACAGCAGGCACTAAGTTTATATGATGGCCAGGTTATGTTATTAATGGCAGCGCACTATGTCAGAACTACTGCAGAGGGACAAAGGGGTTAGTTAGTGTGGTGGATGCCACACTACTCGATTCGGCACTGGCCAAAAAGGGTGGGAGATACTGATGGTAGTGGTGAATGGATGATAACCCGTACAAGAAAATGTCCATAAATATGAAATTGTTGCTCCGGGACGACAACAACGACAACAACGACAACTACGACGACTACGACGACGACAATGAGCGAGTTTCCTTTGTCACAAATGAGCTGGGTCATTCACTGCGTATGCCGCACCACCCCGTTTTGTCCCGCTTTCACAACTATTCCCGCTTCTAATGGAAAGGATTTTGACAATTTCCATTTCTTTTTGGTTGCGGTGTCATTGAAGCTTTCTGAGATTCAAGACCCCCAACCCCTTACCTCCAGCCACTCCATCGAGCAAAAGATTTCTGTTTAAATAAGACGATAGCGGTTAAGTGTATTCGTTCGTGCAAAGGCCGTAACTATAGTGCTACGGCTAGTGCCAGTGTAGATATGGCCTTCTAGGCAATTTTATGCTGGCGGGATACAATATTCCATTGAGCATGCGGGGGTAGTGTGAATCGCTAAATGAGCCGGATACCATTTGGGATGAGGATTTTGATGGGGTTTGCTCAAATGGTTGCTAGAGGCATACTTTTATGTGGGCGCTACACTGTCATGCCCGCCTGGATCTCATCATTTTGATGATCTGCGATGGACTTAGTTAATACACAAGCCGGGCAGCCTCTTCTCTTTCGCTGGGTACATATTTTAAAAGGCCTCTACCGGATAATGTCACGCAATAGTTCGAATGGGTCGCTCGGTGATGGTGATGCGGCACTGGAGGTAATGTTCCAACCCAAAAACTATTTTAAATCAGAGATACGAGCACGGACATAGATACATAATTATATGTATGTGTATGTACATATAGTATGCACGCGATTTCGACTTTGTGTTCACTCCATTTGGAGAAAGTCGAATGGAATGGTGAACGGCGTAGTACTGTACGAGTTAGGTGTGGGACGGGGGTCAATCAAAGCAGCGACTGGCAACACGGATGAAATGTGGGTTTATGATGGAAATGATTGCCAGTGGTTACCATCAGTGATGTGTATAGTGTTCGAATAGAGGACGAAATTGACACTTTAGATTGAGACGAAGGATGAAAGGGAGAATTCATAGCGAAGGTACTCGTGTATATGAGAAGATTTTCGATTTTATGGACGTTAACTGCTTGATGTGTGTTTCGACAACATTTGATTGGCAATAAATTTTACTTCTACGGTGTGAATATTAACTAAGTATTGTAGCAAATAAAAAAAAAATATTTTCATTTCATTGCCGAGGATGAGATTCATTTATGTAGTCGCGGTTTCCATGTTCAGGAAATGTACTTATTTTGGGAAACACTGCGCTGAACCTCGGCTTAAACCAATCGTTGTTCGAATTAAACTCGATTACGAAGAGATCCTTTTCTCACTCCAAGCCGATTTGTAGCATCTTTTATTTGAGCATATCCCTACTGCCTCGTACCTGTGGATGGATTCGAATACGTTGCAACCCATCTAAGCCATTGAGTTTTGGTTCTACTCAAATCGATTTTGCATCTTCATTCTAAAATTGCATTTATGCGAATGAGACTTAAACCTTCACCGGTTTGGTGGCATCTTTCCGTGCCAGACTCACTTCTTTTTCTTCTTATCAACATCCAATGCCATATTTTGAATTTATATATTATTTCGACACTGATACACAAGAGCTGCGCTCAAAATATTGAAGGAGCTCAGTATATTTTCAAGGCACGAAATGGATCGCCTTGGAAAATATTGTAAAATTACCACAACATACACTTTGTTGCGTTGCCGAAACAGTGAGAATTTTGAACTGAAATTTCGGTTAAAACATTGCATCAACTGCAGATCGTGTAGGCAAGACTGATTGAAAACCGGACATATTCTCTCGAGAACCTCAACGCACCAAAGATCTTAGCAACTGAACATCATTTGAACTAGCCCGAGGAAAATTTTGCATAAAGATGTTGGATTACCCGCTCACACAGTCCAATTGACTCAGGAATTGAAGCAAAATGATCACCGGCTTGGATTTCGCTTTTTTGTTTGGGCTTTAGAGTAGGGCAAAACTGAAGACAAATAATCTTTTCAGATGATCCCAATTTTTAACTCGGCGGTTACGTAAATTTGCATATTCGGGTATTGAAAAAACCGCCCGTAGTCATTTAAAAGCAATGCTGGACGTGTGTTTAATTCATGTGGTTTTTGGAGTGGTGGTGTTATTGGCATTTTTCAAGCTACCGAGGCATGGTAACCGATGGCCAGAAATTGAGGATTTCGATCTCTACGTGTTACACAAGCCGTCCAAAGATCGATTTATAGCACACCAAGTTCAATAGTATTAGTATTTCATTACCAAAATTTTGATAAGCCTACGTGTATTCGCAAAGACCATTTAAGTAATAAACATTCTTCACGGTTTTCAGTCATTCACCAATACGTTCATACTTACTTCCTATAGGTGCCGCGCCAGTCCGGGGTGGACCTGGGCCACAGTCAACAATCGTCTCCAGCCAGCTTGATCCTTTGCTAGATGCCTCCAGTTTCACAGGCTAAATTGGCTGAGGTCCCCATCCACTTGCGGGCGCCACTAGATTTTCGATTTTCCTCCACTGCGCTGTCTTTCGGGGGCAGACTCGAAGGCTCTTCGGACCGGTGCGTTGGTATCCATCCGCTCTACATGGCCGTACTTTCAGAGTGGTTGTATCTTTACACTTCTGACTAAGTCGATGTCGCTGTACATTCCATACAATTCGTCGTTGTATCTGCTTCTCCACTCACCGTCAATGTAGAGAGGACCGAAGATTACTCGAGAGATTTTCCCCGCAAAGCGGACAAGATAATTTTTGATACTGGCTATGCCTCTCCGCCATAGAGCATAACTGGGATTATTTAGGTATTTTTTAGAGTAACACGAGAAGGCTTTGCTATTCCTTTTTTAACAAAACACTATCGGGAAGAGTAATTCTCCGTTTAATCTCAACGCTG
This sequence comes from Volucella inflata, assembly GCA_928272305.1. NCBI lineage: Eukaryota > Metazoa > Arthropoda > Insecta > Diptera > Syrphidae > Volucella > Volucella inflata. The sequence continues at coordinate 161,436,718 of OV743716.1, forward strand.
GTGTGGTTGTCTGAATTGATGGCGGAGGCTAGGTAGACAGAGTCCTTAACTACCTCAAGGTTATATCTGTCGAGAATGAAAAAATATAATCGGTCTTGCTCTCTGAATACTCGCGAAAGCACAACTGACATCACTCTGCTTTACTTCCAATTTTGCTAATATCATCGGCGTACGCGAGTAATTTGACGGACTTTCAAAAAATTGTGCCTCTTGTTCGGCGCGTGAGTTTTGCACGACAATGCATTGTCTATTCTAAATCTTTTTTGACATCAAAGGTCTCGATGAGATCTTTACCGACCCTGATGCAATCTCCATCGTCATTCTACACAGACGGGCGAATTTGGCAGGGATGCCAAACTAGATATTGCTCTGTATAACTTATCTCTTTTGTTGCTATCATACGCGTCCTTAAAACCGATGAACAGGTGGTGGGTAACGACTTGAAGCATATGATCTGCGGTAGTGTGGATATTTGGTCGATGGTGGATTTTCCTGTCCTGAAGCCGTACTGATATGGTCCGATCAGATTGTTGGCAGACGGCTTCAGGCGTTCACACAATACTGCAGAAAAAATCTTGTATGCGATGTTTAGAAGACTGATGCCTCTGTAGTTGGTTCGGTTCAGGGAGTCTCCTTTCTTGAAGATCGCACAAACAATGCTGAGGTTCCATTTATCGGGCATACTTTCGTCCGACCATATTTTAGAGAAGAGTTGATGTATGCTCCTTACCAAGTCACCGCCTGTTGCTTTAAAAGACTCGGCAGTCAGGCTCAAGCATCTTTTTTGGATTTCAGCTTAGATATTGCTATCTTAATTTTATCCCGGTAGGGTGGACAGAATGTTGATCTGCATTGTCTAGGTTGAAAGGTTCATTTTGCCGGACAGTGGTGTGAGATTAAAGGCGACACAATTAAACGATAACAATATCTTTCTTATTTCAAGTAAATCAAAAAAAAAAACTCACTGAGGATTCGTCCAAGCCCTTATCTCTCTTATTTTCGCGTGACTACATGATCGTTGCGGTTTGAGTTTTTTTCTTTCTTGAAGTTCCTCCCATTTCAAATTACTCCTTATTAGTATTTGATTAGTTGCAATTGAAAGTATTCAGCGGACAGCGGTATTTGGTTCGTCATCGCCGTTATAAAGTCACAAAAATGGTTTTTCCAAATCCTCAGCATCGACTGACTGTGACCTTACTTTGATGTTCTCCTGTTTGTTTCTAGAGGCATCAGTTGGAGGTTTGTGTCCATCGTGGCATGGTTTTTTTTATCTACTCGTATTGGTAAAACTTCTGAATTTCATTCCTGGAGTAACATCTGTCAATTTCCACGAACACGCGCTTCTCATGCTACCTCTCTCTCTTCCTTAGAAAGCTGTGTTCTGTCGTCTCTCCTCTTCTGCTTATAGAGCTCGGTTGTAGGTTGATTCGTCAGGAGTTCTCTAAGTCCCCTTTTGATTATTGAGATGTGGGAACCGCGTGCTAGCTAAGACAACTTTTCGTCCCGACGCAAAGTCGATTAGGGTGAATTCATTATTGGAGGTGTTGGCGTGGAGGCTATACCTTCCCACGCACAGTGTGTTATATCACACATCTAGCGGAACTTAATGCAAAATTCAAAGTAGTTCAAATGATGATATTTTGCTATCTTAAAAGTAGAATATCAGGCAACAACGTGTTGCGCCAGCAGCTTAAAATGTTGAATGCGAATGTATACCCGGCATATTATTTAATGCAAGAAGCAAAGAAAGATTGCTACCCTGAAGAAGAAGCATTTTATATAACTGATGTTTCTGCTGAAGTGAGATTGCCAGCTATGCAGTAAAGCGCAAAGCAGACCAACATGACTTATCTGAACTGCTACCAATATTAGGTTCAAATGTTTCATCCTTGCGCCTTACTTTATATCCAAATGGGGATGTGATGGTAGCTCAGCACAAAGTCGGTATAAAATTAACATGGATGATGTGGAATAAAGTGACGAGAATTTGTTTTCTGTAACTTTTCTCCCACTTCGTTTACTTGATGAGAATTCTCAAAGAGTGTTCTGACAAAACCCAAAGTCGAATTCAACTAGGTAGGCTTGTGAGATTTACTTTCAAAATAAAAAAACAAAGAACTCACCAACATCGAAAAACATCAGATGCACGATCAAATAAGTAAACTTGTCCCAATAAAGTTAGTTTTAAACGACAGCCAAATGGAGTGAAAGCACGAACTTCTGTTGACTATGGTAGACGGAAAAGCGTGCACTGCCTTGTCACAAGATGATTCCTCCCAATAGTAACTCCCAATGGTAACTGTCCATTGCATTCTTGGATAAGAGATTTGAGTGTTTATTACATGTTGCTTACAAATTAGACATAAAGAAGCAAGCAAGATCGGAAGAAGAGAAAAATAGTTTTAGATAGGAAAAAGATTATGCAATCCAAATTTAGGCAACAATTGGGACTTTTGGTAGACATGCCAAAACAAATAGCTAGGAATACCAATGATGGTAACACAGTTGGAAAGTTTTTTAGAAACGCTGAAATAAGTGCAGCAATAACGGGTCTTAATATTGATCTAATCAAACGTTTCTGTTCCGAATTTTCCTAGAGGTAATATCAAGTGATATTGAAATTGATGCCGACAAGTTTGAAACTTATGCGAACGAAACGAAAAACTTATTGATTCAACATTATGCCCGGTACCACATGCCTCAGAGCATACATAATCTTCTTATACATTAAAATGACATAGATCAAGCTTGCTTATTGCCACTTGGGCAGAGGCCCAAGAAGCCAGCAATAAAGAATATATGCGATTCCGGGAGCACTTCAGTAGAAAGTCTTTAAGAATAAATTCAAATAGAGATGTTCTTAATAGATTTTTAATTTCCTCGGATCCTTATCTATTGAGCCGGAGTACAATGCTGCATAGAACGAGAAATCCACTTCCACCGGAGAGTATTTCCCTCTTAAAGGCTCCCGAAGAAGAACTTTTAGATATAGGCAGTTCAGATGAAAAAGAATTAAATATCAACAAATACATAATTTTGAAAAAAATAATTTCAAGCGCAAAACAAATAAATTTCCGCTAGGTGTGTGAAATGACACACTGTGCGACGGTACTACTATTACTAGCTTTGCATTTAAATCACCGAGTACAATTGATAATGCTATTGCGCGTAAGGCTTGTTCAAGAGCTGATTGAAGCTATCTTTGGGATGCGAGTGCTGCCGTTGGTTCATAAGGGGCCATTCGCCACTAACTCTTTTCCAAGACCCTGACTTAGTTTCGAAAATACTCACTCTATACTATTGTAATAAGGACGGGTCCCATTCAAGAGATGATTAAGCATAAAAATATAGTCGGCACTGCATAAAAGCCAAATCCTAACAAATGCTAATCCTGTCCCCATCATCGTGTGAATAAGTCTTAGTTAAGAAACACCAATAATAGGTGACCCGACAAGTAAGTATTCTAAAGAATCAAAAGGTCCTAACAAAACCGCAAAATTAAATGTAAAGCTTTCCATATCAATAACCAGAGATTCATAGGTATGTAGATGGTTTAATTAGGCCGCCTTATAAGTATGTCATTGGCAAACAAATTCAGTATTTAATTACATCAAGTATTAACCTAATTAAGGAATAATCTCTGTTGAAGCATGTTTACAAAATGGCTTTAGATTAGGTTGCTTGTATATATACGAGTAAAATCTAATTTTCCTAGATTTAGTTCATACTCGTACACCATCTTTATCGTAAACGCTATAATGACCATCTTGCAACACTATTGTAATAAAGCTTGTGCAACAATTTTGCAGAATAGTTTCCGCATTTTGTATACGTATGGGCAGACATATTTGCGGATATGCATGTAGGTGCTTAAATCCACTGCACGAGGTTATTCTGTATGCGCGCTTTAATTATGACCAAGCAAAGCATAGTGATGCGGTCATCTGAGATCCAGAGATTTCCCGTATGCGTCCTCTATAAATTTATTGAAGCAAGCCAACCCCATTCCTGGACATCATTACGTTTATCCTTTCGGTTTGCTACTGCCACGTAGAAATAGAATTCAGGTTCTTCAACGTCACCGGACAAGGACTGGGGGTTACCTTATTAAACAAAAACCACTTAACTCCCCAGCGCTGTGGTGCTCGCTCAATACCAGGGCAAAACACTATTTATACGAAATGCCGCATCATCGTCGTCAGAGCTATCCTCATCAGCATCAATTCCCAAACTGTAGATATACGAGTAACAGTATAGTTTCTATTCATAAGGTATCCGTACTTCCCTATATATGTATATGAAGCGCCAACATTAATTCCCGATGCCCGTTTGCATGCGTCTCCGCCCCATTCCTCTTTGTATAAGAAAGCTTTTGTACGTCGATGCGTCTTATACACCATTCCGCTAACTGGTACACCTGATTCGATCCCGATGGTCACGTCTTCCATGAAAGGTGTCTGCTATCTCATGTCTATGTTTTAGCTTATGTCGCAACAAGGAGAAATGCGAATTGGGATCACATCTCCCGCATGGTATTCTAGAATAATCATACTGGACACTGATGCTGCACGGCTACGTACGAGTAAGACCACCAACAACAACAAAAGAATTTTAACTATACATAGATACAGGTGGCGATATATAGGTACAGCGGATAAACTTCCTTTTGTCTCACTAGATATATGTAGATCCCTATAGCAATGGGAAAGAGTAAAAGCCCTATATACGGATACGAGAGTCGTACTCATACTACATCCAGGATTTCTGATGCAGTTTATGTCCCAGAATATGGTTAGCTCAATAGCCGCACATATCTACTTTGGACATTGGTTAGCATAGCCTCTTATTCAGGGTGAACTCCTCGTTCGCTCACAATATAACCCAAGACTAAGAGTTCCATCAAGGGGTTGAAAAGACTTCTTAGAGCCTGATGTACACAGTTCATCAGTGCATTTAATGTTGCCAGAAACAACGAAATTCTTCGTTGATGGTAGTTGTGGATGAGCTTGCAGATGCTCGTACTAATGACACTTTGCATTCTGAAGAACATCCAACGAATGCGAATAACTACCACAACCTCGACAATGATGACAACGTAGAAATGCAATTCTACTGGTAGCTGTACAGTTGTATTCGATATTTGGAAATACACGAGTATGCGACTGGTGAGAAAGAAATAATAGCCAAGATGACTACGACCAGTGTTGTATTTTGTTTACTAATGTCAATCTCAGTCCTGTTTAGGAACCATGATTTTCGGTTCTGGCAACCAAATTGTAGAATCTTAATTTGCGTAAGGCCATCTTACTTTTGAAATAGAATGTGAAACCTTTCCAAGTGGATGGCTTACTAATTATATGTTATCACATCTTATTCTTAATAGATGCGAAGTTCATGTGTTTCCGCTATCCCTCATGGACATAAGGGTTAATATATTTCAGAAATCATAAAAGTCAATCTTTCAGGGTGAGTTTCATATCTAACTTTATATGGTAGATTGCAAGTTGGTTTGAAAAATCACTACATAAGTTCACACGCATCCAATCATTAGTAGCCAAATAATGCTCTAGATGACACCTCTCCAAGGTGTTCTTTCTGGTGGAATGAACTTACTTACCTACTTTAGGTGGCGCTACACTTCGGGGTGAACCTGGGCCTCAATCAACATCTTTTGCTATCTGGCTCCAGTTTCGCATGCGATGTTGGTTGTGGTCCCTTCCACTTGCGTGCGCCACCTGAGTCTCGGTCTTCCTCTACTACGCTGTCTCTCAGGGGCAGATTCGAAGACTTTTCGAATCGGAGAGTTGGTGTTCATCCGCTCTACGTTGGATCTGCACTCCGGCTAAGTCGATGTCGCTGTTCACTCCATTCAGTTCGTCGTTGTATCTCCTCCTCCAATCACCGTGAATGCTTCGAGACGAAAATTCCTCGAGTGATTTTCCCTTCCGAAGCAACCAATAGCATCCTGGCGGATTGGGCGGGGGAACGACAAAGTCTGAATAAGTCATAAACAAAAGTCCTTTAGCCGATTGATACAAGGTTTATTTACAAATTTTCGAAAAAACGACAATTCACTCTGCAGTACACGGTTTCTGGTAACTCCAACCATTCAATTAATTTGTGTGTATTGTTTAGAACTAATTAAAGAATGATTTGAACTTTCACAGCATAATCAGTATTCTGATTAAGGGCTGCCGACTACTCACTACAAGGCTGCAAATTTTCAGAAACGGTTGGATGACTGTCTCAATGCTAGACTTGGAAAATCGTCGCGCGATAACTGCTTATAGCACATTTCCCTAGCTCGTTCTCGTCCTTGCCGTTAAATACGTCCGGATAAAATTACATTTAGACCCCCGAACACCCAAGATAAGCTTTCAGGCGCTTCAAATAAAAACAGAACCAAATTAGATCTGAGTCAACTTTGCAGTCAAATCATAAAGCCAGCGACTTAGCAGCGCGCGGGGCAAAACACTGTCTTAGCTAGACCGCGGTTACCTAATCTCAATATTAACAAAAGGTCTTCTGAACTATCAACCAGGTTTACCATATTGCGATCGCCGCAGTATTATGCATGTTCGAATGTTCCGAAAGGCCAACAACGACGAATGACGGCAAGCACACGCAGCATTGAACTAGAGCTGATTACTTGCTCTACGACCAGAAGAGCAAATTGGGAGATAACTGCCATAAAACTCCGAACCAAAGCCTGAAGAGACGAACAAGCGAACATCGTCATACTAAGTTACTTAACATCATAAAAAAAAATAGCCTACCAACCCCACTGATTTCGCAACTGAATAATTTGTAGATACTGTTCCGGGCTAGGTGTTTCAACGATCAAACTAAAACGGTTCTGAACAAATATACGAATACCAAATCAGTGTGACACAACGAATGGGTGATCTCTCATAAAATGCCTACTGGAAAAAATACCTGTACATAGATCTTCAACAATTCACCTCAAACCTGTTTAAAAAAGTTAAAATTGACAGCTTCGACCTCAAGTTTTGCAAGGCATTGGGAGTCGATGATAATCCTCCTGCCTAATCAAAGAGTGTTTTTAAAAGTGTCAGATGTGCTCGGACTGAGGTAACCGTAGCTTTTATATCAAGAGAAGTACACACAGTCTGCCAACATTCTTACTATTAGCTTTGAGATAATCTCTGATGTTCACGTAGGGAACAGTCTCAAATATATCATGCAGCATCCTTTTTCCACTCATAGAATTTGCGAATGTGAAGTGGACACACATATATCTCTTATCTACATCATGCTTAATAGTACAAATCTAAATGTAAATAAATAAATATAAATTAAGCCCTTTAGGTGTTGCTTCTTTTCTAGGTCTCCTGGAAACATCCACAGACATTCGCTAGCATTCTTCAACACATCTTAGCATACGTTGCTATGAACAAAGATATATTCAAAAATTGGGACTCGTTCCTTTTACAAGAAAAGTCGTAATACCCTGCAAGATCCCACTCAAGATATTATAAATGGAACCTTTCTAAGTTTGTCTAGCTCTCATCCTGAAAGGAAAAGCATGCTGCAGAGCGCAACATGGGTGTAGACTCACGGTTAACTCTTCAACCAAAAGTTTTGCACGGGTTGTCTACACAATAGTGGCTGACGTATTCTCACTTATAGTATAGTAGGTCTGTGATGGGAAGATAGATAATCATCAATTGGAATTGGGCTGACTCAGAACCTCATTAACAAGGAGCAGGAAGGTTAATATCTTCATCGAGCCAACTGTCAAACATCCCGATTAAAGGAGCTGATTAACCTCAATCGAAGATATATCCGTTTAAACTCACAAAAATGGAAGGCACCCCAAATGATTTATAAGGAATGAAAAGGAATGTAGAGGAAGAGGAATTTGTTTCTCATTTCCTTTGCACTACCCGGCCTTGGCTCACATCAGAATGCAATCCAAAAGAAGTGACTGGAACGAATATAATTTTTATTCTAACTTGACCTAAACTTATACTGACGCTGGGTTAGAAGGACTCAAAGGATCTTACTTACCCATGGCTTACAGATTAAAACGCTGTTTTTTTTTTTTTCTTCATATAAGCCAACCAGCCGAAATCTTGGAGGAAGTGAGTGTCCTTTTTTCAAGGGGGGTATCTTTGGAGTAGTACAACTTACGTTTACTTGAAATTTATTTAACATACTCTTGAAATAGTAGACATTAAATGATACAAAATTCAAAGTTCTATATTTGCATTAGACGTCAAAGAAAATTCCCAAAAAATGCTTTAAAAAACGGGCCGCCGCACAGGGGACAGCCCTTAAGGCCGTGAACTGGCATGCATAGCGTCGCTTTTTCATGCGTAAAATGACAGTTTAAGGGTTGCACAAAGGAGCACCCCTTAACGAAACCACTAAAATGTCAAAGGAAAGAATTGCATCAAACACGAAGAGAATCTTGTCAAACCGATACGATAAAATACGTCGTGTCTAACTTCATTTAAAGGAAGCTGCCCAATGAAAAGTCCCATCGCGATATGTTTGCTCTACAATGTTTTGCTATCCAAGATAATCCCCAGACATTAGCTTAATTAGAAGAAAATAAATGGTGACGCCGTTTAACAGTCATATTAACCATCAAAAAGAGAAAAATCTCAGATTAAAGAGGATTGACTGATGGGCAATTTCTTGCGTACCAATCAACGATGCCGGTTAAGATTATTTACGTCTTAGAGTAAAAGATAAGTACCAAGGTTAGATCGTGGTACTTATACGATCTACTTTGATTCTACTTTGAATAACAGTGTATAGAAGTTAGGATTGATAATGATACTCGTAACAAAAAGAGGATCTATATTTATCCTTGTCATTCAATGCCTTTGGTTACACCATGAATCATATTTACTAGGATACACTTACTTACTTACTTTAGGTGGCGCTACAGTCCGGGGTGGACCTGGGCCTCAGTCATCATGGTTCTCCAGCTAGCTCGATCCCTGGCTAGCTGTCTCCAGTTTCGCACGCTAAGTTGGCTGAGTCTTGGCCTTCCTCTACTGCGCTGTCCCTCGGGGGCGAATTCGAAGACTTTTCGGACCGGAGCATTGGTGTCCATGCGCTCTACATGAGCCAGCCATCTCAGTCTTTGGATCTTCACTCTTCTGGCTAGGTCCATACAGTTCGCCATTGTATCTCCTCCTCCACTCACCGTCAATGCAGATGGGACCGAAGATCGCCCGAAGAATTTTTCTCTCGAAGCAACCAAGAACACCCTCATCCATTTTTGATAATGTCCATGCCTCTGCACCATAAAGCAGGACCGGGATTATTAAAGTCTTATAAAGGGTGACTTTTGTTGTCCGAGAGAGGGCTTTGCTACTCAATTGCCTTCTTAACCCAAAGAAACAGCGGTTGGCAAGAGTTATTCTTCGCTTGATCTCAGCGCTGGTGTCGTTGTCTGTATTTATAGCGGAGCCTAGGTAGACAAAGTCCTTAACTACCTCAAAGTTATATCTGTCGAGGGTGACGTTCTGTCCGAGACGTCGGTGTTGGTTGTCCTTTTTGCTTGACAGCATATACTTGGTCTTGCCCTCATTGACCGCTAAACCCATTTTCGCCGCTTCCGTCTCAATACTCGCGAAAGCGCCACTGACATCACGCTGCTTTCTCCCGAATATGTCAATATCGTCGGCGTATGCGAGTAGTTGGACGGACTTTTGAAAGATGGTGCCTCTTGTGTTTGCTCGTGAGTTTTGCACTATTCTTTCAAGTACGATGTTGAAAAAATCGCATGACAGCGCATCGCCTTGTCTAAATCCTTTCTGGACATCAAAGGTCTCGGTGAGATCTTTACCGACTTTGATGGAGCAGCGTGCATTCTCCATCGTCATCCTGCACAGACGGACGAGTTTGGCAGGGATGCCGAAACTAGACATTGCTCTATATAGCTCGTCTCTATAGATGCTGTCATACGCGGCCTTAAAATCGATGAATAGGTAGTGGGTATCGATCTGAAGCTCATGGTTCTTCTCCAAGATCTGCCGTAGTGTGAATATCTGGTCGATGGTGGACTTTCCTGGCCTAAAGCCACACTGATATGGACCTATCAGGTTGTTGAAGAACGGCTTCAGGCGTTCACACAATACGGCGGATAAGATTTTATATGCGATGTTAAGGAGACTGATGCCTCTGTAGTTGGCGCAGTTCAGAGGGTCTCCTTTCTTGAGAATCGGACAAACAATGCTGAGGTTCCATTCATCGGGCATACTTTCGTCCGACCATATTTTACAGATGAGTTGGTGTATGCTCCTAACCAAGTCATCGCCTGCCGCTTTGAAGAGCTCGGCATTCAGGCCATCCGCTCCAGCAGCTTTGTTGGACTTAAGCTTCGATATGGCTATCTTCACTTCATCCAGGTCGGGTGGACGGAATTGTTGGTCATCATCGTCCAGGTTGAAAGGTTGATTCTGCCTGACAGCGGTATTTGGTCCGTCATCGCCGTTATACAGTCTGCAGAAATGATCTTTCCAACTCCTTAGCATCGACTGCGATTCTACTACGATGTTCCCTTGTTCATCTCTACAGGCTTCGGTTCGGGGTTTGTTTCCGCGGCATGTTATTTTTACCTTTTGGTAAAACTTCCGAACCTCATTCCTGGAGTAGCATCTCTCAATTTCCTCGATCGCGCGCTTCTCATGCTCTTTCTTCTTCCTCCTGAGAAGCCGGTGCTCGTCTCTCCTCTTCCGCTCATAGAGCTCATGAGCAGCTGTGGTCTTTCTAAGCAGCGCCGCGTTATATGCATCTTGCTTAGCTGCATGTGCTTGCCGGCATTCATCATCGAACCAGGGGTTTCGTTGTGGTAGTGGATTGAAACCCAGAATATCAGAAGAGGCAACCCTGATGGCTTTCTGGCAGTGTTGCCACTGGTCTTCGATGCATGATGCTGGCGGCATTGGACCTCTTAAGAGATTAAGAGCCACTCGATCGGATAAGGACTTGGCGATCTCTTGCGATTGTAGCCGTCTGATGTCGAATTTTCTCACAGCATTAGTTTGTCTTGGCGTAGTTTGGGATATCCGCAACCGTACCTTGGCTACAACAAGGTAATGATCCGAGTCGATGTTGGCTCCTCGGGACGTACGGACATCCATAATGCTGGAGGAGTGTCTTGCGTCGATCGCAATGTGATCGATCTGGTTGACGGTTGATTGATCAGGAGTTCTCCAAGTCCCCTTGTGTTTGTCGAGATGTGGGAACCGCGTGCTAGCCATGACAATGTTTCGCCCCGCCGCAAAGTCGATTAGCCTGAATCCGTTATCGGAGGTGGTGTTGTGCAGGCTATATTTTCCGATTGTTCCACCAAAGATACCCTCTCTTCCTAGCTTTGCATTAAAATCACCGAGGACAATTTTAATGTCATAGCTAGGGCATTGCTCGTAGGTCTTGTTGAGGAACTCGTAGAAGGCATCCTTGGTGTCGTCATCTTTCTTCTCTGTGGGGGCAAGCGCGCATATAAGGCTTATGTTGGCGAATTTAGCCATGATGCGGATTACTACGAGGCGCTCGCTCAGATGCCGGAAGCTGAGGACTTCTCGTCTTAGTCTGCCTCCGACAACAAATCCGCATCCAAATAAGCGCTGCTTTTGCAGTCGATAGCAATTGCCGTAGTAGATGTCGCAGTTTTTCATCTTCTTTTTGTCCGGCCCATCCCATTGCATTTCTTGGATGGCGGTTATGTCTGCCTTGCAGCAGTCTAGGGCCTCCGCTAGTTGCTCGGCTGCACGTGGTCTATTAAGGGATCTAACATTCCACGTGCATATCCGAAGCTCATTGTCCTTAAATCGTTTGCGTGGGTTGTCAACAGTAAATCCGTCCATATCCGAGGCTTGTTGATGCTTCGTAACTTAATCTTTTTTAAATGGGCGGGCAGTTACCCTGGCGGCACAACCCCCAACCTGGAGGACCAGTTCCATTTTGAGTGCCCCTAGGACGAGGGGTCGGTTACACCGAAGCCAGTAACCCGTTCCGGGATGTGAGCGCTGCCGTTGGCCCTTATAGGGCTCGTCCGCCACCATCTCTTTTCCAGGACCCTGACTAAGTCCTGGAAATCCTTTCCGGCCTGAGCTCCAAATATGTCGGAGTAGCCCGGATAAGGTCTTGTTTTGTTTTTCCGACACTAATTCTGGTTAATGGCGCAGGAAACTCGCCATTTGCCCCCTTCACTTCGCAACCTCTAGTGAGATTTCCAGATGGCGCCACGGGGAGTCGTGAAGTAGGACTTATTAGCAGAGCTGCAAGATGTTCGGCTGCGGAGGCTCATTCTCGTCATTTAAGGAACCAGCACCTGTCGGAAGATGCTACTTCTACGAGGCCTTATACTAATCGTTGCCAGGATACACTTATCCGTAAAAATAAATTGCCCAACGACTAGAAGCTAGCACTAATCCAAGAATACTGCCAGAATAGACAAAAGATAGAAAATATTCACACAAACACTATCGGCAGGACGTATTCCCTGTCAATACATAGTGTGATACATAGTCTCTATTGCCATGTACTAGAAACCATTGCAAATCAGGAACCAAATCATAAAGCTCCTCTCTAACCCATGCTGTTTCTGAAGAATCCTTCAGAAACTCCTTTTGCATTTCGCATCGTTAACTCCAAGAAATATGCGATGATCCAGTCCATCTCCTTTATATCTGATGTATCTTCTATCCCCAAGCTTATATTCGTACTCTGCAATTTTGGTTTCTTGGCATTTTTGTTTATTCCTTCTATGTTCTTCCTAGTTCAGTTTATTTTTATATTTTGCATATTCTCTTCTACATGTGTGTCCTTCCATATGTTAGGTGTCCTGTTGGTACAAATGACATGCGGACATTTGCAGTTGCACGTACACATCCTTTAGCCACCATCACTCCTGCTCGTTAAAAGCGCCCATTTCAATTATAATTTCTTAGCTGATGCAAAATTTCCTCTAGAGATGGTCAAAATAATTCGCGTTGGTCGGCCATCTTTGTACTGCTGAAGCAATATACTCGTATTGCTGCCAAGCGAGTCTAACAAACATGGCTCTCCATGTCGGTGGTAGTGATGGTCATCGTCATCATCATCGTCCCGGTAGTCCTTGTCGTTCTCATCGTCCACGTTGTCGTGGTAGTCGTTGCACTGCATCTTATGGTCAATTCCTAAGGAAATATGAACGCAAAAGGATGCAAAAGGCTATGGGATATAGAATGTAGGTATTCTAGTTGCTACTTGTATACTGAAACTCTGGACGATGAGAATGCCCCATGTGGTCATAGCTGGTATACTAGAATTGAACGAGTACGAATAGTAAGCCTCCACTAGCCGCTTGCACTTTCCGGCAAATAATTTCATTTCTATATATTGTACGAGTACCTACATGCAGGCGTGGCAGGAGGCTGCTCCAGCTAAGAAGCATTTAAAGAACTGGGCCAGGATGCGATACCAGAGATTAAACGTTGAATGAAGATCTCTCAAGTTTATGTACGAATAGGAAATTGAATTTATGTTCTCTCAAGAAAATGACACATCCAAGCGGCACCCCCACATGTGATGCCACCGCAACATCGCCTATCCGTATTTCACCTTCCCATACTTACCCCTTGTTATACACAACTCGAGAATAGGATGATGGTATTGGATGGTGAATGGTGGTAAGAGTTTATGCAAATGCAAATAATTTTGTGTGCAACATTACGAAGACGACGATAGAAATAACCAGGACGGGTGGCAGTATCTACAACCGGAGATGACTTGGCAGGTTCACTACACGTACCATGCCGGCAAAACTAACTAAAAGCAAAGCAAGACAAGGCAAGCTCAGAACATTCTTTACCATGTGTATGCGGTGAAGAAGAAGAAAACGTGAAATAAACGGATTGCTAAGACCATTCATGCAAGGATATGGTCATCAAGTCGCATAAATTGTACAGCAAATTGCGTGAGTGCACGTGTGTCCCATGTGCTGCACAATACACAGATACACCAGATACATTGGCACAATCTCTGCCATACAACTCCCACACATCACACACTGATTGGGTTTTGTAAAAGACCAGAAAACCATTAAGATGGACTTTAATTACGAACTAGAGAAAACGAAGTTAGAAATTCCTTTTGCTTTTGCCTTAGTCTTAACAGTTGCGTTCGATCTACGAGTACTACATCTCGGTCTCCTGCCATCACTAGCAGCGCTGTTGTCATCTCATCGGCGTAATGGTCGGTTTGGTCATTCCTCGTTCTCGACATTGGACATGTCGAAGAAGACTCCTGGAAACTTTGCATATGTATGCATATGAAACACAATGCGCTTTGTGTTGCATATCCAAAGGAGTGGGATGGACATCAGAGTAGAGAGAGCGGGTGACTTTATCACCGCAGGAATATACTAGTAAAGGAGGAATAAATCGTAATGAGTACCAATTCACCCGCTTTGTTTTACAATAGAAGACTCAAATGTGATCTTAAGGGGGTGCAGAATTTCAATCTAGAAGGTTGGGACGCAAAAGGAAACATCTCAATCCTTATGGGTCACATACGGGTGGAAGAATCAATTTTCAATTTGTCAACTTTAATTTGGATTCGACTGGACCTCACATTCAGTAGGCGGGGCATTTTGTGTTATCCAAGCATGAACATATAAATACCAAGTTAAGAAGAGCAATAAGATAGTCATAAGTACATTGAGTGCTTAAATTTGATATTCCAGAGGAAGGAGCGAGCTTCTTTCATGAAAAGACTCACATTCAATTCATTTTCCAGTTTCAAAGCATACACTTACACTCGCAATGATTTTTGATCCGTAATATTGATTCAATTCACCAAAATGCAAAAGGATTTTCACAAACCAAGATTGACATATGTATGAATTTCCTTAATGCCTTGAGCTGACTTTTAATTTGATTTAATACCTATACATATGTATTTTCAAGTGTGAACATGGGTATCTGTAAGATTAGTGAGTAAATTTCAAATTTGGCGAAGAATTATGAAGCTCCTAGTTCAACAAATAGACGAATAGTTCAGGTACTTAGGTGGAAAACAAGGACAAAGTAGTTTGGAAGAATAATGATAATTTTTTTAATCTTTCCACCAAATTCCTAAAACCACAACTTTCGATATGGAGCAATGGTCAAATACTACTCTTGAGCTGAAGACTGAAATTATGTAGAATCCCCATAAAACGGAAAAGTCAGCTCTTAAAATGGGTATATAGCCCAGACTTGAACTTTATTTCTATGTCAATAAAGAAAGTGGATTACCTGAAACTCGGTGTAATACGAAGTCATGTTGATGGATCAAACCGTTTCCAGTCTAACAAAGTCCAACTTGAAAGCAACACAAATAGAGCTGTTGATCTTGATCTTCTTAACTTTTCATCCTACCTCATCACGCATGGGACTACTATTTCAAAATGTGAATTTATTGAATCTAGTTTCGTTTTGCAGCAATCTGTGTGATGATATGAGCTACGATACACATAACAGTCACAGAATGTTGTTGTTCTTATAAGTAGGTTCCGATACGACGGCAGTAAGCAGTCTGTAATCATTTTTACTAAGACACAGCAAGAACGTGGTTGACCGTTTAGATATGGCCGGATGGATTCATTTGGTCTTCTGATACCTCACCGGTTATGCTCACATAAAATTCAATGGAAGCTACAGCCGAGAACACAGGCACTCCAAAAGCAGGCTCTGGTCCCTAGATCTCATTTCCTGTGAAGCAATTGTGGCCTTGAATCTAAAAAAAAAGGTATCAGAATTGAACCTTCTGACTCCGCTTAGAAAAGCTTTTCATTCTTACAGTGATGAGAAGGTTCAGCAGCACTGGCTTCATCCCGGCATCACGCATAGAAAAATCGATCGAGAGAGGGAGTACTAGAAACATTCTTCCTCCTGGGACTGTCACAAACTGAAGAAAATATGAAGTTTTAGGTCTTTAAGATTACGTCATGCATTTGCCTCATGTCATGTAATGGGAGTCCTTCATAGTTTTCATTTTCTTAAACCTGCGGGACTTTCTCTGTTAGCAAGATATTTGGCCTAATCTACCATATGTGTCGTATCAAGTCCAGGAAGAGTCATCGAGGTCAACAGATCTAAAAATTCCCAGGTCAACGCTTAGATCAGCAAATAAGCATGTTGGATGGTACCTCCAGAATATGTGCCCTGTCCGCGACCTAAGAGCTTATCACTATTGCTAATATTACTACACGGTTTATTTATTAGATGTCGACTGTAGATGTGTTTTTCAATTCGACGTTTTACTTGGGGTCTCAGAACCTCACAATCCTGAGAGTGCACAATTTGCTATCTAGTTATATCTTAATTATTTTGGACTATCATATTATATAGAGCCATCCAAAATGCATTTGGATAACATAGAGGTTATCGATATTTTCGGTAACACAATTAAGTTACAGAAAGTTTGTTAACAAAAGTCCGACATTTCTGAATGGAAACGAAATGTAACAGGTTGGGCAAACTACTGATTCTAAAAACTTTCAGGAGTGATACTACTTCGGCAATTTTGTACAAGACTGCAATGTAAAATAGCATTTTAAGAATAAAGAAACCGCACAGGACTATACAGGCATTTGTACAGAAATGTAGTCAGCAGAACGTATGCTGTCAGGCACCAACATTGCTGCCAGTGGCCTATTTCTCCAAATATATATAATTCACAACTTTGTGATTAGAATGCTAAGAAATTATAGAAAAAAAGTTGTTGATCACAAGTGTTCGAAATCTTCGTTGAACCGACACTTGTAATCTACAAGTGTTTTATCACCCACGAAATGAAAATGAATGAGTGGAAAAATATTTTAAACTCTGTAACGTCTCAAGTTATTTTAAGTTAAAGTTACAGAGACGGGAACCGTGGTAAGTACCCTTCTTCATCATCATCATCGTCATCATCATCAACATTATCATTACAAAGTATAAAACAAAGTCTCTTTTCGTGCCTGTCTGTTTGGCCGCTAACTCCTCCTTAACCACACAACGGATTTTGATGCGGTTTTCACCATCATTTAGATAATTGTTCACGGAAGGTTTATATATGTATATAATAAAACCTAATCAAGTTTTTTTGTATGTAAAGAAAAAAGTTTGAGTGGTTTGAAGACATCCTTGTAGCGTGTAGGGCTTACGGCTTAACCGTCTTAAATACAATATTTGCTAAACTCGAGCGGCAGAAGCGGAAAACCTGTGCCAGGAGTTGGAACAAATATCCTCACGATCGGCGGACAGAAGACAAGCTATCCAAGAAGTTCAAACGTCGTACAACACTAAAATGCCAAATATTTTTAAGCTCGCTGCACAGAGGAGAAAAAAATCAATGGAAATAACCTCGCCGAAATACATCAAAAACGCAGACGGTCGCTTACTAACAAATGAAAAGGAAATTTGTGACCGGTGGCTTGAATACTGCAAGGAGTTGCTTATGCTTAACAAACAGTTTCCACGTGATATCGTGCCGACAGCTGGTCTATTCGAGGAGGAAGTTTCGGACTTTTCAATCGAAGAAATAAGTATAGCAATTGGAAAAATGAAGCGGGGGAAAGCGGCGGGACCAGATAGCATTCCATCAGAGTTTTGGTCGAAGATGGAGGGAATCGGCAGCGAATGGCTATCGAAACTTTTAAATAAACTAAAATGTGGACAACCTATGCCGAATCAATGGAGAAGTAGCTTCTTGGTTCCATTATACAAAGGAAAAGGCGACACTCGACAATGCAACAACTACCGTTCGTCGAAAGAGTCTTAAACGAACGTCTTCGGCAAATAATAAAGCTCGATAATAGCCAGTGTGGATTTTTTGAAGGAAGATCCTTGGTGGACGCTATCCAAAGCCTACGAATAATAATGGAAAAGCACCGAGATTCGTCTAAGGATTTACACATGGTATATATCGACCTCGAGAAAGCAATCGATCGAGTGCCTAGGGATCTCATATGGGCCGCGCTGAGGACATGTACGGAAACGTGAAAACTGCAGTTAAAAGCTCTGCTGGACTAACAAGAGAATTTCCAGTTGATGTCGAAGTGCATCACGGAAGCGTACTTAGCCCTTTTTTCTTTAACGACTATCTTTTAAAAGACTGCACGCGCGAAGCAAATGTAACGCCAATTCTCTTCGCTGACGACGCAGTTATACTTAGCGATAACGTCGAAGATTTACAGAAGGCCTTAGATTCATGGAGAAATGCGCTAGAGAGAAACGGGTTTAAAATAAGTCGTTCAAAGACGGAGCATTTGACGTGCCCATTTGCGCATCCGTTTCGACCTGTTCCGGATATAATGTTAGATCTACGCGTATAAGAGGAAGTCTACATATAAAGAATTCGGTAACCGAACAGCTTGAGGCGAATAGAATAAGCTGGTATAGCCACGTTCAAAGAAGATCTGCGGAAAATCCAGTTAAAAAGGCACTATCAACTACGGTCACTCCAACTGCAAGAAAACGAGGTCGGAAAAAGAATTCCTGGATTTCTCAGATGGCAAATGCGCAACAACGCCTGGGGCTTACCACTGAAGCGATCCAGGACCCAGCATTATGTAGACGCGTTCTGCGGTCTGCGACATTAGCCAACCCCATAAGCGGAGCAGCAGTGATGCAGTAAAAATGGGAAACTCGTTACGCATAAGTTCGTATAACGAGGAAAGGGTTAATAAAAGGATAAGAAGAAAGACAAATAATATTTTGATACCAAGTCGCCGAAAAATAAATTTACTTTACTTACGTACATAGGCTAAAATTTAAGAGATACATACTTAAAAGCGCCTACACACGAGACAATTTGTACACACAATTTCTAGGATGTTTGAGTAGGGATAAATTGTTTGCAATGTTACACACAACCCAATTTGCCAGTTCAATCTAGGATTTCGTACGTACGAGTAACAAAAAATATGAATTATCTGCATTCAAATTTGATTTTCATTTTCAAACATGTTAAAGTTCTCCCTGTAACAAATCTGTAGTCAATGAATTCTGAGGATGGAATTGTGGCAATTATTGTTTTTACGAAGTTTTGGAAGGAAGAACAAAAATTGTGAGATTGCCCAAGACAATCTACCGATTCGGTTTGATGGAAGCCTTCCGCACGAGAAAAAATTTCCTGCTGGTTGCAAGTTGCAATCGGATATAGGAAAAGTGGGCCAGCGCACACTAGACTATTTTTACCCCGGGATACAACGTTTTACATCGTTGCCACATGTCCGTCTGCTGTTGAAGGTTCCCCTGGAGTTCAAAAATCTGATGCTATGTAGTTCATCCCAACAACAGTGAATGTTTTCACTTGAGAATGCTTCTTTACATTGTAAAAGGCCAATCATATTTTTCACACCTCAAAACTAGACGACTCTCAATACATTAACGGAAGCTACTATTTGCAGTTCATCGAGGTCAGTAAGGAATTTGGTTGCCATTATTACAGCGTTTTGTCAAGTAACCGATATTGTATCTCTCTGCAACAAGTATGAGCAAAATTTGGCCGGAGATATACTGAATTGCTGAGGGCGAGAGTTAATGTCAAATTATGTCCAATATGATTAGAAAATTTTTGATGAAACGTTGTAAGAATTATACAAGGTAGTAGAAGAACTTTCGGGTAGATCCATTTCGGATTTTGGACTGCCGATGCCTACAAATATAGCGAACCTTGAAATAACGCCGAAATACGCAAGAGAAACTTCCTACTATCAATTCAAACTGTTTATACAAATTGTAGTTCAAGATGAACTTCGCATTAACATAGATAAAAAAAAGTATACGATGCGTTATTAACATCAATTGACAGATACAAAGGAAAGTTATATTTTCTTGGTGCTCCTGGAGGTACAGGACAAAAATATCTTATCAACTGGCTTCTTGGAAAAGTAAGATCCACTCGCAAAAATGCATTAGCTGTAGCATCACCCGGAATCGCAGCTATACTTTTGGAAGGAAGCCGAACCGCCCATGGAACATTCTACCTGCCACTAACGATTGCTACTGAGGACACAAGTACTGTTTGTAGTATTTTAAAACAAAGTAATTCTGGAAATTAATACGTGACTGCTCATTTATAGTTTGGGATGAAGCTATCATGTCGAACAAGTTTTCATTTCGCGCAGTACGGATTCACCCATGGGTGCATGAACGATATTTTTCTCTGGTGACTTTTGACAATTTTTACCAGTGATAGCAAAAGGACACCTGCTGATGAAATCAATGCTTCATTGAAAAGATCTGTACTCTGGCCGTGTGCGAATGTATTAGAACTCAGAACAAAAAGGCCGAACACCGGCATTGTTCAAAATTGTTGCTCAAAGTAGGAAATGGACAGATATTACAAAATAATGGGAGAGTTAATCTCGATAATCAAAATCAAACGGTCTTCAAGAATTTGTCAACAACTTTAACCAGAATTAATAATATAAGTTCTAAGACTGTAACTTGGTTCAAGGAGAGAGCTATTTTGTCACCTACTAACGATCAAGTAGCTAAGGTGAACGACTTGATTGTCTTTAAAATGAATACCTATACATATTACTCTGAAGACACCGTGCTGAACCAGGAAGAGGGTGTACATTTCCGAACAGAATTTCTCAATTGCTTGCAGCCTTCTGGATTTGCCCCCACATAAATTGGTCTTAAAAGAAGGGTGTCCTGTTATTTTATCGCGAAACCTTAATCCACCCAAATTGTGCAATGGTACACTTCTCCAGGTTAAACGTTCAAAACTGATTTTATCGGTTGCAATCGTAAGTGCTTCAGGCTTGGAAATTTCTCCTTCAAAATTCTAATAGCTTTTTCTATTATTCTTCGAGCTGATTTATGTGCTTTATTGTATAGATCAATTTCGGAAGTTGAATTTCTCCAAATTGGTGTAATTAACCAAACCAATAATGAATATTCCGTATCCCTAAGTAAAACAGCATGAGGATAAGGCCGAAAGCCACTTTAAAATTCTTCAAAAAAAAAAAAACATGCATTTACTGGCAATATTGTAAAACCTTTCACATATATTTTCGTGTTCATTAGGCCAACATACAACACTTTCAAACAGTAAATCAACAATTGTTGTACAAACTCTATGAATACATCTGCATACCGTCAACTTTGATATTTCGTGCATGTCAGGAACTCCATAGCACTGTCCTCCAAGCCAGTGGAAAGCCCTAAGAAATTGTTGCCTAGGTGTAAATGCTAAGTTTTTTTCAAATCGCTCCAATAATTGCAAATTACTTCCTTTAGGTATTATCGACGGAATTTTTCATTTAAATTTAATAACTCCGGAATGACAAAGTTTATTGGCGGTCTATAATTTTTTTTTTAATTAAACATAATTGTCACTTTTGCTATCGCTTCGTCGCAAGGACATTTTTTCGATTACTTTTAAAATTGTAAAACAAAACTTTTAGGAGAAATTACACGCCAACTACCACTTGTAAAATATTGCCATATACTGAACAAAATTGGTAATTCCTTTTCCTTGGTGAAACGTAAACTCGCAAATATATGAAATTTTAGCAAATTTGCAATCGAAATTACAACTATAAATAACTTTTGGTGAAACGAAAAGCGAAGCATTTTTACAAATTTTCTTCAGTAAAAATTTGCAATACCCAGAGTTTGGTGAAACAACATTTATTAAAAAAAAAACCACAAACTTTGTTAAAAGTGCTTGTAAATACAAATTTGTTAGTTGGTGAAATAGACCACATCCCGAGTCCAGGACAGCAGTACCATGTCGATAAGCCAATTTGATTGTACAAAAATGTGAAGAGCACAATAAAAGCCAACTGCATTTATAATATTCTTTGCAACACAAGAAGTTCTACGAATAGTTCCATACAAAATTCCGATATTGTGCTTCTTAAATTGATATTGTTCAAATGTTAATAAACAGCCCGTATTGAAGAGATAACTGTCGATTTAAGAAAAAAAAAAAATAATAAGCCGAAAAAATTTGCGTTTCATCTAGGATTTTCTCATTTTTAGATCAATCTCTCAGATGTGGGAGATATCACTTCAATGCAGAGTAAGCTAACTCATTTTCTTACAATCCGGAGTAGACATGGACCTCAGCCCACAAGAATCTCCAGCTTCAATCTTCTGCTAGCTGCCTAAGTCGCGGTCTTCGTCTACTGAGCTGTCCCTTTGGGGCGGATTCTAATATGTTTTGGAATGGAACGTTGGTATCCATTCTCTCTACATGACCCAGCCATCTCAGTCGCTGCATCGTCACTATTCTGCGAGTAGCTAGATCAGTGTCGCTGTAAAATCCATACAGTTCGCCTTTGTATCTCTTCCTCCACTCTATCAATTGTTCTTTCAAGAATGATGTTGAAGAAGTAGCATGACAGTACATCGCCTTGTCCTTATCCATTTTTGAGATCAAAGGTCACGGTTAGATCTTCACCTTGATGGAACAGAGTAAGTCCTCCATCATCATCCTGCACAGATAGACGAGTTGGGCAGGGATGCCAAAACTTGACATTGCTCTGTATAGGTCGTCTCTATAGATGTTGTCATACGCGGCCTTAAAGTCGATGAATAGGTGATGTGTATCAATCTGAAGCTCCTGCGTTTTTCCAAGATCTGCCGTATAGTGAAAATTTGGTCAATGGTGGACTTTCCTGGACTAAAGCCATACTGATATGGACCTATCAGGTTGTTGACGAACGGCTTCAGGCGTTCACACAAAACAGCAGATAAGATCTTGTATGCGATGTTAAGAAGACTGATGCCTCTGTTGTTGACGAAGTTCAAAAGACGGTCTCCTTTCTTGAGAATCGAACAAACAACGCTGATGTTCAATTCATCGGGCATACTTTCGTTCGACCATGTATTAGAAATGAGTTGGTGTATGCTCCTAACCAAATCATCGTGTGCTGCTTTGAAGAGCTCGGCAGTGAGGACGTTCGTTCCAGCACCTTGGATTGCAACTTAGATTTTGCTATCTTGACTTAATTCAGGTCGGGTGGACGGAATTGTTGGTTTACATCCCACTGATTCTCCTTTTAATTGCACTGATCGTGAATATTTGGTGAATTTTTGCACAACGGTCACACGCAATTTTATTTACACTCGTAAATAAAAATAAATAATAATTTGTTCTGACGCTATTTCCAGTTCTTTAGACTAAATACTTTAATATACTCGCCTTGAGGTACGATCGTGGATGAGGTCCGTCTTATAGTACATCTATGAACTGGATCTTAGATTGTCTTATCTACTATAGAGCAGTCGATGTTAACAAGTTGAACTAATCGACATGTTTTGGACTGAGTCCAGATGGCAAAACAGTTCAAAGAGTTTGCAGAACCTTTGTCCTCCTCGTATTGTATTACAGTATTTGATCAATTATAGCATTTATAACAAACATTTATTTTTCCTGAAAATGCTTTCTTACTTATCGTCCATTTAGTAAGGTAAAATTTGTCAGGAATAGTCAGTGTCTTATGTATCATCCCTTTTATCTTCCAAGTAAGGAACATGAAGCCCATTTGGTTTCCCGAACTAAAGAACTAGATGTTAAATCTATGCTGAGATGCTGTAAGAATCTCGACGCTTTTACCACAAGATTGGGTTTGTGTATTAGTTAGCGTTATCCTAATGTCACAAATTCAGTTACTTTATTTATGATGTTGCGTACCAGTTTCGGTGGAGGTGAAAATTCGCATCGACCGAGGTGGAAGGAGAAGATTTATCGACGAACTTTACGAGCTATACAGCGACATTGACGTAGTCAGGAGAGTACACCTAAGCCTTTCAAGACAACACGTAGAGCGAATGTGCAACAGCGTTCTAGCTCGAAGAGCCTTCGATTCATTTCGGAGAGAAAATTACTGCATTGAAAGGCCTTGCCTTAGGTGTACGGAAGTGAAAGGAACCCTTAGGAGCTGGTAGTTAGGCTGAAACAGAGAGCGCTGTCGGTTAAGACCCGGGTTCACCTTGGACTGTAGCGCTATCTTAGTAATAAAGTGTGCTTTTCTTTAAGGTTTGTTGCTGTTACAAATAAACTCAAATTTCCAACGTTAAGTCTCTTCGTCGATCCATTTACCGATTTTTTTTTGGTTCAATTTTGGTAGTGACGAGATAACCTTTAGGTCAGCGTTAGCTGCTGTAAAATTTTGCACACAGAGCTCCTGTCTATTAGAGTGTGGTTGATTCGGTTGGTAGTTTTATATGAAGTAAGCCAAGTTGTTTGTGAATCCTAGCGCTACTCATTATATTGTCACCAGCAGCTTAAAAGTCATTTAAAAACTTTCTTCTTTGTGGAGATTGTGCTCACTAATTTACTCGCCAGAGATCTTATCATAATCCATCGATTTTGAATTCTTTTTAGGCGATCTTGGCGTCAATTTACAGGCGAACTTCTTAAGCTCTATCCATTAATTCATTATATGCCTCCTTGAAATATCTGTAAGAACGTGTGCACTTGAGAGGCTGAAGTAAGAAATTGTGACTTTGATTCAGATAAATGCCGATAACTTTTTATCATAGTCGATCTGCTCTGACAAATCCAAATTCTAATATCTTAAGCGTAACCTTTCATATAATTAGGTGACAATGTTTTCTATATCGTATTATATACGAGGTGTGATCAAAAAGTAAGGTGACTTTTTAAATTTCGCGCGCTCAGTACACTCTAACTCAAAAATTGTTTGTTGTTGTGTTGGTTCACTTGTCACGATCATATGTTTATAGTTTTAACCATATAGCAGTTGTTGTTTTTATGTGAGAGGCATACAAGTTGGACGTGTTTTGTTTACTAGGCGATTTTTTGTGGTTAAAAGTAATGGAGCAGAGAGTTTGTATTAATTTTTGCGTAAAAAATGGTATTAAGTGCTCAGAAACTCAGAAGTGAAATGTTGATAGTAGCGTACGGACAGTCAACTTTAAGCAAAAAAAATGTTTATAAGTGGTATAAATTATTCCAAGAGGGCCGAGAAAATGTTAATGATGAACCTCGCTCCGGACGACATAGCACGTCAAACACAGACGAAAATGTTAAAAAAGTTAAAGAAATTGTGTTGAAAAATCGTCGAATCACGATTAGGGAAATAGCGGATGATCTTGGCTTATCGTTTGGCTCAAGCCAATCAATTTTAACGGATGTTTTGGGTATGAAAGGTGTGTCATCGAAATTCGTTCCAAAATTGCTTAATTTTGATCAAAAGCAGCATCGCATGAACATTGCCCAAGACATGTTAAACGACGTCAATGATAATCCTGATCTGCTCAAAAGGGTTATAACTGGTGACGAATCATGGGTATATGGTTATGCCCATGAAAGGACGAAGATTTGCAACGATTGAGGAGATCAAGGCTGCATCGCTGGAGGAGCTCAAGGCAATACCAAAAAGTGCGTTTCAGAAGTGCTTTGACGACTGGAAAAAGCGCTGGCACAAGTGCATTGTATCAGAGGGGGATTATTTTGAAGGGGATAAAATAAATTTGGATGATTAAATAAATATATTTTTTTAAAAATGAAAAGTCACCTTATTTTTTGATCACACCTCGTATGTGATCGTATCCATCGTTTCTAGTGGGGGGCATCAAGGTTTACTTTTTTGAGAGGTAAAGAAGTTACCCCGATCTCACGACTCAAGCCGACTTCAGTGTACTAATAAAAATTTGCTGAGATGATTTCATCTGCCTAGATCGCTTACTAAGGTAACTGTTATAATTAAATTTTGTACATTACTCTCTCTAAAATATACGAAAATATGTCATACATACATCATTCCTTATATTCGTCAAGTCAATCTTTTGTTCTTGCTTTCGATCTCTAATACTGCACCCAAAAAGCACTTTAGTGTGAGTATGATCAGCACTTTGATAATGTATACACAATTCTTCCTTCGTCTCCTCCTTCTTCAGTAAACGACTGCTGCTATCTTCTAAATTTATTTATAAAAAAAAAGAAAGAAATAAAAACTGGTTTACAATAATTTCCAAGTTTACGAAAACAGTTGAAATAATTGCTAAAACATCATAGCCCTATAACCCTTTAAATAAGGCGAAACCCATTTGGAGGCATGTCTGTCAAGCCAAAGAAAACATCACCGTACACTTAATTACACCCAAAAGGATTTTCCTAACAAAATCAACCGAAATGCAGTGGTGCGTTCAAAATCCTTGCACCAATTTACTCTCAATTTATGATCGTCTATGTTTTGATCGTCCCAATCTGTAAGATCCTTCAACCTTCTCCGGCTACTTTGAAACACTCTAACATGGGTCGCTTTTTTTTGTCTACATTTCTTGAATATACACGAGTATACTATAGCACTACATGATTTCACAAGAAATAAATCAAGCTTCTAAATTAACTTGCACTCTCTGACAGGGTCCTTGGTGTTGCACGGTGAACGAGATGCGGTTGTCTATCGAAACGCGAGCGGAAAAGTCGCATCAACTGTCAAGTTTAAAAAGACAAGGGTCGCTGCAGTGTCCTGTTCCATTTTTGTTTTTCTTCAGAAAATAACAACCCTACAGCACCTTTAATCCGTTCTTCGCGGGAAAGTAATGCTTCGCGCACGTACGTCGGGTAAAAATATTTTCTAATCACAAATTTAATTGCTGGATGTCCTTAAATGACAGGGATTGTCTGCAGAAGAAGACCCCTCAGTGCGTTATCCTTTGGAACGGTAGCAATGCAGGTAAGCGCATTTGTTATGCCATGGGTGGTGGGATTGGGATACTAAGTGACGGCGAAAAGAACATAATACTGTATAAACATGCTAATGAATATGTCAAAACGAAAGGATAAAATATCCTTTTTTATCGTCCTCAATTGTTCGGTGTTGTAGCTGCAGATACTTCCTTTTTGTCGGTTCGTGTTTTTTTTTTTTTTTTTTTGTGTATGTTGTTTTTTTTCTCTGTCATCTACGTGACATGATTTCTAACTTCGCGGTTTATAGACAGGATTTCGAATCCTTTTCTCATCATTTGTACGTGTATTAAGATAGATTTAGTTGTGCGCCATGTGTCCGGCGGCGATATTGAGTATAAGGGAAAAACTGGATAGTGTGCTTTGAGAGAGATTTTCTAGCCAGCCATCCATTGTTCCCAGCGAATCCAGACATCATTTTCATAATGGACGGACATTAGTTTTTTTTAATCCTTTACAAAATAATTTATTTTTGCCATCTTTGTTTCCTTTGATAGATTTTTTTTTGTTGTATTTTTTTCCGGTTGTCTAGATGTATCTGCGGACAGATAGGATTTGTATTTTTAGCTGAATGCGTGCCGGAGAATATATTGGCGCGCATTATTAACAAACTTCCATGTTTAGGTTGTGTTTATTTGATGGAATTGTTGAAAGAATGTGGTCCTTTAAGTGTGATTTTGGTGAATGGTTTTCTTTGAAAATGTAAATGTCCTTGGCACTTACTTCAATCAGAGTAGAAGATGCTTCGGAAGTTTTGCTCATGTGAATCTCTCGAAAGTCTACACAACTATGTAAGACATTTCAAGAAACTTTAAGCTCCGAAGAGTTAAATTATATCTTGTAAGAAGAATATAATTTCGAACAAGGAAACTATCTATCGAGACAATCTCTTTTTTTTTGGTATTGCATAGCCTTAAAGAATGCTCTCAGTTGCACTGAGAATAGATTTCTAATATTGATATTCCGTATTAGAAAATCCTAGTTTTTAGAAGGTCCTCTTGAGCTCATCTGGCATTAGTTGGGAATAAATGATCAAAAAGAAGAATTTATTGCTATGAAAACTATAGACCTTCAAGACAGAGCTTTGTAAAAGAAAAGTTTGTTAAATGGTGATATCTACTCAAGAACAAAAGAAGATTCTGAACTCGAAAACACATTTTTAAAAGTGCATGAATCCACCACAAACCAGCAGAATTAGCAAGCTAGAAATGGAAGCTTTTGCTGTCGGCTAAAAGATAAGATTGTAGAGCCTGTTGAGTATGGGTATTAATAACAATCATGCCATACACGCCTATTATTCCGTAGCACCATCGAGGAGCTTAAAGAACGTGCAAATTTAAGCACAAAACCATCTGACAGACACCTAGAGATGATCGAGGAACTTGACTTACACAAATTTTAAACTACAACGGCCTTAGAAAAACAGAGATATAAACTTAAAGCTTAGAGCAGTATGAATGGAAAAGGGGTATAAAAAAAGTATAAGCGTAATAGCATCAATGCTTTAAGTGCACCATAGCTTATTCATTGCTGATGTCGGATAAAAATCACTACGTTAAGAAATGAATACAGAAGTGCAACCGCGAGCAGATTATGCAAGTATAGTAGAACAAGTCAGTGATCATGGAATATGCGCGTACAAAACCTTCTAAGAGCTTGTAATATTTCCACAACTGTCGAGTCCCACCTTTTTTACACCTTTTCAAGCTCATGCAAAGGTTAAGGTTGAAGCCGAGTTTGACACAAATTACAACCTCTAAGTGCCATTGTTGTTCGGCAGTCTTTGCAATTTGATAGGAATGACCTACGGCTTAACAAATTATTAGAACTTGGTTCCAAAATAATGTTTCTTATTGCTAACCTTATAGAGATCGTGCACCGTATTACATCCGATCACTTTTCTTTAAAAGATGCAGTGGCATTAAGATGCAAAGGAAAGGATTGAACAAGAACCAAATTTGTCGGTTCGACGTCGTTCAAAACTGCTTGGTCTCTTTTAGTCTATTTTACAGAAAATTGTACACAAAGGTCTTAGTTTAAAGGCTTACAAGATCCAGCTCATGCAAGAATGAACGCCGAATGATCAGCATTTGCATCGAAATTTCGCCGAATGGGCTTTTTAATCAACTGGCATTGAATCTGCTGTTTTATCGAATAATTGCACTCAGCAATGAGTCTCATTTTTGGCTTCTTCAGATCTAGCCCTAGTGGTAATATGTACATACGAAACTGATGAGTTGGCACTTCTACAAGAGTATTTCAAGTATATGCTACAGTTGCACATAGGCAGGAATGCTCTGTTAAGGCACATGAAGGCATCATGCTAAAAACTTTGCGACCAAATTGCATCTCGAAGATATGGCTATATGTAAGAAAAGATCAGAATCAATATGATGGCGTAAATTCAATAACATTTTGAAGCACTCTATGAAATAAACGTTGCACCCTTAGCATGTTTTGTGCAAAATAAGCTCATGCTTGTCCTCCAATGAGAAGCGATAAACCCTGGCGATAATTAATAGATTGCAAACAGCAAAATTACAGCCTATAGGAGCAGCCTATATATCTCTAAATCAAATAGTTGTTAGTTTTGTTGTAATAGGAGAAACCATGCACATAAAACCAGAGTTAAAATACAGTTGGCGCAAGATTATTAGTGATATTCCAGAGACTAAAGACAGTGTTTTTCAAATAGAAGGCTCTGAGAGTGTAGCTTATGATCTAACTAAATATTAAGGGGAAGTTGATTCATCAGGGTTACACATACTGCATACCCTAAATATGTCGGAAATCAAGTTTACTTAAAGTGAGGTTACAATCATAGTGCACGCTGAGACGAAGCTGAAGATGAAGACGCAGCTGACGACGAATTGCTTGCGTTGCAAGCAAGCTGACAAGTCTACATAGTAGAAGACGAATTAGCTGCGTTTTTATTTTCATTAGTCGCAATGGATTCGTCATCAGATGATGAGCTAATGTTAGAAGAATTAAGTTAAGATTAAAAATTAAAGTTAATGGAAATCGAATTCATCATGTTTATCTAGGACGGACCAAGTTTAGCGAATTTTATCACTTGTTTAATGAGCTGCGTCAAGACAAAAAAAGTTTGTTGAGTACCTACACAAGAATACAAAAAACACATTTGACTACATTTTATCAAAAACTGAGCCACATATTCAGTGTCAAAGCGGTTCATTTTATCTTCGACATACACAGCGTGGCAAATAATATTCCGGACTGGCTTCAAAAACCATTTCTGTTCTATTCAAAATATTCTCTTCCCGATTCAGTACACTTGTTACAGCTATTCAATGGTGATTCAAATGTCTACTCTAGCCCATTTTGTGGAATTGACTCCAGTACCTGTGTCGAAGGTTTTTGATTTTTTTTTTTCCAATTTCAGGAACCAATAGAAGACGCACGGTGCAAAATGAGGCGAATACGGTGGATGTATTATCTGCGATACAGACGAACTTTGTTTGCTCAAATCCTCATGACAAATGGTTCGAATGGTCACTTTGTTGATGTTTAAGACCGTTTCGATCATTCTCATTGCAACAAAATCACATACTTTTTGGATCATTTCATGCTTCCGAACTGAAGTTGGGTATTTGTCATTCTCCAGTGCCTCTCCGCCGCTCAAAAACCGTTTATTCTACTCAGAAACAACTGTTCTACTCAAACAATTGTCACGGTATACTTGTTGCATCAATCGGAATGCTTCTGATGCATTTTTTACCAAATTTTATGTGGAATTTGTTTCATGTTAAAATTTCAACATCATATGAAAAAGTAGATATTCCAGGAAAATAATTTTTCTAATCGTTAAACGTCAGCCAAATAACATGAAATTTTGACAGAACACATGTTCGGGCAAACAGATGGCGCTCTTGGTTGCTGAGATATGGCCCATGTCCGAAATAGTACTCGTATTTGCCACACTGTGTATGCATCTTAAATCTTGGTATAATAATGAGTGTCATATTTTGCTCTCCTTTAATTCGTAGCTGTTTTGGTGATTTCTAGTTAGGATCTCTCTAATGCTAAAGATGCTATAATTTGGACGCTTCTCATTCCATCTTCAAAAAACATGCTTTATGCATGTGGTTTCCCTCCTTCATACAGATTCACTCTTAGATACATCAGCCCTTTTGTTCCAAAAATATATTTCAAAGATATTACGACCCTTGCATTAAAAAGGTCCCGGATTTGTTGGTGCACTGTCGGTAACATTCTTATTCTACTTAAGTAATGCCAGTACAATACATATTTTGGGACAGTTGCTGCTGGGCGCCAATATTTTGGGCTACAGAAGTGAAATTAAGCTGGTTCATAAACTCATCGAGCATAAATATTGAGTCGATGCCATTTCAAATTGGCACAACGTTAACAAGTTATTAAATAATCAATAAAAGAAAAAAAAAACACAAATTTAAATACTCGTAGTTCTCGTTAAATAAACGGTTAATCAATCTCATAAATCCGCATTACCACTTTAATCCGACAAATTGCACCAAATCACCGATGGTAAAAAAAAAAATTACCAACAAATCATCAACCAGAAGGCGAATAGTAGCAGACCGAAAAAAGTAACAGAATCAGTTTTACTACATTTTTATTCCTTTTCGCAGTTAATACGAAAACAAATAAAAGTAAACGAAACGACGAACATTGCTGTTTTAGTTTTTTTTTTTTTTTTTTTTTCTGTTACCAGTGGGGGAATGGAGGTACTTTAGCAACGAATACCCTTCTTCGTGTGTAATGTGTGTCATAGAACTTGTGGCAGACACAAGGATAGACATACTCCCCCAGCAATATTTATTTTATTACTTTCAGAGGAGTAAATTTCGAGTTTTATTGCACAGAGTGAAAGTTATGCGAGAATGTATCGCTATGGCACATATCCGTAACGTTTATATAAGGGCCCATACATACGAAAGTACACACTGAAATGATACTTCATATTACACCCATTAAACAGCATTGATATGTTTCAAGGTCAAGAGCACACGAATTAGCACGGCATTAGAGGGGTATTTATTTATGACGGCATAAGTGAAAACCGAAAGGATGTGGTAATACGTTATTTTTATATTCGAAGACGACATCCATAAATCAATTCAATTCCCTGGAGGTGATGTTCTTGTACTGCGACACAAGGGGATGGTTGCATATTTGAATAAATGATGCTGACTGAATCAACTTTACAGTGTGTCGTTTGATGAAACCTTACGAAACGGGTAAAAATTTCATAAGGAAATTAGTGGGTGGCAATAAGCTTTCCTCAATATATTGTAGTTTAAAATCTGTCCTTTTGGTGATGCTTCAAGACTAACTACGTATTTCACTTATGTTCTTCTTCCTTTTGTTTTCCAGAAGCTGTTATCGGCAGCAACTCTTTAACTCCTCCTGTAGCATAGGTCTCGATATCTCAGCTGTATCTACGATCGCAAAAATTTGAGACTGAGCTTCCGTCAAAACAGTCGACCTCCACGGTGTTCATGGCCTACCAACTGGCCTTACACCTAAAGGGTTTCATGCGAAGCACTGCTTCGCTATGTTGTCGTCTGGTTTCCTCAGTGTATGGCTAATCCAGCGCTGACAACATCGACTTTTGTTTTTCCAGTCCTAAGCCACAATTAATTGTTGGAAATCATTTGTGGCCACCGGATCTTTAGGATGTAACGCGGACAACGATTAACAAAGGCTTGCAACCTGCCTGGGAAGTTGATGGAGCATTTCCATGTTTCACATGCGTATACTACTACTACTTGTTAGTGCGAAGCGATATTTTTCTATAGTTCCAGATTGGAGAAAGGATTCCGAATGCTCTACGAGCTTTATTTAGTCTATTGGTCAGTTCCACCATCGAATGACACATAATTATCCATATAGTTGAACTGCGTGGCCTATTCTATATTCTCCCATCTCAGGATAACCTGCTGTTGTTGATCTCGACCAGTGTGCATAATTGTCTTGATAACGTTTATCCTTAATCCAGCCACCTCCTCATTACGTTGTAGTGAATGTGAATGAGACATTTGGTTAAGGGCACCAATGTTCTTTGCCAGGAAACAGATATCATCAGCGAAGTCCAAATGGCTAAACTTACCAAACGGGTTCCATTGGACACCAAGTAATTCGCTTGTACCTACGGCGGCAATCATTACAATATCGATCGCAAGTAAGAACAAAATCGGTGACAGTACATATCCTTGTCTCACTCCTTGTCGCACTTCAAATGCATGTTAAAAAAGAAACACCTTGCGTTGTGGCACGACTCTTTAATAATAGAAACTATTTTTTGAGGGATGCTTTTCACAGCAAACGATCTCCAAATGCAATCACAATTAACGCGATTGAAGGCCTTTTCAAAGTCAACGAACAAAAGGAAGAAAGGTGATTGATACTCCGAAGATTCGAAAGGTACCTCTTGATCATCACTTCAATATCGGACCTTATCCTCTCGAGAATGATAGTTACCATCAGTTTTAGGAATACGGACAAAACGGTGATACCACGCCAGTTATTGCAGTTCTTAAGATCGCCTTTCTTCTGTATCTTGACAACAACTCCGTCTTACCATTCTCTGGGAAAGAGAGCCTGAACAAGTGGAAACAAAATGCAGGTCGCTGTGTGTGGATCTGCTTTTTAGGAACTCGGCAGGTATATCATACAGTCTAGCTGCCTTGATATTTTTTACAAGCTGTTCAGAAAGTTCAGTTTTTTACTCCTGCAACAACTCATTTCATAAGGAAGATCAAAGATCAGAAATGATCCTACACAGCCGTTGTTCATCCAATTCTCACATATTCGGCCATTGTCTGATGGCTTTGGCTGACCAAGAAATATGACGCTCGTCGTTTCAAAAAGATCTAAAGAACAGTTTTGAGAAACCATGGATAATGTCGCTTCTAACCTTATGGAGTGGTTTACATTACAGTCTGTTAGAGTCTTAAGTTAATATCAAACAAATTGGGCAGGTTTCAGGCCATTTCGAACTTCTTTTCCCCAACCTTGAGTTACCACCGTGCAGCGCACAGCAGATTTGCGGAACACTGAAGATCCAAAGAGCTGGCTAAAGAGAAAACAGCCTAAAATGGCTCATTAGAGCGAAAAGTCAACATTGTGCTTGTAATAATTGAGAGCAACATAAATGAACGCTTTCGTAAACTTGCCAATTTGAATAGCATAAGCTTACTACTTTACCAGCAAACTCAAAACAACAGAGCTCCTGAACAGATTTTGACTAGACAAAACTTTAAGGAATAGTGGCAGAGATAGCAAACACAACCTTTAACTCACTTTAGCAGACATAAACACCTAGGGAGGACCACACATGTATTATCATCAGCCCCTTTCGCCACCTAGTCAATGACACTTATTCAAAGATATTCTTTTTCTTTTAGGCACTATTTACTCTTGAAAACTCTACAGGAATATTTCCTTTACATACGTCCTAAAACTATGCCCTGTGCCTCTGATGTCGCTGTACAGTCCATACAGTACGTCGTTGTATCTCCTCTTCCACTCACCGTCAATGCAGACAGGACCGAAAATCGATAAATAGGTAGTTTGGATCGATCTGAAGCTCATGAGTTTTCTACCGTAGTGTGAATATTTGGTCGATGGTGAACTTTCCTGGCTTGAAGCCACACTGATATGGATCAGGTTGTTCACACAATATGGCAGATAGGATCTGGTATGCGATGTTATAAGACTACAGCGGTATTCATCGCCGATATGCAGTCTACAGAAATTATCTTTCCAGATCCACGATGTCGACTGCGACTCTTTTAAAATATTCCCAATCTAGAGGGCCAGTTCCATTTTAGTAGATACCCCTAGGACGAGGGGTCGGCTAGACCAAAAGCTTGTAACCCATTCTGGGATATGAGTGCTGCCGTTGGTCTATTCCGCCACCATTTCTTTTCCGAGACCTTATAAAAGATCTTATTTGTTGCGATTTTTTTTTTCACCGTTGATTCCATCTAGGGATTTCATCTGCTGTCCCATTTATAGTGCTGCTATTTTTGTCTGCTGGTAGCAAGTCCAGTCCGGATTGATATTGATTTGTTGAAGATGGCTGCAACACTGGATATCGTCAGATTCAGTGCCTTCCCTTTGAAATCCATCACTTCCAAGCCAGGGTACATCAGCAAACCTCTGTGGGTAGTCTATTTAACTAAGGCTCAAATCCAAAATTCTTGTCTAGAGTTGGAGGTGCAGATGCTCGACTGCGCATTCCTACTCAAATTTAAAAAACGCTATATTACGATCTGTTTGAGATATTTATTACATAGGCACCGAGAGAATATCACGGCCGATATTCGGTTTTTTATTGGAAACTCCTGGCATCGGTCGAAGGCACCCGTTGAGTTTTCAACTCTATTTCCAAATAATTTGGAGTAGCTATAGCAAAGATATCACCTGTTTGACTGCTGTTACTATCGTTGATTACATTTTGAGAAGTTCTTTGTCGAATTTCTATATCCTAGCCCATCTGAACCTATGCATGGGAAATCGTCCGGCTTTTTGACGCTTATCTGAGTTTTTAACTTTCCCTTGTTCGTATACAACTGGGTTCTATTTTTCTAAGTTATCTCTAGCTGAGTGCCTTTTTTTTTTTTTAGAGTTTTTCATTTTATTTTCAAAATATGTAAGCATGTACATATTTTATATGCTAAGATTGGCAAGAATAAACAATTCTCTGAGATGTGCTTTCGCAGAACGTATGCCAAAAGGTACAGAGGAAGATTGATATGTGGCTTACACTCAGTATGATACATAGTTGCGCATGTTGTATTCAGGCTTTCGGCGCTTTGATTGATACTTGTCTCTTGTAAAATTTGTTGTAGAAATATCACCAAAAAATTACACAAATTTCTAGTCCAAGAGTCGCTCTTTGTTTTTCTAAAAACCAAAATGTCGCAATACAAATGCGTCACAAGAGCTATATGTACATATTAGGCCCTTACTTTGCGCAAATCAGGGGAAAATTTGTTTTCTTCTTTCGTAAATGTTTAATGACCCACCTCTGAAAACACCACCAAAACTTAATTCCAACTAAATGTTCCGCACATTTCGTACATCTGGCCTGACGATAAATCACTCTGCAAAGAAGTAAACCCCAATATTGTCGTGGCGAAAGAAACCAATTTTGGGTGGGTCACATCGTCAGAATGAAGTAAAACCTTGACACAAGCTTGCCCACCACCATCGAAACCACCACCACCACTACTGCATTGACCACCATCAATGCCATCCCCAAAGCTACAATCAAGTGCCTATGAGAAAAAGGTCGAAATCCAAAAAGTGGGAGTTACAGGTCGACGGACATCAACCAAAAACTACCACGACAAGGAGTACGATGACGACGACGACGACGACGACGACGACGATGACCACTTGCCGTTGCCAAAAAAGGGATGATGCCCCTATATATACAAATGTACCAATACCTAGTCACAAGTAGAGACATTCTGCTGTCTCCGCAAAGTGGAGAAAAACATTTCACCCATCAGAACGTGTCCGCCAACTGAACTCTCTAAGCTGGCTATACTACAAAATGACAGAAACATCACCGCACCGTACCGAAGCGATATATATTAGAAGGAGCCAACATTAGCGATGCCAACGGTAACAACGGCGACAGAACACGAAATTCTGCTGGCTATCACCGCAGTCTGTCCAGTAGTTCCACCAAAAAACTAAAACCAAGGGAAGAAAACCCCAAAGTCGTATCTACTACACCCTCTTACATTTGCAGCACCCAGTGTCACATCTCTGGAATATTATAATGGAAAATGCCTGCACGTGAAGTCCTTTTTTTACTGCTTTATCAAGTGCTCTGTTTAGAAATGGACTGAAGGAGGAACAGCAGGAACAGAAGAAAGGACTAGAAGGCACACTACTAGTACCATCTATCTAACGATATGCTGGACCATATCGAAGAGATGGGTTCAAGGTGGGGCGAGAATTGTGAAGTGTATGCCTGGATATCTTGCATATCGTACTTCGTTGATGCCATTGACCATCCATTCGCCGCCACCGCCACTGCCGCGTCATCTACTCTATGCCTCTTCTTGTACCTTCATACCCTTTATTTGTATCCTTCGAAGGATGTCACAAGTAAAAGTAGAAGAACCAACGAAACTATATAGTTCGTTTATCGTTTATCGACACATACACATACGAAATAGATGGACAGACATATAAAGATAAACATACGAGTATATCTGTATATAATATAAACATTGACATGCATATAGTACATGTTTCAGCAGTAAGTGTAGGTATTTACAGTTTGCCGAGTCAACTAAACTGACGATGATACAGAAGGCAGGAGGTGTGCAAATGAAGAAATGAGGGTCCAGAAAAGGAGGCAGCGCAATACAATAGTATGGCTATAGTACCATGGCTATAGTGCGGCAATGGTAACAGGACCACCACCGTTACCACTACTACCAGCAGAGTTAGTATAGCAACATTCGTAGAAAAGGGGTTCTTTGTGCGGCGGACCAACATCAAATAACTTCAGAAACTATTTCGCTCCTCAGATATGTCCTTTCGCATCACAAATACAACATACATTCATACACTCGCAAGCTATATAGCGACACAACTTTAAAAGGTATGGGCTAGGAATAATTTATCTATACAAGACATACATTAGGCACATAGATAATGGCCGTTGCCGCCAATGTTGCCACTACGACTAGTGACCGGACTTTGCCCGAATTCGTCCACCATCCCACTTAACCACTGGTCAGTACTCTTATTCTTGTAGTTTCTAGTCCCCTTTCTCTTTCTCTCTACCAATTTACGTATATTTCGAAGCGCACATCCGCATATTGTTCTTATTCTGAGGACTAAGGCCCAGCGAAGGATATTCTCCTTACCGGACGTCGTTGTCCGCCAACCAACATTATGTATGCCGTCGATGTGAGTGTAGGAATTTTCGCCGCAATGGTCATGTTAGATGATGGCCGACAACGAAAAGGCTGCGACAACGGTTGATTATTTTCTAAACTTACCACCCACACATCTCCCAATCTACCCATTTACTCTACAACTCACTTCTTACCAAAAACGTTTGTCGTCGTCTTTCAGTCCCCGTATTCCATACGCCACATCGCTCAATTGGTCATTGCGGGTGACACTGGACAGGGAGGCGGAAAAGTGAATGCTTATAGTCGTACCTGGCAATAAGCATATACATACCAATCTCACAAACATACACACACAAATGTTCAAGTTCCAATCTAAGGACAAAGTTCCTAACTCAGCTAGAATTTTTCACGTACACTTAAGATCTCTCAATTTGCGTGGGCTCATGACGATAGTTGGGGGTTGGCAGTTGCCACTTGGGAGGTTAGTCGAGTTAGTCGTGCAAGAGGTCACATTTTGGTATGGGGCTGTGCCAGTAACTCTGTCTTGAAGGGGGTTAATGGCATTGAATATTCAATGCTGGTTTTTGTATACTCGTACATACAAACATCGAGACGGTGATAGCCGTAGGGTTGGGGTTCAAGTCTCCCTTACTGTTTATTTGTTAAGGATAAGCGATGCTAGTGATAAAAATTGTTCGGCATTTAAATAAAATAACCGTAAATAATGCTAAAGATGTAATAATTTTTAAAACGAGCTAAACGGGAATAAAATAGAAAAAGAGAAAAAAAAACATCAACAACCAAAGGTGTTGCAAGAGATGTCGGTGCTCGGACGGTGCTGTTCAAAGGTGCCGAGGGATTAAGTAAATGAACCGTACATGGATTTATTTATTTTGCTATTATGTTGGCACTTGATACTTACTATCGCAAACTGTTTATCTGCCTTGGGATAGATAGTGGACTATCTCACTAGAGAATGACCAGCACTTCAGGGAAGAAATAGCTATTGTAGGGGTTTATACATTGGAAAGCGAAAAGTTCGCTCATGTATGCACACTCTACAAACTCGTATTTCCCGTGGAATTACTTTATATTGTGTCTGGCAACTAATTTGTAGTTTTACGACTGAGTTAGTGACGGCTGGTGTGGAATTAGTTAGTCATTGACAGTTAACTCTTCTCCTTCTATGGACACAGCTGCTGGCAAACGATAAGAACGGTGTGTTTCGACTCATCATACAAAGATTGATTTCAAAAGCTACCGCAGACTTCTTTCACATTCAACACATTGTTTGTGCAATAACTTACTTAACAGATTTTATCAGATCGGTCGTCGAGGTACCTGTGTGGATTTTTTCGAATCTTTCTTTTAGATGTGGTTAATTGACATTATAGCTCGTGTTTATCGCATCGACTTAGCCAACATATACTTAAAGTGGCTCTCCAATATGGATGAACCTGGATCTTAGTTAAGATGCTTGTCCAGTCAGCTCGATCTTACGCTAGCTGCCTCCATTTTCGTATGATAAGTTGTCTGCTTTCCTCTACTGCACTGTCCATTCGATTCTAAGACCTTTCGGTCCGGCGCATTGATGTCAACTAGGTGGGATGAAAAGTAACCTCCTTGGGAATGAAAAAAAAATTTTTTTTTAAATGTTTTTTTATTTTATTCAATATAGTCCCCTTTTAGCTTGATACACTTATTCCAGTGATTTTCCAACTGCTTGATCCCGTCAGAAAAGTAATTTTCCGGAAGGTCTGCAAAATACTCCTCCGTGGCGTCGATGATTTTCTCGTGTGTGCTGAATTTCTTATTGACGAGCCATCTTATGAGGTTTGGGAAGAGATAATAGTCCGAGGTAGCCAAATCGGGCGAATACGGTGGATGCGACAGCAATTGGAGCCGTAAGTCATTGATTTTAGCCCTGCTTGCGATGCTCTTATGCGCCGGCGCATTGTTTTGCAAAATTTTTTCGCTTCATGCGAGGCCGTTTTGCAGCGATTTCGGCCTTCAATCGCTCCAAGAATGCACAGTAATACTTGCTGCTTATGGTTTTTCCTTTTTCGAGGTAGTATGCCATGACAATCCCAGAAAACCGACGCCATAACCTTTCCGTTTGAGCCTCCCTCGGACGCTTCGGAGCACTCGTGCCGGCTTCAGTCCATTGCCGGACACTCATTCTGTTCTCTGGTGTGTAATAGTGGATCCAGGTTTCATCAACAGTTACCAATCGACGCCAAAAGTTCGCCCCATTCCGCATCAGCAAGTCCATACACTCTTTCGAAGTGCTCTCGCGTTCGTGTTTTTGGTCAGGAGTGAGCATGCGCGGCACCCAGCATCGGCAGGATAACTTTTTCACATGCAGAATATTGCCCACAATATGGCGTGTGCGCTCAGTACTAATCTTTGTGGTATACGCTAGCTCACACACCTTCACTTTCCGGTCAGCCAAAACCATTTCATGTATTTTTTTTTACATTGCCCTCTGTAACCGCATCGGAGGGCCTGCTGCTGCAGACTTGATCGGTAGTGGAGTTGCGGCCACCACGAAACTCTCGAAACCAATATTTGACGGAGCATTAGCCTCATAATATTTATCCAACTTTTCTTTTGCTTCCTTCGCCGTTTTGCCTCTCAAAAAATAATGTTTTATGAGAGAACGAAATCGTTTTTGTCCATACTCAACATTATGCCAAACACGTCAACAACAATCAGCTGTCAAAACGAAACTAAAGACAGTATCGCACTAAAATTGTGCATGTCTACCTAAATATGAAGGGACTTCAAGGCACCATAACCTTTTTTGCAGTAGCAGCGCATTCTGGCGGTCAAGGAGGTTACTTTTCACCCCACCTAGTATTTGCTCCTAATGACCCAGACACCTAAGTCGTTGGACTTCTGGCTCTATCGATGTCGTTGTACAGCTTTGCTTTAGACGACATCTTAGCCCAGCCCATCAATATTCGCGAAGCACCACTGACATCGTACTGCTTTCTTCCAATTTTGTCAATATTAGCGGCGAATGGAAGTAATTGGACGGACTTTTGAAAAATTGTGTCCCTTGTACTTACGCGTGAGTTTTGGACTATTCTTTCAAGCATATTGTTGAAGAAATCGCATGACAAAGCGTCGGCCTGTCTAAATCCCTTTTTGACATTGGAGGTCTCTGTGGAACCTTTACCGACGTTGATTGACCAACGTGCATTCTCCATCGTCATCTTGCACAGACGAATAAGGTTGGCTGAAATGCCAAAACTAAACATTACGATATATAGTTCGCCTCTTTAGATGCTGTCACAAGCGGGTCTGGGTCTTCTCCAAGATCTGCCGTAGTGTGAATATCTGGTCGATGGTGGACTTTCCTGGCCTGAACCCACACTGATATGGACCTATCAGGTTGTTGACGAACGGCTTCAGGCGTTCACACAATACGGCGGATAAGATCTTTTATGCGAGGTTAAGGAGACTGATGCCTCTGTAATTGGCGCAGTTCAGAGGGTTTTCTTTCTTGAGTATCGAACAAATAATGCTGATGTTCTTTTTGTCGGGGATACCTTCGTAGGGCCATATTTTACAGATGAGTTAGTGTATCCTCCTTACCAAATCATCACCTGGCACTTTGAGGTGCTCGGCAGTCAGGCCGTCCACTCCAGCAGCTTTGATAGGCTTCAGCTTAGATATTACAATCATCCACGGAATTATTGGTGTACATCGTCCAAATTAAAAGTTCATACTGCCTGATAGACATGGTTCGGAGTCGCCGTTAAACATTTTACAGAAATGCTCCTTTATTCTTAGCATCGCTTCAACTCTAGTACAATGTTTCCTTATTCATTACCGGTTTTTTGTTTGGGGTTTGTATCCGTGGCATATTTTAATTACTTTTTGACAAATCTTCTGAATCTCATTCCTGGAGTAGCATCTCTTTATTTCCAAGACCACGCGCTTTCAAGCTCCTTCTTTTTCCTCCTCTGAAACCAGTGCTCGTCGTTCTTCTTCTGTTTGTGGAGCTCTTAAGCAGCCCCGATTCGCATGCATCACGTTCGGCTGCATGTGCTTGACGGCATTCGTCGTCAAACAAATGGTTTCGTTGTGGTGGACAAGTGAAACCCAGCACATCAGAAGCAAAATCTATTATGGCTTTTTGACAATGTTACCACTGGTCTTCTATATTTAATTTTGGCGATAAAGGAACTCTTGCGATTGTAGACGTACGACGGCACAATCTCTCTCAGCATTAGTTTGCAGGAACCGCGTATAAAATATGAAATGTCGTTTGCCTTAATGGCAGCTCAATTGTCGGAAAGATAGATTATTTCCAGAAGCAAGTCGGCTTTATCTATTCGACCATTTTCTGTTTAGTTGATGTAATGTCTGAATGAGATGCATTGCTTTCTAATACAAGATGGCGCAAAATTAATCATCCTATCGAAAGATATTATAATTTTTGCAAGTGGCATCGTACGTCAATCATATTTGAGATTTATGAACTAGACAGCTGCAGAATACAAACAGATAAGCAATAAAGCGCTATACTCCGCTGTCAAGCCATCCTCAATCTCAAAAACGAAGAGGACGATTTTGTGTCGAAAATCATCATGAGCGACGAGGCGCATTTCCACTTAAGCGGTTACGTCGATAAAAAAAATCTTCGTTTCTGGGGCACTGAAAATCCGCGTGTGATGCATGAAGAGACATTGCATCCACTCAAAGCCACTGTGTGGTGCGGCGATTACGGGAGGAGTGATTGGGCCATATTTTTTGAAGACGCCATCTGCAATACAGTCGCTGTAATTGGCGAACCCTACAGGGCCATGATAAACGACTTCTTACTGCCGGAATCGGATGAGTTGGGCTTTGTGAGCATGTAGTTTCAACAAGATGGTGCAACCGCACACACAGCATGAGCCACAATGAATATTGTGAAGGAAGCGTTTCCTGGTCGTGTAATCTCCCGTTTTGGCGATTTGGCATAGCCAGCAAGATCACCCGATTAAATCATCCCTTTCTTTGAGGCTACCTGAAGTCGCGGGCTTATATCAACAAGCCTCAGACAATCGCAGCCCTTAAGGAGAATATTCGACAGGAATGCGAACAGTTATCACCGGAAATCTTGCGGAAAGTCATGGAAAGTGCTATAAAACAAGCACAAATGTGTGCATCTTTTCCAAAATTTTCTCAAAATTGTAGAGGTCCAAATAAATATTTCCATCACTCAAAATAATTTTTTTTTTATTTAGTAATTCAAAAACAAAATTGGATGATTAATTTTGCACCACCTTGTAAGCGAGACTAAGCCTGAACAAAATAACAAAACTGCCTGCGGAGTGTACACAGAAAAGTCAGACAACAGTTGACACAAGAGGGCGGAATTGAATCTATCTGCGGAAAAAATAAAGCATTATGATCACATAACATACGAGTACAACGAGAGCGTATCTATGTACGGTACGAGTGTTATATGCTTGGATTTCCCTAGCATTTGAAATTTATATCCCAACTTATATGAACATAATTGGAAATGGGATCAGTCTCTAGCAGATTCTAGCAGAATGCTTTCCAAATTTCCTAAAAGGTTAGAGATCCACTATCCCCCAATAGGTAAGAATGTGTACAGGGCACAACGTTTTTTCTAAATATGTACCTAATTGTGAGATTAATGACGAAACAAAAACAGACAAGTTTTATCTGAATACGAGTATTCAAATCAATATAAAAAGGTCGTTTTTACTGAGAAGACTAAGAAAGATTTTTTCTAAAAATTCAAAGATCTTGACCAACTCGCAATTAAGAAACTTATAGTAGAATACTCAGACAACAAATGACATAATGTACTGCACTGTCATGCCACGTGAGCCTAAAGAGCAAAGCATTGTAAATGTGTTTTGTTTTGAATTATTGTGGCTTCATCTATTGAATTAATCAACACTAATTCTTCCGACGAGAAGGCTTTGCTCCCAGTTTATTAAAGGATTCAAGTTGTAATTTCATCAATCACTTCCTGAAAAGCCAGACATCATACCCTTAATTAATTGTTGCCATGCCACAGGATTTCTCATCAATGTCACTTCAGTTTTCAAAGTGAAACGTCACATATATGACTATGAATGTACTCGTATCTGCTTTTGTGTCTGTTCACCTCATGCTTTTATGTGACTTTTTTTTCGATTTCGCGTACCCATAACGCCTAACACCCTTAGTCCAATTATACATGAAATGGAAACACACAACGAAAATCACTGTTTACGAACCCCCTACCTTTTAAAACTTCGGTGTACCAGCTTCTATTCAGAGCTATTCCAGGTATTATTCCTGTTATTCGTAAACCACCCCGCGAACCAGTAACCGAGATGGACACACGCGCCGCGGATTTCACACAACTCACGTGGAAGAGATGAATGGACACGACAGCAAGCTGCGAAAGAAGACTTTTTTTCCGACCAAATGTCATATGCAAATGCGGGATCATATACGCGAGTGACCTTTACCTGCCGTTATTCGTACCATAGCATACGCTTGTTCCTTTCATCTCTGTTGTCGTTATTCCTGTTGTTTGAGTCATCTAGAAGGTAGTGCTTAGTCCTTGTTCCTGGATTCGACGGTTGTGTGTGTTTTTATGGTGGAAAAACAATTTCCTCCCTGATTGGGGTGTCGTGCTCTAATTTATGCGAAAATTTTCGAATTCCTGTTGAGCAACACGTGGCCCTCTTGGTAAACAGGAGGTGATAAATCGGAGCGCGAATATGTTTTTTTTATAGCTCGAACAAGGGAACAGGATCTTTGTACCGATGTTTATCTTTGTTGGTAATTGATGTGCACACGCGATATATAGTACAGAAAGATACTCTGAATAAAATGGGCATGACGCGACGCGACGTTGGATTTGGGAGGCTGTTTAGACTTTAATTGAGCTGTTAATGTGCGATGTGAAAGAATAGCACTTTCGTCAGTGTTTGGCATTTACTTTTAAAATGGCGTTTGACCCTTTTGTCTGAAAAAATTAATTTTTTTTCCACATTCGAAT
The DNA here is from genome assembly GCA_928272305.1 of Volucella inflata. Taxonomy (NCBI): domain Eukaryota; kingdom Metazoa; phylum Arthropoda; class Insecta; order Diptera; family Syrphidae; genus Volucella; species Volucella inflata. Next base: position 161,481,307 of record OV743716.1, read on the forward strand.
ACCTTTCCAGAGGTGAGAATACGGTGCTTACTTTATGCCAACATTTAAATTGACCTTTTGAATGTGAAATTGCTCACTTGGAGCCACTGAGTTGGAGATAAATTCTTGTGGGTGGGTGATTTTATTAAACACCTGGGGGGGGGGGGGGGGGGGGGTTTGTTTAAGCTTTGGATTTAATTTATTTTTAGGAAATTTTAGCGTAGACTTTCCACCTGTCTCACAGCATACATACTCGTACATACATAGATGAGTTGAAATCTAGGGGACATCCTTGTCAAAGGAGTTGAAATTTTTTTTTGATAAAGTCTTCAACTTTTCGCTGGAGCACTCAGAGAGTGTGAAACAATTTTAACCTTTCGAATTCAATCCTTTACAATATAGTCTGACTTCCACTCACATATTATTCTTGATTGTTTTCTTTAATTAGTATCTATACCATATTTTGATTCTAGGCCCGGCCAACCAGATATGATTTTGCGAACTTATAAACGCGAATTTGGGGCAAGAAGAAAGTAGCAACGGTGTTATATCATACACTGACAGAAAAGACTAGGCTTCACAAGAAGAAGGTACATTTACGGTGGCAGCAATTGTCTGTATGGAGTCAGGCAACAATATGATGCAACAATCGGATTGGGTGGCTTTAGTCCAAAAGAGGAAAGAAGGAAATCGTTTGTTGTAAAGTCGGAAGGCGACATGTATTGGAAACGACTAAGGCTTATTGACTTAGCCTTGGTACCGAATATTACTAAAGCTGGCATGTGCCGAACAACTAGCGGAGGCCCCCGAATTCTGCAAAGCAGACATTACCGTTATCCAAGAAATGCGATGGTATGGGCCGAAAAAAAAGAGAATGAAAAACTGCGACATTTACTACGGCGAGTATTATCGACGCAAAAGTATTGCATATTTGGATGCGGATTTGTTATTGGAGGCGGATTTAGGCAAAAATATCGAGCTTCGGGCACGTGAATGAGCGCCTCCGTGTCTAAATTTGCCAACATAGGCTTCATATACGCGCACGACTCCAAGGAGAAAGATGACGATACCAAAGAAAGCTTCTACGAGATCATAAACAAGACCTACAAGCAATGCAATAGCTATGAAATTAATATTTAATGCAAAGCTAGGAAGAAAAGGCATCTTTGGTCCCTTGCCGCCAGCATCAAGCATCGAAAACCAGTGGTAACACTGCCAGAAAGCCATCAGAGATGCCACTTCGGATGTGATGAGTTTCACTTGACCACCACAACGAAACCCCTGGTATGAAGACGAATGCTGGCAAACACATGCAACTAAGCAAACCCCACGCAATGCGGCGCTGCAAAGAAAGATGAAGAAGAGAACATCGTAGTAGAGTCGCAGTCGATGCTGAGAATCTGGAAAGATTATTTCTGCAGACTGTATAACGGCGACGAAGAAAAAAAATACCGCTGTCAGGCGAAATGAACCTTTCAACCTGGATATGTAGACCACCAATTTGGTCTGTCTGAGCTGTATGAAGTGAAGATAGCAATATCTAAGCTAAGGTCGAACAAACCTGCTGAAGCGGACGGCCTGACCGTCAAGTTCTTCAAAGCAGCACACAATGAGTTGGTAAGGAGCATGCACCAACTCATCCTTAAAATATGATTGGATGAAAGTATGCCCGATATATGGAACCTCGACATTGTTTGCCCGATCCTCAAGAAAGGAAACCCTCTGAACTGCGCCAACTACAGAGGCATCAGTCTTCTTAACATCGCGTACAAGATCTTATCAGCGGTATGAACGCCTGAAGCCGTTCGCCAACAACGTGATAGGTCCATATCAGTGTGGCTTCAGGTCAGGAAAGTCCACCATCGATCAAAAATTCACATTACGGCAGATCTTGGAAGAGCTACAGATCGATACACACCACCTATTCAGATCGAGCTATACAGAGCAATGCCTAGTTTTGGAATCCCTGCCAAATTCGTCCGTCTGTGCTGGATGACGATGGAGAATGCACGCTGCTCCATCAAAGTCGGTAAAGATCTCACCGAGAGCTTTGATGTCCAGAAAGGATTTAGACAAGGCGATGCGCTGTCATGCGATTTTTTCAACATCGTACTTGAAAGAATAGTGCAAAACTTACGAGCAAACATAAGAGGCACAATCTTCAAAAGTTCGTCCAATTACTTGCATACGGCGATGACATTGACATAATCGGGAGAAAGCAGCGTGATGTCAGTGGCGCTGTCGCGAGTATTCAGACGGAAGCGGCGAAAATGGGTTTAACGGTCAATGAGGGCATGCCCAAGTATATGCTGTCAAGCAAAAAGGACAACCAACACCGACGTCTCGGACAGAACGTCACCCTCGACAGATATAACTTTGAGGTAGCTAAGGACTTTGTCTACCTAGGCTCTGCTATAAATACAGACAACGACACCAGCGCTGAGATCAAGTGAAGAATAACTCTTGCCAACCGCTGTTTCTTTGGGTTAAGAAGGCAATTGAGTAGCAAAGCCCTCTCTCGGACAACAAAAGTCACCCTTTATAAGACTTTAATAATCCCGGTCCTGCTCTATGGCGTAGAGGCATGGACATTATCAAAAATGGATGAGGGTGTTCTTGGTTGCTTCGAGAGAAAAATTCTTCGGGCGATCTTCGGTCCCGTCTGCATTGACGGTGAGTGGAGGAGGAGATACAACGACGAACTGTATGGACTGTACAGCGACATGGACCTAGCCAGAAGAGTGAAGATCCAAATACTGAGATGGCTAGGTCATGTAGAGCGGATGGACATCAACGCTCGGGGTCCGAAAAGTCTTCGAATCCGCCTCCGAGGAAAGCGCAGTAGGGGAAGACTCAGTTGGCGCACGCAAGCTAACAAGTTAAAGGGGACCTCAGTCAGATTAGCGTGCGAAACTGGAGGCAGATAACAAGGGATCGAGCTGGCTAGAAACCCTTGTTGACTAAGGCCCAGGTCCATCCCGGACTGTTGCGTTTCGTATAATTGTTCAATTATTTTGAACAGTTAGTTACGTATACATCGCAGCAACTTCAACAATAAAGAAATATGGGAAGAAGATGTAAGATTGACTGCCCTTACTGTACTTATTGACTACCAACATCAAGAAATGAAAGTGATAACAGGAAGACGCGGCTCTTCCACGCTAATGACACCCCTGATTTAATTAAGAGTACAGGCAAGCGTATTCAGAATAACAACTTGGCTTCTATGTAGACAAAAAGAGACACAGTCGCTGCTAAGAATACGGAAAACTCACTTCTGCAGACTGTTAATCAGATGAATAAACCCAAACCTCACAAATCATTTAATCAACACCAAAAAATGTAAACATAGTATGTCTAAACTTAACAAAAAAAGCTGTTGGAATACACAGAAAACCACCAACCGAGCACAATATGTCTAAGTTCTGGGGAAACGTTAACTTATTTTCATGATTTAGCCAAAGCAATGGGAGTTTGCATTGTAAAGGTGTCCTGGGAAACTCGCAAAACTGCGACAACAATAACATCATCAGTCTCTTTTCCAACGTGTCTATCCACACAATGGCAGATCCTATCGAAAACTCTTAACCGATTCCATAGCCGCGTATCATATATCTACAGTAAAAGACGATCTATGCAGAGCAATTCTGGGTTTGGGCAAGCTCCTCCGATTGTGCCCAATGACATATGGAAACAATCCCCGATCCTGAGGAGTTAAAAAGTGTCAACAAGAATTTGTTTTTTTTTAACAATAATTCAAAAAATTGTTGGAAGTTTGCATACCAATATCAGACTGGAAGGAGTTAGGGAATTTATCTATCTCGGGTCCGCTTTTTTCTCTAATAAAAACATCTAGTAAAAATCACTCAACCTTGTTTCTTTGGCTTAAAAAGACAAATTGGTACTAAGGGCTTGTCAGGAAACAAAAAGAAGATATTACAAGTCTCACCCTATAATGCAAAAGAATGGACGTTAACAGATTAGAATATCTGTTCACTATAAACTCACGAATATACTTCGATCAGGATTATTGATCTAAATTACTTTGAAGACGAAGATGTAACACCGTCCTTACGAGCTGTAAAGACTTGCCAAGAATAGTTTGCATTTATTCCAGTCCAAGCGAAACTGGAAAGGAACTTCAACAACCAGGATGGTAAAACTGGCGGCAATATTATCCAATATCCAATATGCCAATGTTTTAGTTGGGAAGGCTTGTTGGTTGATGGGCGATGGCGATGGCGCGATGTTAGCTCATTGGACTATCACGCAGACGGTCTGGGTTCGATTCCTGGCTGGGTCACTAACAATTTTTCAAATCGCCATCACCCATTCGGCGGGCAATGGCAAACTCCCGAAAGTAAAATTGCCTACGAAAAAGCTTCTAAGGAGTGCCGTTCGGACTCGGCGATAAACCGTAGGCCCCGCTCAGATGTGACTAAAATGACAACATGAGCAACACAAATGAGTGTCAAGAAGCTAGGCCATGGCCCATACCGGGCTGACAGCGCCACAGTGTTTTTTTTTTTTTTTTTTTGTTGGTTGATGGCCTCTAGCACTATCTACGAAAGTTTACAAGTTCAACTGGTGCCAGCTCTAAGGTCTAGATATCAGCCATCTCGATTTTCTTAACTCTGTCCTGGCTTTCAACAATTTGGAGATTCTTTTAAATAACGCAGGCAATGGGAGTATCTCTCATTCAATCTGATAAACCGCTGTGGCTTGGATACTTCGAACTGATTACGTCCTGTGGTGCTAAATTTCTATGCATGTCCATGGTAAAATAAACTGAAGTATGTTGATAATACTACTAGTCAGTCCATTACTACTCGTAAGTTGAAGTTATCCAGAACAGATCCAATTTTCCGCAGACAATCACTCAATGGAAACTGCAAGACATGCCATCCAGAAAATCCAGGAGTACTTTTATGTTTGTTGTATCTTTACAAATCACACTTATTTCTTTAAAAATAAAACTGACCGCGATTCCTTGATGGATATATCAGAATTCATTAGCAAATTCAGAACAATCTCTATCCCTTCGTTAACTGTATCTGTGTTAGATTCAGGTAGAGTTTGCTCGTTTGCTCACCGGTTACATTAGTTTTCCCGGTAACTCCTCTTTGGTGCGTTGTCCAACGCTAATTTTTACTTTTGTTGACAATGCATAGCAAATTATTTGAAAGCTCTAACCTAATGAATCCATTCTCTAAATGACCATTTGTTTATCCATACATTACATCAATACTGCACTGCATCCATTTCTAATTTATTACTATGATACAACATACTATGAGTAACTTTGTTTTCAATTGTCTTGAGTTGCATCGAAAAGTTCATGGCATCCATTGGTTTCACATGGAATGACCAACCACGGAAACATTATGGAAGTAGACAACTCATTGTATCTTGTAATCGGACAAGTATGTCACTATACTCGTAATTACCCCCACCACTTAGTTTGTGCTTGTTTAAGAGTGTACCAGCGACAGCAGCAGACAACCTACATGTCGTCCAATAGACTATGACAATATCTCATCTCGGGATCTGCAACTCAATAGCAACTGCATCAACTACCGCAACACAGCAAAGTACTAGCATCATCCTTACGACAACGACAACGACGACGGCAGCGTCAACGACGACGACAATGTTGGAGACGACAAAGCCAATTCAGCGTATTTTATGGCACACACGAACGATCTAACTCGCCCCAATGCCACTACTGCCAGAAGCACCACCAGCACCGTCATCATAGTTGTAGTTGTCGACCTCGCGACCTTATTCTCCTATTTAAGCTATTTCCATCATCAGCAGGATTCGAAGAAGTTTCTGCAACTACAACCAGTTGTTGGTGTAGTATACCTCTTCTCGTCCTTAAACATCGTCGTCGTCATCATCATCGTCATAATCATCATACACATCGTAATCATCATCATCATCTCCCTATAAGCATAACGCGGCAGAAACAGAGCTAAAATACCACTGCAGCAACAACAACATTACAATGTCGGCAGTGTGAGCTTAAATCAATAAAACACAATCGCGCGCGATTTTCACCCAAACCCCTTACCCCTGGTCCCTGTGACTTTTCTCAATCTCGTCCATATGTGGCTCCAAAGAAGGAGGCATTTTCCTTGAAACAAGTGCACAAAGCGCACATAACCGAGTGGATTTCCGCTCAACATATTGCGGAGGATGCCACAAGAGCCTACTCCAGTAGTATATACAGCTGCCAAGCCGGTAAGAGTAGCAACCGCGATGGCTACTTCAGTTGTGATACTATTAGGACCAAGGAGACGGAAGCTACAAGGGCTTGCCATTCAATGAAACACTGCACCTAAGAAATGACTAGAAATAAAACGAAAACAAAAAAATGAAAAAAAAAAAAAAAATACAAAAACATGGGAGAGGCAAAAAAAATAAAGGAAATATGAAAAACTTGGCCATTATAAGTGGATGTGCACACATGATAAAGAAAACGAAACCTATTCCCACCCCCGAATCTTTTATTCCGCCACTACCACCACAACTACCCACAGTTCAGCGCCCAGCTACGGCCAACCCTTCAAAGAACTTCCTCTATTGCGAAATCCTTCAGAGGGAAAACGCGACTTTCTTTTGCATTCCTATCGCCACGATAACTTGTTGGCAGTGTTGTCAGATTGTCAATTTGTAAATTCCCGACTGCCGTATCTTGAAAATATTATAATAGGGATATTTCAAAGAGATACGAGTACATAAATATAATTTTCCAATAATTTTTGTGCACCATGGTTGGAGGCTCGACTTTTAAAGCAACAAAAGTAGGAACTGTTTAAAATCAATAGCAGTCATCTGTCCTAAAATAGACAGCGTTTCATCGACTTCGAAATAGAGTCGCTATTTTCAATTTCCTGACCAAGAACTCTGCATCCGCTAGGTCCTTAAAACAGAGTCTCGCGATTCGAAGATTTGCAAGAGCATTGATTATCATTCAATCGATCTAGTTGGTCTGATTCAACTATATCCCCTTCGGATACATGTACTTGGTTTCGGCCTCATTACCTCTAGGCCCAACCAGTTCCATATGTTCTTGGATTACTGCGAAAGCTTCTTTAAAGGAGGTAAAGGTTGTGTCGATCCGTGCAACTGAACAGATTTGTTGAATATATTTCCACTTAAGTAGGTTAAGTTAGTATAGTTACATAGGCCTGTTGGCCCGTAGTGATGCCATAGTGATCTGCGATCCTCATAGTCAAGAAAATGTTTTGAGCGTTTGACGAAGCGTAGGAGACTTCTGATGTCTGTGTTGCTTATATTGCTGAAGTTATTGTAGATGAAGGCTCTTAAATGGAGTTTTCTTGTTTGGGAGAGAGCTGGACTAGTACAAAGGTGGTGTAGTTTTGTATCCTCCTCGTCTATGCGACTTCTGCAGAAGTCGTTAGTAAACATGCCAAGCCTTCTTGTATGTCAACCCAGAAAGCAGTGTCCAGTGGTGACACCTAAGATGGCGCTGAGATGTCTTCCGTTTAGAAGGATCGAACTCTTAGAGCGATTCAGATCTAGTTTTGGCCAGATTTGTTTGGTCGCTTATCATGTCGATCCAACCGTCCATCTAAGGTTTGTTGTTCAATTCGAATGCCGCTTAAATTCTAGTTTGAACGTAGCGATTGGTATACCAATGTTATCTTTTTCAGGTATCATGGGTATAGAGGTTCCAATTTTTGCAAGTTCTTCGGCCTTACAGTTCCCTGGAATATCTAAAGCGAAATTGAACTGCTCTGCCATCTCCATGAGAGATGATCGATAGTCTACAACTGTCTTTGAGTTAAATGAACATGGGTCCAGGGATCTGATAGTGGCCTGACCTACAGAAAAGATGCCGATATCCATTGTAGATAAAATACTTTTTTCTTCAGCCAGGACAGGGCTTTCCTAATTGCCAGAATTTCCGCCTGGAACACGCTACAGTGATTGGGAATGCAGAAGAAGGGGCTTAGGTAAAGCTTATCAGCGAAAATACTGCCACCAACCCCACTATCGGTCTTTGAACCATCTCGGTGTAGATGTAAATTGATTTATCGTCTAAGAAGGCATTTCCCTCCCAGAAGGATCTGGCTTGCGTGGACGTTTTTGTCAAACCAGTGTTTAGGTATGGTGTAATCGATGTTCTCTAGTAGGATTCCTTACGTGTTAAGAATATTTGCGTGGCCTAAAAGTTTATTTGTAGACTGCGAAGTTTCCTTAAGGCGAATAGCTGCATTAACATCTACTTTTCTGCTAAAAAAGTCGAAAGGTGTCAAATGAAACAGAACATCCAGGGCAGCAGAGAGACTGCTGCGCCGTTTATGCCATGCAGTTCTTTGTACTTTGCTAACTTTATGCAGTCTAAGGCCATCCACGATACAACCACTCCGAAGTAAGTATTGGTTTTATAACCGAGACATATTACGAGTACCAATAGGCAATACTAGGTTGAAGGCCTCATTCTCATGTTTGGAAGAGAATAAATCCACAGAGGCTTTCCTTACTCTTTCTTCAACATCAGGTATCCAGCTCAGCTTCCTGTAGATAATTAGAGTTAATTGAGGCATTTTGTATTTCCTAGTGAAGAGGACAAGATCAGTTTGATGGGGGTTTATTCTCAATTCACAACCATGCGCCCAGCATGTTGGTATATTGGGATTATAGATATTTCCGAGACGGTTATAGCAACGTCATCCACATACGAAACTACACTGCTATCACCCGCTTCCAGGTATATCAGCAGTTTGTTTACCACTAAGTTTCAGAGAACGGGTGAGAGGACACTACCTTGTGGCGTATCTCTGCTGACACATCTTTGACAGAAAACCCACTCAGTTTGAAGTTGATTATTCTACTCTTTAGCATAAAACTGATCAATTCCCGAAGTGAGTCATCAGAGCTGACAGCGCCGTCGTGATTGCGAATGTTGACATGTTTTTGCGCCTTCTATGTCCAGGACAGCGACCATTGTATATTCTCTATATTGAGGGATCGTTCGATGTGGCTAGTTAATAAATGTAGAGCTGTTTCAATCAATCGTTCTATAGTTTTCAGAAGGAAAGATTGTAGACTAATAGGTCTTAGGTCCTTTGGGTCAACATGAGAACATTTCACAGTTTTGGGGATAGAGACTACTATTGTGAGTAAGTTCTACTCAGTACCACATGATATTTTCAATCGATTGCAGGATTATATTAGAGGACCTTTGTAGCTCGGCAGGAGTTCTACCGTCCGGCCCAGTAGACTTGTATTGTTTGAAGCTACGCAGTGCCCAAAGCAGTTTGTCTCTTTTGATTAGACCGTCAATTTTAATCACGGCCACAGCAGTCCTCTTGAGGTTGTTGCTGGTCGTGTATGGGGAGCTACCTGGAAACTACCTGAAAGTGTCCAGTAGCAGGTTGAGTGATTCATTACTTGAGGTCGTCTATGAACCGGCATTTTTTTTGAAGCATCGAAGGGCTTGTTGAGAGGATTTTTCTTAGGCGCGATGCCTCAGAGGTTGCACTAATTTTACCACAGAATGACCTCCAGGATTGACGCTTTGCTATCCTCAGTTCTTTTTTATAGATTCTGAGGGATTCCTTATATGAGTCCCAATATGACACTTATCTGCAGACGTGTGTAAGCGGCTGCAGTGTGGGTATCCACCAGTATGGGTTGTTCTTGCCTCTTGTTTGGATTAGAGGGCAGCGGGCGGTCAGTGCTTGATTGAGGGCCCGAGTGAAAACCTCGTCTTTCAAATCAAACTCCTTGGCTTCACCCGGGGGTCCACTGAAGTAGCTATGTGAACAAACAAAATTTGAATTGCTGGGCCGCGGAGAGTTTTATAAATTGCACGAAGAGATATTGCATCCCTTCAAAGTGACTGTTTGATGGCCATTTCCTCTTTTCAATACTTAGATAATAGATAAATTGAAAATTTTTAAGTTGCAAATTAAAAAAACCATCAGACGTTGCTTGTTAATTTAAGTGTCCTTACATGGACCAAATCCCAAGTTCAGACAACACTGAGAGATGAACTAACACAATATATGTTCTCGTACACACAATCATAGACACAACCACCGTACATATATCCAACATCATTTTGCCTTCATTGAGCACGGAATCCACATTAGGGGTGAACTGTAGAGAGCCGCATGAATAACATATCCTCGCGGTAGCTCTGATGAATATCTAGAGTCAGGAGAAGGTAGTCTTCAACTATGGTGCACAATGCATAGTATAGGCAGGTGGATACGAGTAGATGGGTGGATGTTAGGGATTCCTCAATTAGTTTGAAGCTTTGGTCGAAGGGTGCAGTGTGGGAAGTCTGATTCTTTCTTTCTTCTTCAACTTCCGCTGGACCTTTTATAGGTTTCACCTGCCACCCCGTTGCTATACATATGGAAACGTATAGAACCGTCTTTATACAATTTTTTTTCTTCAATTTTTCCTGCCTCCAATTTAATCGCCCACTCTACCCATCTTGTCCGTTCCATTCGCTTTGTATTCTTTTCTGTTTTCACCGTTGACGCTGTTTTAGATGCTGCTGATGCTGGTCGTGATGATGATGATGGTAGCAGTGGTGGCAGTGTTGATAGTGGTGGTGGTAGTGATGGCGGTTGTACTCTTGCTGCCGCTTTTGTTTTGTCGTCGTCGCTAGGATATGATATCAATGGCTCTTAACCCAAATACAATTACTCATCTAGAGAACCGGTAAAGACTGGTAGCGAAAACGAAGGATAACAAAAGCACGATGCTGTCCTAGAGAACGTAGAAAAAAAGCGCACAAAATGTAAGTAGATATGTTCGTTTGTTACGGAAAAACTACAAGAGGGATGCGATCTGACATGGAAATTTCATTAGAAGAAGGCGTCCAGGACTTAGAATGGGCGTTCAAAGACATGGAAAGTTTTTTTTTTTAGTCCTTCTTCTGTTCATCTGCTTTTTCTCTATGCCGCTAAGAATGGCCTTTTCCAAAGAACCGGGGGGAAAAAACGAAAAAAAGCCATTTTTCGCTAAAGATTTGAACAGAATCTAATAGAAAAAAACGTCCACTTCGCAGCAAGGATACAAGCAGAAGATAGACAAGAGATAGACCAGAAAAAAAAAAACATCAGCGTATGTGTAGATGATTGTACACATATTACTCTCGTGCACAAAAGTATACAATTTGACGTACATACATATGTGTATACATATCGGACAGAACCTCGATCTTCTACCCATTTCACACACACCCATATGACAAAGAATTTTCTAATTTTTCTTTTCGTGCAAGTTGCTGTATATTCTTTTGTGTGTTGTTGCTTGTGTCCGTGCCTCGCGGGGTGGAAACATCACTCCACGCAGGAGGATAAGTGAAATAACAGGGAGAAGGACGAAAACGACAAACAAGGAAAAAACTACGAATGCGAGCTTTCGGGTCCTTTTTCTGCGATGTCAAGTACATTTTCTTGTATGACCGAGTTGGTGGAAATCTTGATTTTCCACTTCGCCATCTGAAACACGGCCCGAACTCATTATCGTGAAAAGGATATCCTACTGGGGGTTGAATCTCAGTCAAGCATCTTATTCTATTTATATAAATTTGGTAGGTTCTTGCCTGTTCATATGTATTCTTTGGGAGTGGTGGGCCATTGGGATGACACCATGTGTTACTAATCGCGGTCCAGTTTTGTTATTAAGGGTGTTGGTGTAGGTAGCGAGTTTTTTTACAAAAAGTCTTTCACAATTTGCTAGAGATTCATGAACCATCAGACCCCACATTCAGCCGAACAACAAGATGTGGCCCTAGACAAAAGGTGGACAAAAAAATTGAACATTTATAGAGAACAGAAACAGCGTGAACTTAAGTGCGGATTTCCTGTAACCGTTGGACTGAAGAAACAAGTGGAATGAATGTGCGAATATACCTATACTTTAACAGAACAACAATGGCGTAAACAAACCGCTGTTGATTTTTAATCACGTATCAGTCAACCTCTCATATACGTCATAAAAATCTTCATTAAAAGCTGGAGATCAACGGCATCGATACCAAAAAACCGTCAGAAACTCTGAGAACGATAGAATATCGGCTTCTCCTAAAGAAAAAGTAAAGCGAGGGGAGATCTTACCATTAGAAAGAAAAGGACATGTCAAGCCTACAAGACCCAAACGGATACATGTGGTAATGAGTCGTCAATCGGTACTGAGGATAAGGAGAAAACTAACAAAAAATAGTAGAAAATTTGTAGCCAATTCCAGAACCGAAATTCTCTGACCCAACTTATTCTACGAATTCCCCGTCACGGTACAAGTAACTAGTTTAAAGTCTTTCCTACAGAGGTTGGCCGCTGACCTCTTAAAGACGTCGAAAAGGATTCCTTTGGTCTGCCGCCAACCAGATCAGTCATACCATCCGCAGTTATGCTTGCATAAAATTCAACTATTAATGGAAGGCCTAACTGAGAACACAAGGAGAGCTAACGTAGGTTTAGATCCTGAAAAACTCTTCTCTGAGTCTTTCAGCGATTTCACTCTCCGTGTTTCCAATGTGACCTGGGATCCAGATAAGACACAGTGAGTTAAGCCTTGCGACTGAGTTCAGCGAAGCCTTAAATTGCTGAACTTGGAAGTCGTAAGAGGGTTCGGCAGTATCCTAGGTAAAGGTTGGCTTTCGCAAAAGATGCAAATGATTCGCCCCTTTCAGGGGTTCTTTACAATAAAGTGTGTTGGCATCTTCGAAGACCGACTAGACTTTAAAAGTTTTCGATATTACACAGCATTTTCATTCAATGAGCAATATCCCTAATGTGATCCCAGCACTAACTATTGAGGAATTATTTATCATCAGAAGACAGCATCCATAGCATCAGAGGCACATACGGTGTGCCTCTTAGAGGTTGGATACTATAACATATGAATCATGCGCCAACTAGAAACTTAAGTACTAGTTATACTATCCGATAAGTGGTCTTTGACGGAAATGGCAAAGATAGCACAAAACTAAAAAATAGTATAGACGCAACCATGTACTCCTTTTCCGCATATGAAGCTGACGAGCAACGGGAGAATGTTTGGTTTATGTTTCTTTGTTGGTAATCAAGAGGCCTCAAGGGCGAGAAATATGAAAATTAATTCAAAGATAGTGAAACTCTGTCGCGCATTAATAGTAAGTAGTGTAGGCAGACAGCATCATATCCCGATTATTTGATTGCTAAGTCATGATGATCACATTTGCCACAAAAAAGCAAACAAACCTCACACAAATGGTGCAGAGGAGCGCGTTAAGCCAGGCGCATCCAGTAAGGCGACTCTATGAATGCTATCTACCTATCAAATTTTACTAACAAAGATCAATATATAAAAGGAAAATTTTCAAACAACCTTGTCGCCCTAAGATGAAGCAACAAAATGTTAACCACTATAAGGACAACAGGCCAGAACCAGTTTTTTTAACATTCTGCAAGGATAAACATTTTCGAGGTTAAAAAGATCAAGTCACACGTACATGCAGAAAGACCATTTAACTTACTTCTTTTTTATTAATTATTGCCGAGGGACAGAGTTTAAAAACATCTCACTAATGATATCCTGTACTTCAGTGTAGATAAACTACACATAAGAAGAACTGGTCGGATAAGAGCGATCAATAAACGCAACAAACATTGAAATATAGACGTTCACAAAAAAAAAAAAAAACATGGACAGTACAATGATTCTTTTCTTTTGATTTAAGTGAACTCTTAATAACCAAGTTTTTTCTCTCTAATAAGGATACATTAAAACATTTCATCTAAGCTTTCGTACCTGAATTCTTTAAATGATTCCTATACCAAGCAGCAACATTTTTATTTTATTTTTTTGTTCATCTAAAAAAGGTAATTGCACTTTTTATACTTTGCTTTTTGAACTCTTAAAAACTTCTGTAAGTCGTTTGGTTTTTCGGAATCCTAGAGAATCGAGCTATCTTCTGATATTTCCCCATGAATCTTAAGCATCGGTGTAAATCCTGCCCTGACGTGTGCTATCCGGAGTTTCATTTCTCTTGATCCTATTGCAACCTAGGACCCAAAGATCTGCTCTGCATCCTAGATTAGTTCTGAAGCTATCCGTAAAGACTCTAGAGGATTCCTTTTATGGCACCGATTTTAGTAGAGACTTCGAGATCAATTCTTTTTTAACGAAATGTAGCAGTATTCGGTTCCAATATTGATGTCTTATTTGACAACATATCAAATATTGTGGCATCATCAAGATTTAGTCAGGATAGTTCAGTTTGCCTGCAATGCCTTTATTATTTCAGCAATCCGCAAACACTTGTATGTTAGACCATTAAGTTCTACTACAATACTATTACATGGATGTCAAGGACTACTTCCTTAGTTAAGTCCTGTGATTTATAGTTTTTCTTGCCATTTGTACAGCTCGGCTCTTCAGTTTCTTCAAGCGCTACACTCCTCTGTTACCTTACCTCTGCTTAGAGAATTTTAGGATTTTTACAGCCAACCCTCAGGATAAAATGTAAACATTAACCTACATCTTTTGCATAACGGTGGAGCTTGCTTTTATAACAAATTTGACTATTAAAAATTCATAACCAATCAGTTGTGTATTATTTCTATGTTTCACCTTTCAATATTGATTTCTTTTCAGTTTCGGAAAAATCCACCAATTGATCAAGCAACAGAGCAAGATCTCGAAGGCTTCTTCATTTCAAGAGGCGTGTACCTTAAGACCTTACAAATGTCGAGTAAAGATTACAAAAATCGAGACACCTCTACGTATCTTGAAGTTCGAATTATTCTCATGCAAAAACTCCAAAAGCAATTGCTATCGATAAAAAAACACAATGGCAACTGGGCAAAAGAAGACACCTGGAAAAAACTTTCAAATTATTTGACTGACAAGAGCTAGCAGAAGACATTAGTGGTACAATTACGACACCTGACAACTTTGATATAAAGAGCATGTACTTGGTCGAACTTTGCCAGAAAATAAAAAAAATTAAAAATAACAACGCCTCTGGATATGATCTACATAATAACCGGACAGATTCTCAAGGAATTCTCAAAGAAAGCCCTGTTCAAGCTTACGCACACTATAAATATACTAACCTTATTGTTTGTTCCAATATTAGAATGGTTCCAACACCGAGAACGCCTTCAAACGATAAAAAAATCGTTCAGACCAATGTGGCTCCTGTTAATTGTATCTAAGGTGGTTCAAAACTTTTGTTAAAAGGCCTGCAATCGGTGATTTCAGAAAGGTGCTTGATTCCAGTTTTATAGAATAATAAATTTAATAAAGAGAACCGTAGAGGAACCGTAGAAAATATGTTCTAGCGCTTTACTGGATGTTTCAAGTCTTCGATGAGGTATGGCATTTGGGCCTGAAGTTTAAGCTACTCGTAAGACAGATTCTCCCGGTACGATTATATGAGATTTTCAAGTCCTACCTCTCGAAAAGACTATTTCGTATGAAACACGGGTCGAAATAATCCGAATTTAAGGAAATCGACGCTGGAGTACCACAAGAAAGTGTTCTAGGTCCGATCTTGTTCTTGTATATTAACAACAGGTAAATCAGTCGTGGCTCAAATGGTAGTGAACTCGCTTCCAAATCAGAAGATTTGGTGTTCGAATCGCAGCCGTGCCCGAGAGACTTGCACTTTTTTCAGTGTAGTTGACTAGAATACAACAAAAAGCCAACTTTAACTAATAGTTAAGTTTTCCCATTAAATATCTATCAATTTATCTACATCATGAAACGTTATGGCCATCAACAAACTATAAATTTGTACCTAGGGTAATTCATAGAGTTTCGAACTTTACTTTATTTCAACGGTGCAGCTTTTGGTGTTCAGCCTTGTTACGAGGCCTTACATAGGGAAGTTATCAAATACGTCAAGGCTGTTTTAGGAAGGACATAAAATGCAGTTTTAATAATCAATCCTCTCTTAACCATAGTTTGCGGCACGCAAAATAATGCAATTTTTGAGGAGATATAATAGAGGTGATGAAGAAGAAAGAGCAATTGCATTGAAAGCAATTGCATTAGAGATGGAATCTGATGAAGAGGGCGAGACTGATCCATTTGATGTTTGCAGCGATGACAAACAAATTGATCCCTATTATGTCAGTTTTATTTAACATTATATGCTTTGGAATTATTTTAATATATTTTCATTTCTTAGCGGATTATAAAAACATTGATGAAGCTGCGGCAGGCATTAGGACCGATCGAAAATTTTCCTGAACTACAAGGTGTTGAAAGTAGTGAATCAATTGAACAAAACCAAGAACAGTCAACGTCGGTAGTCGAAAATGGATGAAATAGCTAGAGGCAGCAGTTTGTTCTCGCATCCAAGGTAGTAATGTTTTCAGACCTGGCTGAACTATTGGCCCTGTGGCAAATTCGAAAAATTCTCGCTCTTCTCGCTATTTTCAATCGTATTTTCAACAAGCAAATAAAATATGAAATTATCAAATGGACAAACGAAAAGGCCAATAATGTATGTTAAGGTATATACCAAATTAAATGCGAATCGATATTCGCAACGCATTTGAAAGCCTTTGACGTGTACCTACACTATGGGATCCCGTCAAATGACATCCAATTCTTCGAGCCGTGATTTATTGTACACGTTTTGAGGGGCTCAGTATCATCCTTCGTTTCGACTATTCAATTGGTCGCCGAGCTCAATCATCAACCAGAACAAACATGCTCCAGCCTGTTGAAATACGAATTAAATCAGACATTGTCAACAAATTACATTCCGTCTGAAAATCTTACCATCGATGAGCAATTGAAAGTCTTCCGTGGTCTCTGTAAGTTTCGGCAACATATGCCAAGCAAGCCTGCAAAATATGAACTGAAGTTCTGGTGGCTCAAAAAGAGTACAACGGGATATCAACTGAAAATTTCAATATACACTGGCAGTTATGATGAAAGTGTCGGGCTTGGCCGTGGATACGACGTGGTGATGTCTTTGATGCCAAGGTATTTTCTCACTGAAGGTAACCTAACAGTAGATAATTTTTTCACTTCCGTAAAATTGCTGGATAAAAAAATAACAATTTTTGGCAAAATCTGTAAGAATAAAAGCGATGTACCAGAACCATTTGTTGTCAAAGAGCTTCTAGATAAAAATTGCAAACCCCTCAAAATAAATAATAAAAAACAGAACTGTCCACTTTATACATCGATTTTTGGATTTTCGCGGAGAATGTCATTGGTATCTTATGTTCCAAAACCAAATAAACAAGTTATTTTACTATCAACACAGCACAATCTTGAAAAGGCTATTTGAGGCTGTCATAACAAGCCGGACATGATACTGAATTACAACCAGAAAAAAGGTAGAGTCGATGTATTCGACCAAATGGTGTAAATTTATTCCTGTTCACACCAAACTAATCGCTGGCCAATGTTTGTATTTTACAATTTATGAGATGTTGCAGCCTTAGCCACAATCATCATTTTTCGCCATTTCAATCCGCCAACAAGGAACAACAAAATTATTTAGAAATGACAAACTAATTGAGCTGGCAGAGGAGCTTATGAAACTAGAATTAGATGGCCGTACACATTCTTCGGTGCAAAATACAATCTCTAAATCTAGTTGGTTGCCCTTCGCATTATGGGAAGAAATTTGCCAGTTTTTCGAGTAGTTGACGAGAGACTTCCTCGTAAATAGGTATTTCATAATGTAGATCCAATATTTTTTCTTTTACTTTCAGACCAGATGCCACATTTGTCCAAGAATAGAGCAAGAAGAGCAAAACCCCATGTGATGTTTTTGCAAAAAACCGAAACATAGTCTGTGTCAAATGCTTCCCAGAACTACCACCGATTCCAGAGTGATTGAGGCTTCTCCTATTACACTTCATCTTCATTTTGTAAATAAATATCTATTGTTGTTCATATTCAAATAAAGTATGCGAGTTTGGTTAGAATACTTTTGCTCCGATTTTAAGGGTTCGGGCGAACCCCAAGTTTAGTTTGTGACTTTCGTTCACTGAGTTTTCATCCCAGGTCGAAGATATGATTTAGAAAAAAGTTATAAGCATTCAAACATGCGCTGGGGTTCGCATGAACCCCAATCCGTTGACTAGGGTTAAATTAATAAATTTCGGTTCCTTTGAGTTAATAAAGACTGAGACTAACAGGGCTTTCCTATTTGATTTTGGCAACATTAACCTCTTCGCTGCATCACAATGGATGTGTCTGTTTCTTCATTTGACCGCTATCCTTGCAGGTATTCCTAGGACTCGATTTGTGTCTCATCTGGTTTCAATATTTGATAGTTTCGGTTCTTAAGTTCCAATTTCTTTTTCTAATTACATTTTGCCTATTTTTATGGAATGATATATGTACTCGTATATTTGCCTTTGGATCTTTGGAAACAAACTGTTTTTTTTTATAATTACTCATTCCCTTCTCAAGCCAACGGCACTGCTAATCTGGTTGACTAATACTTTGACAGAAAATCTATGTAACGAACATTTTAGTGGGATTACGCCTATAATAATTCGCGATTGATTTAGTTACCTTACATTTGCACCCTTACAAGTATCACCGACAACATCCATCCCCCAAACCCATAACCGTTACCATCTCTATCAGCAGGACAGCTAAGAGAAATTGATTTCGCAATCGATTGTTGTCGTGGAGTGAAAATTTTCCCTATCGATGCTGCAGGATAAATTGACATCGACAACAACGAAAATTAGAAAGGGAATAGAGATGGGGACAACGAGACGCCAAAACTCGCCCTTCAATTATTATTGGTGAACTTTGTTGGGTTTCAGTGGTGAGGGAGCATTTGCTACACCACTGGTCCCACATCAACTTATACTCGTAGATACATTCCAAAGCAAGAAGAAAGACAGGATGTATAGGTATAGAGGGGGGGCAACTCACTTCCACCCGGCGATGGATGAATAGATAGACTTTAGCCTCTTCACATCACAAAAGTCATTCGCATCACTGCGGATAAAATTCAACGACCACCGCGCACCACAATGAATAACCCTTGCGGGGATAATAGACCAAGAGTCCTGGCGCTGTCAAACCCATCTCGCGTCCTCGTCGTTGTCTCCTCCGTTTGTCGTCGATGCCAATGTCGATGTCGTTGTCGAAGTCGAAGTCATAGACATAGTACTGGCTGGCCATGGTCGTGGTCGTGGTCGTGGAAGTCGCAGACGTGGTCGTAGTCGAAGCCGTGGTCGTAGTAGTGGCCCTTCTTTCGTACATATTTTTCGCTCCTCTAAATCACCCGCCTTTGCGCTAGCTTCTACCTCTTCTCGAAGTGCTCTTCGCTTTTCTTCTTTAACTCTCGTACCCATATATGAGTATGTAAGCTAATATGGATCTAGTGTGAGTATGTGCTGTACTGTTTTGTTGCTGTTGCCGATGCCAATCCCGGTGCCGCTAGCCTGCAGGGATGGAGGTGCTGCGACTTCCTATGCCACTAACATCTCTATATGTGTGCTGTACTCGTAGACAGGCTCCAAGTTGCTCTAAAAACGTCGTCTCTATTTCAATTCGCGGAGGGGGGAGGCCTGTCAATTTTCGCGAGATGCAAAAGTAGTTGGGGAGATACTCGTTACCGACATTTAAGATATATGTATGTACCTACTCACACGTTCAAGCTATTCCCACCCTCTGTACCAGTCACACGTGTATTCGTTTTCCCTATATTGGGCTTCCTCAAATGTTCCACCTGATCCATTCTAGGGGAAAGATTGCAAACTTCAGGGAACCATTTGGCTATCGTCGGAGTCGCCATTACCGCTAGTGAGGCTACCATCGTCATCGACGTCCTAGTCATCGTTGTCCTTGCCGCCGTCGTCGTCGTCGTTGTCGTCGCCAACGTGGTGCTTGTCGATTTCGATGGTACGTGGTACGTGGCATCTCTTAGCGGGGAACGTGAATAAGATGAAAATGGATATTTCGCCGTGGGTTCGCTGTCTTCTTTCACACATCACCCCCTCATGAATGTAAGCATGTTCGTATATCTGTGTATACCAATGTATATGAGTGTATGTCCAAACGGCTCATGTGTGCATACATCACCAAGAGGGAAAACTTGGGCAGTTTTCATGTGAACCCTCGATTACCAGTGGGAGGGGGTTGAGTGGATATCTCTTGACGTTTTTTTTTTCGGGTGAAAATTCCCGTTTTCTCAACGCTGGACAGTTGATGTCGAGTGGCAGGTGGTGGCGTGAGGGTCTTCCACTTTAGATTAGAATGCTTGTGTGCCATGTCAATCTGAGCACATAGACCATAGCGAAGGCAATAGAGATGGAAATGGTGGTGGAGGAGGCAGTTGCGAGGGGTGGTAAATCCAGTGTCCTGTATTCTACATATACCTATACATATGTGAATAGGGGATGATGGTTTCAAGATACATTAAAGTTGGGATGATCCCACATCAGCTGAGCTAGCTAGCCAGCCCGGGGTGTATACACCTCCACTGAAGCACGAAAGTCTTTTGTTGTTGTTAGTGTTGTTGCTGCCATGATAGAACTGGTGGTGGTGGTGGTGGAATTTTTCAAAAAAATAAAAACGAAAAAAAACCATTCTCGTCAACTGTCGCTTGGGTTTTCCTTTTTTTTTTCCTCCTTTGCTGCTGCTGCTGCTGCTGTGTTTCGCGCATATATCGAAGATTATCGATTCCATTTTCCAGAAGTTGACCATTCGATATACGGCAGCTGTAGATGTAAAGATATACATGCTTTCCAATTCTTTTTGTATGGGTGGGTCGGTGAGTGGGTGTGATGAAGACCGCATGGCCTCGCTGATAATGGAAGACATCGCTACCATTGAAGAAACTTGTTCAAGTGGAATATTTATGGACTTTGCATGGTCGCAATCATGGTGGCGGACTTGGTGGTCGTTGTCGGAGTCGTGGCTGCTAAGAAATTTATTTATCTTTTCCTTTTTTTTAACTGAATTCGACATTTCAATTTGAATGCTTGGACAGATGAGATTCTCGCATTGATTTGTCGCCACACAAACAGAAAAAGAACTGAAATCAGTCGTTTGACCAGAAAATTCAAAACCATTTATTTTTTAGTTTTTAAATTGTATTGAGTTGAGTTGTATTTTAGTCTCCGGAGAAAACTGAAGAGAGCTTTGGCAATTTTGATATTTTCTTTCCTTAAACAGGCAGACAAGTTTGGCGGCTGCAATAATTTAAAAAAAATCCGAGATGGAATATTGGCAACTGGCAATGGCAACTTCGACACATGTACTTCAATAAGAAGCTCAAGATAGAAGCTCGAAATACGAATGGCAACAAAGGAATTCCCAAAAGTCGAACAAAAGCAATCATTTGCTCAAAATGAGCCATCTACATCTTTTAAGAATCTGTTTCGTCGGGTGGGAGATTTGAATTTAATTGAACAAGTGACAATCGATGCAAGTCGCATCGACAACGATCCGAATGTTACGAATGATTGCGAATGCGGATATTCCGGAAATTAAGACCAAAGATGTACTAGGTATATTGAGAGAAGCCTCTCCCCACTGATATTTTGATAGACCTCTCATTTGTATTCGCGGTGAGACGGAAACAAAGATTCGCGACCGAGTCTGATTATCCGGATAGTGAGGGCCTTTTTTTTAGATATTATCTTTAAATACTATAAAATCAAGACCATATATCCCGGTCATCACGTTTTCTCAAAAACTGCTAGACGTAAGGACTTGAAATTTCGCACAGTTATTCTTAATTTCGCCTAAATATGAGATAAGAACGGATTTTCAAAAATTCAAGGTCTAAGTGGCTTAAAGGGGTTGAGATTGAATTTCCTGACTCTAAAAGCTGTATACACACCTAGCTCAATAATGGCTCATCGGATTTAAAAAATAAAAAAAAACAGGTGAATTTAGCAATTTCGCCGCAGATATTTATTATCCTTCTGCGTTGTCCTGGGACTAAATAATGCTAAAAATAATTAATCAAATCATCGCCCACAATTTTCCTTCACTGGAGACCATTGGCAGCATGCATGCTGCAGTGCCTATCGCAATAGTGTGTGTGTATATATGGGCGCGCTATAACCTGATTGTTTTCATCTTTAGTGTGTGATCTCTTCAGAAAAAAAACGTACCTCTTACTTAAGTTTAACGCTCTTGAAATTGAATACAAGTCTATTGATTCAGTAGTACATGCAGAAGGACACACTCTTAGTCCCCCAGGCATTCCATCACATAAATTGGTATTAAAAGTAGGCGCACCTGTTATATTCTTACAAAATTTAAACCCTCTAAAAGTGTGCAATGGGACCAGATTGCAGATAAAAGCGCTGCAAAAAAATTGATTGTGGCGATAAACCTTAATGTATGCGGCCAAGGAGAAACTGTGTTCATTCCTCACATCCCGCTTATTCTATCTGATTACCCGTTTTGTTTTAAGCGACTGCAATTCCAAATTAAAGTCTATTTTGCCATGCCTATAAATAAGGCTCAGGGTCAGTCCTTAAAGAAGGCAGAAGGGCAGACTGCTTTTCTCATGGCCAACTACGAGGGTTGTCTGAAAAGTTTCCGACCGCAACGTAAAGATAGCGGCACTTGTAAATAAAAGCTAGTGAATGCTACTTGTGCATCTTTTGACAGTTACTTATCGAACTTTCAGTCATTTTGGACGCGCAGTTTTTAGTTGACAAAAGTTTGAGTGAGTCGATGTTAGTGTTTTTTGTGAAAATTGATTATCGAGCTGTTATTAAATTCTTAGTTTTGAAAGTCAATACGCCTACGCAAATCAAAAATGAGTTTGACTCTGTGTATGGGGACTCTGCACCATCATTTACCACAGTGAAATTTTGAGCAGCTGAATTTAAACGTGGCCGTAAGAGCTTGGGAGATGATGAACGTTCGGCACGTCCAAAAACTGCAACCACTGACGATAGCAATGCTAAAGTTCACCAAATGGTGTTAGATGACCGTCGAATTAAAATGAGAGAAATAGTAGAGGTTATGAAAATGTCCAAAGAACGTGTTTGTTACATATTAAATCAAGATTTAGGCATGAGAAAGCTGTCCGCGCTTTGGGTGCCGCGTTTGCTTATGTTAGACCAGTTGGCTCAGTTTAGGCGCAATAAATCCGAGTACAGGAGCATACTACGCATCATTACTTCCCAAGCTGAAGGCAGAAATTGTGGAAAAATGGCCACATTTGCAGGAAAAGAAAATCCTTTTTCACCAAGAACTGCTTGACCATCCGCCTTATTCACCAGATCTAGCCCCAAACGATTTCTTTTTGTTCCCTCATCTAAAAACTGAGCTCGGAGGACAGATATTTTCATCAAATGAGGAGGCAATCATCTTCGTGAACAACTATTTTGGAGAGAAAAACGCCAAGTACTATTTGGACGGGTTAGAAAGTTGGGAGCATCGCTGCGAGAAGTGTGTAGAGTTACAAGGAGACTATGTAGAAAAATAAGAAAAAAAATTTAGAAAAAATGTCTTGCCGGGTGGGTCAGCTAGTTATAGTGAATTAGATACTTTACATTTCGAATTTCGCCTTGTTTTTCCAATGTTGGCCGAGTTTTGAACCCAAGCCCTCTTACCTAGTAAATGGTGTTTCAACAAAAGGCGTGGGGTTTATTTTTTGAATAAAACGAACAATTGCTCTTTTACATAATTCGGGGTCCATATCGGCTATGATGATGGATCATAATGGTTTTCCTGTCTCATTTACGAAAAAGTACGGCGCTTTTCTGCCTTTGCGCTGTACTCGCTCTCGGCGCATTCGCATCCCCTGCATATCATATGGTCCCGCAGATGCAGCAATTTTGCTTATAAACATCAATTACACCACTTCTTGAAACACCAATTAGTTGACGAACTAATCAATTGTGGCATGCTACCACCGACTGCAAACCAATACAGAACTTTTATTTGAGGATTGAAAAATAGCTCTGATTGTTTTAATACCCCTGTGACGGCATCTTGACCACATCTTCCATAAAAATTTGTTCTTCGCTCCCTAATTTTCCCTTATTCGCGCTGAATATATATATTTTGTAATTATAAAAAAACAATTTATATTATCCACACATATGGCGATAAATGTTCTAAAAAACACTTTACGCCTCCCGATTTTCAGACAAATTTGTAAGATACTACCAGACTTCAAGCAGTCATATTTTAAGAGAGTCCTAGGGTTGATACTCGCCAACTGGATTTTAAAATTAATTATGGATTGCATGCCCTTGGAGAAATTTATTCTAAAAATCTAGTTAGACAATATCAACACTACATAATGATACCAAGATTAAATAAAATGATTGCTTGGCTTAGCAATAGCGATAGAAGTACTGAAAATATTTATTCTCATTTTTTAATGAGTCCGTTGACCCAATCTCGGCATTTTGGCAGCATACTAACATACTACAATAGAATGACTTTAGAGTTCGGGGAAGACATGGACCTCTTCTAATAAATTTGCTTCCTCCAGTCATGCATTCCATTATAGTTGAGGTTCCATTAAATTTGCATGAACCACCTTCGAAAAACTCTTTCATTAGTGTGTTATCTCTCAGAATAGGAATCGAAAAGTCTTCGTGTCCGAATTCGTTCTATATCTCAGGTGACTTATAGTTCGCATGGTTTACCTCTATGTTTCTACTTTCTAAGCAAGAATCTAAAAATTACAACATCAGCAACACAAATGAGTGTCAAGAAGCTAGGCCATGGCCCATACCGGGCTGTCAGTGCCACAGTGTTTTTTTTTTTTTTTCTAAGCAAGAATCGTTCAATAAACCTTGTACTTAAACAAACGTGTAAATCTTCACACGCCTGCGCTAAGTTCGTTGTTTCTGCGCCAAAGAATACGACTGAAATGGTAAGGGTATATAAAGGCTGCTAATTGTCCTACTAGCTCTCTCTCTCGTTCTCTAGCTCTCAATCTCAATCGCTTCCTTTTGCCAAAGAAAGAGCGATTGTATGGCTCCTAGTTTGATTTCTGATCATTTTCAGATTAAATACCATTCTTCTGGGTCGGAATGGAAAACTTTCTGATTGAACGAAGGCTTCAAGGTTACCTAGCCATCTAATCCGGGTTATCCGAGCTTTTCCGAGGAGGCCGGTTGCACTTTACAGCCCGTAAAGTTATTAAAATGTCTTCTCCATTCCCCATTGCCGCAAATGGGTCCGAAAATTTACTGCAGATTTTTAATTTCACTTTCGTCATTATCCACGCTTTCATCACCGTAAAGCAGTACTAAGATGATCAGCATCATATTTAATGTCTTCCTGGTTGCTCGAGAAAGTGCTTTACTACTCAAATGACTCAAAGAAGTAGCATTAAGCAAGAGTGATTCGGATTTTCGGCCTGCTGTCGGTGTCGAAATTGATAGCGGAGCGGAGGTATTGTGTATTTTTCTTTATTGACAGCAGGTATATTGTTTTCCCTTTGTTGACCGCAATGGCTTCATTGACAGCTCGTTGTGTTCTTCTCATTAAGTCGATGTCATCTATCTACATATGCGAGTAACTGAACAGACTTTTGAAAGATGGTGACTCTGGAGTATTGGAAGATTTGGCTTTGTCCTACATTAACGAAGTGGGTCCTTGTTTTTGAAAGGGATGGCTCTGTATAGATGTGCTTGTAGATACTTACATAGGCATATGCTGTCATACTTGATATTGATATCAATGTAAGTGAAGAGATGTGTACTCGTATTGATAATATGAAAATTCTGTCTATGTTGGACTTGGTTGACCTTAAGTCGCACTGATGGGGCTAGCAAGACTCTTAACAAAGGGTTCTAGGCATTAACACCATGTGACAGACAGGACTTTTGTAGCCAATTTTGAATCTGAGTTGATGAATGCCCAACAGCCAAAATATCACCATCTTCAAGCAGTTAACCCATCGGGTCCAGTAGATGGTGCTGTGGATGAAAATGCAGTCTATTGACTGCGAATAAAGTAAGCATTTAAGACTTCCTTTAAATTAGTTTCAAGTTTGTCGTACAGCCCCCATAATTCGTCATTAAACCTCCTCCTACAAAGCCTGCCAAGGCAAAAACGATTAACATTACCTAAGATATATTCATCCGCTTTCGATAGGGTGCATACTTTATCAACATAAAATAGGACTGCAATGACCGAGGTTTTATAAAGAATCTTCTTAGTTGCCCAGAATGGAGCATTCTTACTCCAAGGAAACAGAGATTAGCAAGAGTCAGAGTCAATTGAAACAAAAGGTCCCTTATTATCGCAATATAATATAGGTGGCGACTGTGACATTCTGTAGATAATGTATGTCCCTTTATGAAACCTGCTCAACTTATTGTCTAAAACATCAAAAATCTTATTAAGGCATGGATACCAAAAAGATTAGGGGTATGGGTGTGCAGGCTTAAGAATCTGTGATCGATTCCTGATTCTCCTCTACCAAAAGCATACTGATAGGGGCCACTTAGGTTGTTAACGAACGGTTCACATGATATGGCAGATAGGATGTTATAAGTAATCTTAAAGAGAGACTTAACATTCAGAGGCTCTTGGTCTACAAAGCCGCCAAGTCATCTCACTTATCCTCACTTCATTTTCATATTAACCGACTTGGACTCTACTACAAAGCCTTTTTGTACAGGTTTCCGTACTTCTTACATTGAAGCATTGTTAAAAGCTTTCATGAAACGCGCTCGGCAAAGATTCTTGCTATCTCCGGGGATTGCAGCTTCTTGACGCTATATCTTCTCATATGAGTTCTTCCATATTCTGGCGCTTCGAAAATGTACATTAGAACCTTGGATTCAACAAGCTAGTGATATGAATCAATGATGACTGCCCGTAATGTTCGGACCTTCAGACAGAGAGAATTCCCAAAGTAAATCGAAACAGTTTGGGTTAGCATTTCAATATCCTCAGACCATCATGTTCACTTGTGTTTATTGAGATAAGGAAACCATGTCCATGGTAAAGTGATATTTGGCCCCGGCGCCCATCAATAAGCCTGTCAGATGGCAGACTGGTCTCGTGTAGGGTATGCTTACCATTTTCCTAGTAAATATGACCTCCGTTCTTTCTTCTCAAAGCGTCTTGTTTTCTAAGAAAAGCAACTAAACTGATTAAAAGAAACTTGCTTATCTGAAAGGTACCGCGACCCTTAAGAAAATATACCTACGCTATGGACTACAAATTCAATGGAAATTTCCTCCTTGCGTCTAAAGTAAGCAAATTTGGTAACATACAAATCGATGGACAAAGTCTCTATCAAAAATTCCTTCTTTGAAAACAGAACCAAGTTTCGTGTCATGAGGTTAAAATTGAAAAAAAATTGAAATAAATATTAGTAGGCATGAGGTTCCTTACATCACCAGCAGATGTCAAATTGGTTTCATGAAACACGTTTTTTTTTTTTTTTTTTTTTTTGTAAACAACACCCCACTCACGGTGATTCGAAGTTTCATTCAGAAAAGAAATGCCACGCGTCATACCAAATTGAATCAGAATTTGATTTTCATGCCTTCAATTTTAAAAATAGGTAATTTCGACCACGATTTTCACCGAATCACATGCTGAAAAAAAAATACCAAATGCCAAATAATGCTCCATTCATCTTCACACTTTTTTCTCTACCTCAATTGGTGGACTTGTATCGAAAAACGGCCAGCACCACACAAAATCATCAAGAACAACAATGAGAAAATATTGGAATAAAAACGTACACCAACAAATAAATATAAATTCTACATGGATTCGAATGAAATACCAAAATACAAACAAAAAAAATCAAAATAAAAAGAAAAGCCGAAGAAAAAAAACTTAAAGAGAGCAAAATAAAATCCAATTTCGCTCCAAGGGTCCTTTTTACCCAGTTTTTTTTAATCTTTCTCCTCTGCTTCATCTTCTTCTTCTGCTTCTTGAATTTCTACTTTTGTTAAAAATGGTGAAAAAATAAAAAATAAAAAATTGATAAACTGGAATAAAAATTTCAAGTCGAACAAAACCCGCTGTCTCATCCTCTATGGCCAAGAGAGCTTTTGACTTTTTTTTTTTTTTATTCTAGTTCTTCTATGGCGGTATCCATCACAAGTACCATCATCCGCACCGGCCTAAGATAAGTCACCCTTGTATGTCGGCCGTCACTCCCACTCCCACTCCTTCAGGGCAAACGAGCACACATGAACATACTCGTACTAGTACATATGATATTCTCGTACACATCCTTTAGCCGCATTTTCTTTGACGCTTTCGCTTAAAAGTCATCGGCAACGGTCCAGAAATCTTTCGCTATTATCCTGACAGCGGATGGACTTCCTCTTCACATCATCGACCGTTTGCTTGTTCTTGCCTCTTGCTTAGCATTTTTCTTTATTTTGCTTTCTCGACCCAGAATTCCACCCGCCCTACCATCAGATATACAAGTATGTACACACGGACATGTGTACATATATACCTACATGGGGACGTATGTGGCTACGTATGTATCCACGTACCTACATACATAGATTTTGTATTTCAATCTTCTGTAATATAAGCCTAGTGGCGATGGAGGAGAGAGCGTCCAGTTCGTGGCCGTTCGCTCGTCATTTCTAGAACACAGTTCGCATTTTCCGTTTTCAAATAATCCATACTCGTGTATTCGAAGGGCCTTCAACTTCCCTACGCCTTTCTCCTCCACCCAGTGGTGTTTTTTGTTTTATTTATTTTTTTTTTTTTTAGTTAAGGCTCGCGGATGAAAGACGTCCGACAACTTCAACAACAACAATAATAACAACAACAAAAACAGCAGCTACGATGATGACGGCGACGGACGGGTCCTTTGATAGCACACAGTCAGCAGCAATAGCAATTCGCATGTGATCTATTGCCAGCAAAATTTTGCCGCGAGCGACCCTTTTTACAGTCATCTTGTGATGATGTCCATGGAACGTTATCCTCGACTTGGTCTGATTCTTCTTCTCCTGCATGGTTTGGCATCTACGTACCATCATCTTCTACTTTACATTCCCTCGATAGTCATTGGAAAGGATGGCAGGGTGTCACCGCTTTGTCCCCACTCAATCAGAATATGCCGCATCAGTATCCTTATCTTGTCCGTTGGACACGCGAGAATGTTTTCCACTAGCCTTAGCTTGTGGATACTAGTGCTAGTACTAGTACTAGCCACTAGGTACTTTGCAACATATGACTGTTGGTATGTAGGTAGATTATAAGCACATCCTTCTATGCACAGGATGTTGATTGAAGTATAATGGAGAAGAAGAAGAAGAAAAAGTCAGTGGATGGGGAATTTTGGCATAAAAACCTAAGGATTTTCCATACGACCATACAGCAATTTTCTATTTTCCACTTTCAAGGATATTTTAGTGGACAGACATTGCCACCTCCTCTCGCTCTCGCCCTCTCTCTCACTTTCTCCACCTTCCCCCCCCATCACTCACTATCGCTCCCACTCTCGACCCTCCTCTGGCGCTTATCGCCTATGTCGTGCACGTACTAATAATGATTGCATACGGTAAGCGGAACCTAGGACGTAAGTGAAAAACCGTCGTCGTCGTCGTCGACCTCGTCTTTGTGTATTATACATATACATGTGTATGTATGTATATGCTGTAGCTGCCAGCGTATCTATTTGTGTATTTGACGTACAAACTGACGGACGGGCACAAATTGCTGTTGACAGCGACCAGCGCGCTTTTGTGAGCATAAAAGACTTTGGTCCTTTCTACAACACGAACACGAAACATCGTACAAGGATTTATTTTTTATTTTTTTTGTTTTTTTGTCTTTTTTCGGTTTTTTCAATTTTTTTTGCCATCTCCTTTTGCTGTTTTTCCTTTTTTCATCTTGCGAAAATGGCAAGAAATGCCACCTACACACGTTTTCGCGTGTCTCATGTGTGACCAAGGATGTGTATATGTCATTTGTGTATGCTCACGTCGTATGCGCACATGTGGATATCACCCTGGCATGAGTATGGGCATGGATAGGAGAAATTGCCATGGGGGGGGGGGGGGGGGTGCTGGATAGTGGTGGTCTTCTGTGCGGATATAGCACGTAGAGTGGACAGCATAAGAAATTGGTTTTGTTTGTAAGTAGATTTTTCATCAAATGGCCGCCCATGTCCGTGGGGCGCTGGATTCTGAAGCTGTGTCCCACCATCTTTACCCAAACCTTTTTTACTTCTACTATTTCTCCTTCTACAACAATTTCTGCTGCTTTGGCAAAAGGCATAAGATAACATAGGAAAACGGCGAAGGACTACAAACGACGGCTGTGACGATGAGGATGACGACTACGTCTACGACGACGACGACAACGACAATGACGAAAAGGACTAAAGTCGGCGATATGGTGGCGAAGGGTTGATTTGACTGTCGCGCATATAGATAAGTTTGTATGTACCTTCTCATCATATATATATGAATAGTCACATGATATGTGAGTGCGAGTAAGTTATCCTTTTGCACCACTAACGAACATGAGGACATTCTATAATATAAAACACACATGCATACATATAACCACCCAAGCGAACATATAACAAAAAATATATGTTTGCAAGAGGCTATCTAACTCCAACAAGCAAAAGCAACCCCTTATTTGCAATGTCCGTTTCACGCTAGCTATTTAATTTTGTTTAAATAAGGAAAACATGGGGTTAGAAAGGACCGAATACCGGATCAGGACAAAACTATTAACTCAAACACTATACAGATACTTTCACCCTTTTTCTCTCTATCGGTTAAAGCATGGTCAAAAAGAGTGAGTGTATACTTTAAATGAGGGTTGGTTTCTAGCCGCTTAGTCGTTGGGGTAAACTAAACAAAACTGAACAAAAAAAAATACCAAACTACAAAAATCTCGTTAATTTTCCTTTATTTTTAGAAGAAATTTTTGATTTAACCTTGTAAAAGGGATAACCGGGACAGTTACAGGAAAACTCACTTAGTGTGTGTGTTTTTTTTTTCTATTCGTTTGTCAGGGAAACAGAAAACTAATTCGCGTAGCAACATTTTAGCGATGTGATGATTTACGAGTATGCTACTATTCGGGGTTGTTTCCTGCCGTTGGGGGTTGATTAACTGGTTTTCGAATGCCATGTGTGGCGGATGAAGTAATAAAATCAACAAAAATTTCACATCATGATTTGCTCATCTTACTTTTCAGACTAGGTGGGTGTAGAGTTCGGGGTGAACCTAGGCTTTAATTAGGTGGAGGTCCCCCTATACTTGTGGACGCCACTTAAGGTGAGGTTAATGCAGTAGAGAAAGACTTCACCTCCAGTTCCGAGCACTGGCGTCAATTCGCTCTATATTTCCAAGCCAGCTCAGGTAATCTAGTACAGCTAATTGTTAAATTTTCTTTTCCATAGCCCGTCATCGGAAACGGAACCGAATATTGTACGAAAAAAATTGTTTTCGAAACGACCAAGGATATAATCATCCACTTTCAATAGAGTCTATACTTCGGCGCCATAAAATAGTCTGATAAGGGTCTCATTAATTGTTGAGGATGGTGTCTTACTACTAAATTGAATTCTAGGCCCAAAGAAACAGGAATTGGCAAGAGTAATTCTCTGTTGTACAGAGCCAAGGTGTATTCCTTTTTGTTGACATGACGTCATTGAACACATAACCCATTATGGCAGCTTCCTTCGAAATATTTGCAATCGCACCGGTCACCGGTCACGGCTGAGTGCCAATAGTAGCAGAGATTTTTAAGAGAAAGTGCCTCCGATGTTTACTTGTAAGTTCCAAACATGTCACATTACAGCGATTCACCTTATATGTATTGAACCTTTTTTGACATAAAAAATCTTAGTGATGGAGCAATGAGCGTTCTCCATAGACAATTTGCATATGTGGCCGAGGTGAGCAGAGACGCCAATACAAGATAAGGCTGTACAAAGCTTGCCTTAAAAAAATTCCCAACTCAAATGTCCCGATACGACATCCATAAAATAGTTAGGATTCCAAATCTAATTTGAATAGAGTCAGCTTAATTTTCTTGGTGGATGCATTGACTTAACTTACTTACTTACTTTAAGTGGCGCTACAGTCCGGGGTGGACCTGGGCCTAAGTCAACAAGCGTCTCCAGCCAGCTCGATCCCTAGCCTTCCTCCACTGTGCTGTCCCTTGGGAGCGGATTCGAAGACTTTTCGGACCGGAGCATTGGTGTCCATACGCTCTACATGACCCAGCCATCTCAGTCTTTGGATCTTCACTCTTCTGGCTAGGTCCATGTCGCTGTACAGTCCATACAGTTCGTCGTTGTATCTCCTCCTCCACTCACCGTCAATGCAGACGGGACCGCAGATCGCCCGAAGAATTTTTCTCTCGAAGCAATCACTTTCATCCATTTCTGATAATGTCCAAAAGAGTTATTCTTCGTTTGATCTCAGAGCAAATCAGAGAGCTCAGAAGCTGTTGAACGCGGCCCTAAAATAGAAATAGCTGGTGTGTATGGATCTGGAGCTCATGGGTTCTTTCCAAGATCTGCCAGCGACCAAGGTGGACTTTCCTGGCCTGAAGTCACACTGATATGGACCTATCAGGTTGTTGACGAACGACTTTAGGCCTTCACACAATACGGCAGATAAGATCTTCGATGTGATGTTAAGAAGACCGATGCCTTTGTAGGGTCTCCTTTCTTGAGGATCGAACATACAATGCTAAGGTTCCATTCATCGGGCATATTTTTATCCGACAATATTTTACAGATAAATCGGTGTATGCTCCTTACCAACTCATGCCTGCCGCTTTGAAGAGCGCGACATTCAGGTCAGCCGCTCTATCAGCTTTGTTGGACCTTAGGTTATATTATTATCTTTACTTTATACAGGTAGGGTGGACGGAATTGTTGCTCTACATCATCCAAGTTGAAACGTTCATTCTGCCTGACAGTGGTACTTAGTTGGTCATCGCCGTAATATAGTCTATAGAAATGGTGTTTCCAAGTTCTCACGATCGACTGCTACCACGATGTTCCCTTTTTTGTCTCTACGGGCTTTGGTTCCGGGCTTGTGTCCGTGGCATGTTATTTTTACCTTTTGGTTAGACTTTCGAACCTCATTCCTGGAGTAGCATCTCTCGATTTCCTCGAACGCGCGCTTCTCATGCTCTTTCTTCTTCCTCCTGAGAAGCCGGTGTTCGGATCTCCTCTTCCGCTCATATAGCTCATAAGCAGATCTTGTTCTTCTAAGCAGAGCCGCTTTATATGCATCTTGCTTAGCTGCATGTGCTTGCCGGCATTCATCCTCGAACCAGGGGTTACGTTGTGGTGGACGAGTGAAACCCAACACGTACCGAGCCGATATTGGCTCCCCGAAACGTTCGGTTTTGATCGCAATGTGATCAATCTTGTTGACTTTTGTTTGATCAGGAGTTCCACAAGTCCGCTTGTGAATATCGAGATGGACGAACAGCGTGCTAGCTATGATAATGTTTCGTTCCGACGCAAAGTCGATTAGCCTGAGACGCTGAGAAGCTGTCGTGGAGGGTATATCTTCCGACAGTATTACCAAAAATGCCCACTCTTTCTAGCTTTACATTAAAATCGCCGAGGACAATTTCATAGCAAGACCTCATTTTGTGTCGTCATCGTTTTCCTCTGTGGAGGCGTGCGCGTATATCAGGATATTGATGGCAAATTTAGGTTGGATGCGGGTTTGCTACGAGGCGCTCGCTTTCATGCCGAAATCCCAGGACATCTTGCCTAAGTCTACCTCCAACAACAAATTTGCAAGCCTGCTTTTGCCCTCGATAAGGATCGCCGTATTTCATCCTCTTTTTGTCCAGCCTAATCCATTGCATTTCTTGGATAGCGGCAATGTCTTCTTTGCAGGTTTCTAGGGCATTCGCTAGTTGTTCGGCTGCATGTGGACTATTAAGGGACCTAACATTCCCCGTGCATATCCAAAGTTCGTTGTCCTTCCGAATCTTGTTGATATTTCGGAACTTATCAAAAATAAAATTCCGAGAAGAGCTGAGGACTAGTGGGCAGGTTATCAATTCCTTTTTTAAGAATAAAAAGTCCTTCACGATGGTCCAGGTTTCCTATTCCTACCCTGCAAATAGCTTAATTCCTCCACCAAACTGAATTATCCATCACACTCTTTGTAAGAGTGGAAAGAGTGCTCTTGTCCATGCTCATCTGCATTTGGGCTTTTACAGTGGACATGGACATATTTTTATGTCGTAGTTATCGTCAATCTTCTTATGTCTATCAGCTAATCTAATTTTTGATTTTCTCATGGCAATCGATTTTTTTCGATAATGGATTGGAATATGCGTGTACTTTACAGTTCACACGTTCCTTTCGTTGCAAAAATTTCACGCGGCCCTTCAGTTTACCTTTCAAACGACTCAATTCCATTGCAGCTGCTATTTAAGAAAAAGTCCTTGTACACGAATTTGATTTTAAGACTCCTTCTTCGCTGTATTATTATTTTTACCTTCTGGTTCCTACACTTCTACTTTCATGAGTAAATAGAGGCATGTACTTAAAAAGGAGTCGATTTCATCAATGCATGTCCTTTTCGCTGTTTTTCATTGTTTTTCCCTCTCACGAAATCTAGCATAAAGACGCTGACATACACAAGCATAACCTTTCATGGCTATTGTTTCCTTTTCCGCTTCATTTCCATCAGAAGTCGCGTACGAACAACAATAAGCAAAAAGGACATACCATCACTTGATTGACAAAAACGAACGAGGGCAGCGAAAAGTGAAAGAAAACTCCAGGAGGGATATCATACTGAGTTTCAACAATTTTACAAGAAGCAGCAAGGAAGGACAGGGTGACATTGCAAAACAGATATAGCAATCCAATTGCCCCTATCAGTAAAAAAAAGAAAAAACGTCCCCAAATTTGAAAAAAGTCGACATACATATATGTATAAATGTGAGAAGGCATTTACTCGTATATAGTTTTCCGTATTGATGACTTGAGCCAAGGATCAGTTAAACGAAAACATTTCAATTTCCTCGTTCAGACAATGGCCGTGCAAATGCTAATATTTTTGCTCACATGCCTTCTTGAAGCATTCACTTCACACTAAAGGACATGACATGTCATTCAATTAAAAGTAGAAAAGAGCGCATGTAATCGAAACCTCCTTTTTTATATTTGACATGCAATTTGCATTCTATCATTCCAATGGCAAATGAAAGGATTACAATCTTTGAACAGCGTGTAACCGATATTTGAAGGATCATTCGTAAGCAATGATCTGGAAGATATCACCGAATTTGCATAACTTAAGAGTACGAATTGTAGCAAAAACTGTGCATACATAGTTGAAATTTTGAAAATTTGGCACAGTGATCGTGGAAGAGAAGGCGCGAGGATTAAATGGTGATATGAATCCTGAAATTGAGCAATTAATTCGTTTTGATTGATCAACGTGACGAAAGGATTTTCCATTCTCTCTCCGCAGAAAGGACGGCTTTTGGGCGTTTCGTTGTTAACTCTTTTGATTTGCATGTGACATGGGTTTTAGTGTAAAAACTATTTTGTTGCAACCACCGTGAGATATCTTGCAAATTGAATATCATTCTGCAATCTTAATCTTAGGAATTGAAGAGAATTGTCATGACAAACGGATCAATTGCAGTTTGATTGATTTTTGGTTTTGATCTAATCACGAAAGCATTTTAATGTAAATAAGTCAGACGAGATTTAGAGACGCTTGTCATCTCAAAATTGAAAACAAGAGATGTAGAAATCGCCAAAAAATCTTACACAACTCTATAACAATTATGTTCTTAGTTGTGAGATTCTGTGACTCTCGGAAACGAATAAATTGCAGATGTGTAGCTTTGTGTTATTTGAAATGCCACCGAAAATATCAAACTGCAACAGATTGCTTATGCAGGGAAACATTATTTAGATAGATAATAATATAACCCAACATTCGTGCTGAGATGAATATGTTGCAATGGTGATTGCTATAGGGAAAGAAACAGCGCTTTGTCGATGCGAATTTTCCATATACGATAGAGGAGCTTCGGACTAAATTCACTAATATGCGCCCATGCCCATTCGGAAGTTAATGACGACAGCACAAAAGAATCTGTTTTACGAGTTCCGCGACAAGACATATGAACAATGTCCGAAGGATGACGCCAGGATAGGAAACGAAGACATCTTTAGTAGGACAGTTGGTAAAAATAGCCAAGGCGACACCAAGTTTACCAACGGACTTGGACTTATTGGCTTGCGGCGGGACCAAATATCACCATAGCAAGCACACGGTTTACTCATCTCAATATACACAGGGACCCGGCAATCTGCGGATCATAATATGCTCAATCAAATTGATCTTATTGCTGTTCATGAAATGCACACCCCTAGAACATTCACTGAGAACACGGTCTTATTGCAGCCGAGTTGCAAGTGCGAATTTCCCAAACGCCACAACAAAGAAGAACTGCTGTGAGAAGGTACTCATATAACCCCAGCTCATTTCGAAGGAAGAGCTCCAAACGATCTTAGATACAACAAAAAGTAAGAAATCAGTGGGAACTGATGGAATACTAAACATTGTGCTTCGACATCTCCCACTAGCCGCGGTGAAAATTTAAACCACCCTGTTTAACAATTCAATGAACAATGCACATTATCTAGCATATTGGAAAACGGCGGTGGTACATCCCATCTCCAAAAGGGATAAAGACACCCTCAATCCAGCAAATCTCTGGCCGATCAGTCTTCTTCCGAACATCAGTAAGGTTTTCGAAAAAGTTATCTACAGAGTCCGGCTTAGTGGGTTGAGAACAGAAATCTAGTTCCGGATAATCAATTCGGTTTCAAGACAGGGCATGATGTTATTTATGCCGCGTCTAAACTGGTTTCTGATATCCAATTGAACAAAGTCAAGAACCAGTGTAAGGGTGCCTGGCTGCTTGGAGAAGGCGTATCAAAGGCATAACTAGAGGGACTCTTCTACTAAAACTAAACAGGCTGAGTATTAGTAAGCCACTGCTGTGTATTCTTTTCAATATGCTCACAGATAGAAAGTTCACCGCGAAGAATGGTGATGTGACTTCTACAACAACAGTTCACATTAAAAACGGTCTGCAACAAGGTGCGGTTAATTCGCCGATCTTATTCAACATTTACACAAGTGATCTGGTAGGTGCACATCACCATGCCATAGCAGACGACTTAATTGCGTACAGATCAGGTCTTGCAATGTGACTTCGATAAAATTAAACAATATTGCGACGACTGGAAGTTAAAGATCAATTTTCAGGAGTTGGAAACCATTCTATTTAGGACGGCTTTGTCTGGGGCCTCTGCGGATACCAGAAATAATTGGCAAAAGTTTCAGATCGTTGGACAAACTCGCAGATCAATATCTGTATTTTAACAAATATATATGTACTCGTAGATGTTGCTCTGGCCAGAGAAAAAGGTTCTTTTGCCCTTACAAAAAGAGACTATGACTACTCGATGCGAGGGTGAAGGTAATCTGCTGCATGGCTCTCATCCGGCTTATGCTTGTATTTGGTTGTCCCATGTGGTGCAATGTGAGGGCGAGTCTTATGGAAAAGATTCGGGAGAGTTTGCCTAAGAGCTTGTCTTGGCCTATACAGAACACCAAAGTCTGAGTACATAAAATTCTATCCTAACGATGTTTTCTACAATAGGGCGAACCTAATAAAAGTAAACAATTTTGTTAAAAAGTTGATTCGAAGGCACATTGCAGGAGCACTGACCTCGTCGAATAACTTGATTGCCGCGGCTTACTACCCCATTTATATTTATCACGAGATAGTTCGCGGCTTCATTCCCCCCGAAGCATTCCTCTACATTTACAAGAAAGGTCTGATCCACGACAGATTAGCGGTGTCGTTAATTTTCCACGTCGCTCGAACAGCTGCAGACAGGCGATTTAACTACGACAGAGACGTAGCGTAAGGCAGTGTGGAGCCTGGTCTAACCAAGCAAAATAGACCATTAAACCCAGACGATGATGGGCAAAACTTTCATCCAGCTAACTAAAGGATAGAGATGTGTAACCTAATATTAAGCAAAGCAGCTGGACCCGATTGTTTTTGACCGATCTACTAAAAGCTACTATAGGTAACTTCGTGGAAAGCACATCAACTCATTTCTAAGGTTTAAATCAGAAGAGTTTATGCCTGATGAATGGAGTCTCAATATCGTTGCGGTTACGACTTCACCGAGACCTTTAAAGTCAAAAAAGACTTAAGGCAAGGTAACACGCTGTCATGTGACTTCTTGAACAGCAAAGGTATGTACTGGAAAGAATCGTGCAGAACGCACAAGGGAGTGCCGGAGGTACGCTCTCCTTGGGGCATTCGCTAGTATTGAAACCGGAGCTTTCAAAATGGGTTTAAGATAAATTATGGGAAAACTAATATGCGCTCAAAGAGAAGGGACATATTATATCATCGTTGGTGACTTTCTATACCTTGGCTCTGCGTTTAATTTTGCCAACAAAACTTTAACAGAAATGAAACGACGAATCACTCTTGTCAGTCTCTGTTTCATTAAACTAGGAGGACAATTGATATGTAAGGCTCTATTTCAGAAGACTGGGGGGACTCCATATAAGGTCTTAATCATCCTAGTGCTGCCAAATGAAGCTGATGCCGTGAAGGCGAATAAAGATATCCTCAATCGTGTCGAGAGAAAAACCCTTCAAAAAATTGTCGGTCTCATTTGCGTTAATGTTTTTTGTAGGAGAGGATTCAGCGACGAACCATACGAGCTGTACAGTGATGTCGACCTAGGCTGACAGCTACTCAATAATCACCTGAGGTGGCATGTAGGGTGCATGAGCACCAATGCTCCGGACTGCAGAAGGTTCTTATGCAACCTGGAGCGGCAATACACTAGAGCAAGTCAATACCTTAGATGGGGCACACAAATAGAGGGAGGCAGTTAGAAAAAGACCAGGCTAACAGGACAGGCGTGATGGTAACGGACGAAGTTGACCCCGAATTGTAGGGCCACGAACTTTGGTATAGTGAGGCCATCCTAACATTCAAGTTTATTACACATTTCTGTCATTTTGATACCAAAAAAAACCAATATTAGCTGTGTTTTTTTGCACCCATGTTAGCTATCTTGGCAAAACAACGATCCATCCCTGCTTAAGAGTTCATCATAAAAACTTGACAGCACAGATATATTTATGACGTTAAATGATACTTCATCTGTCAGTTCATAAACAATTTTAACAAAACAATTTTGAGAAAACAATTAACGTGAAGAAAATTGGGATAAAAAATTATCGAAATTCTAAAAATGGAAACGCTCAAGAAGCTCAGGTAAGGATTGCAAATAAATATTTAAATTCGCCAAAAAAAAAATGTATTTCCTCTTAGATAACTAATTTATTGATGCATACCGCGAGCAGTCCTCAAAGGGATAGAAAAATTTGCAGGAAGCTCTTTCAATGATTTTCTCGAAAAGCTCTAGTTCAAGATGTAGCTCCTCGAGCAGCAGTTTCGAAGAATCGGAGGTGGAACAAAAGCAGCACATAACGTGCTCCAATTTCATTGGAACCATTGAGGCATACAGCAACGATGACTTTAAGTCCCATATGCCGTTACAGAGGTCAAAAGTGAAATGCCTAGTATGTATGTAAATAATTATTTTCTAAAATATTTAAATAATTTTTTTTTAATTTTCAGCATTGTATTCTCAGTCTATGTTTCTACCTAAAACATTTCAAGGGAGTATATCGAGAATTAGCAGCCGGAAGACGATTTTTATGTACATATGATACGTAAGTAACACGGTAACATTTCGGCAGCGCGGCAATTTATTTGGAGTTCCAAAGTTGTCTGCTTGGATTACAGGTTAGCTCTTGGCTTATTTCAATCGGAAATAGTTATGTGAAGTGGTCATAAGGAGCTGCTGCGGAGGAAACACGGAGAGTGTTCGTGTAGAAAAAAAAGAATTTCGTGGGATTATTGGGGCTATAGATTGTACCCACAACAACATCAATACTCCAAAAATTAGCAAAGAAAACAACAGCAGGGTTACAGCCTTGTTCTTCAAGCAGTTGTTGATGCACACAAAAAATTTATCGACATCACTTGTGGTGAGCCCAGTTCACTCCACGATTGCAGTGTTCTTCGAAAATCTGAATTGTACTCAAAATTCCAAACAGATCATATTAATCTATTTCTCAATGGATCGTTTATACTGGGTGATTCCGCTTATCCATCAACGAGCTGGTTAATGCTACCTTTTAAAGATAATGGTAATTTAACGGATACACAGCGAAGGTTCAACTACATTTACTCAGCGACCAGAATGATTGTGAAACACACTTTTGGGCTTCTCAAGGGTAGATGCCGGAGGATTCCGAGGTTTACAGAGCGGGTGGATTTGAGATCAATGAACAGGATAATTGTGAGTGCATGTCTTTCACACAATACGAGTATATGCATAATCAAAGATGACCTGTGCACTGACAGTGTGCCAGAGTAACCGGATGAAGACATTCCTGAAAATGCAGATGCGGAAAATACTGTAGATACTTCAGTCAACAGGCGTCAAATTTTATTTACAGGAACAAAACATAATTTGAAAATTGATATCTCATTTTACAAAGCATGCTGAAGGAACCATAGGGATTATAAAACACAACAACAAAGGCTCTTTTCAGAGCTCCAAAATATTCATTTGAGAGATTTTAGATTGGTGGAGAACAGAAAAATTACTTAAAATAGAATAGTTTTTTACAGAGCATCCCATTCCCATCTCAAAATACCGATAAGGTATGAACAAAGTCCTCTTCATAAATGTCTGTTCATCCTAGTTAGACAAGTCGCGATTCAAAATGAAATTCGAAAGTTCATAATTCAATTTTTAATTCGCAAAAATTCTCTTTCCTCTTTCAGCAAAAATTCAAAAAAAAGCGAGTTAGGAAATAAATACAAAATTTTTATTAAAATTAATTTAATTGTCTATGATTAGGATTTTAAGTTAAAAATAAATAACATGTATATACATAGCGATCAAAAATACTTCATTAATAATAACAAATATATAAATAACAAAAACATAGCAACAAAAGAGTAAGGAACATAACAACAATAAAAATAGAAAAAAAAAAAAAAGAATAAATATGAATATGTGTTAAATATTATTTTTTTTAATAAAGCCTTAAGAACACTGAGTTTTTTTTTGCTCCTGTTCAGCTTGTTGCTGACACTTTTTTTTCGAGTGATTCTGCCATCCGTTTCATGAATTCTGCCCGCTGCTCCTGCTTTATTTTACGATCTTCCTGCTTGGCAGCAATTGCTTCTTTTGTTCGCTTTAAGAAGAGCCTCAAAATAACAGTTACGTGCCGATTTCTTTTTGCTAATTGTTCTTGGAGGGGAATCCGAAGGCAAAAATTGCATCCATTTGGTCAATGTAAGGCGCAGTGCAAGGGCTCACACCAGTCTTGGAGGCGTTATTCCTTGCCGCCTGGTACGCTATAAGTAGCGATCTCATTTTTCCTTCCAATGCACTGGCTTTTGTACTTAAATTTTGAAAAATGTGTAAAGGTTTAGCACAATTTACTTTTATTAAATAATAAAAATAACTTACCGTGATGCCTTGACAAAGCATATTTTGAAGTACAATCGCATATGCGAATTGCAATAAAGGAACCCCAAAGTCTCCTCCCTTGTCCAAACCTTGCGCTTATCCTCTTCAGCCATTTTGAAAGTATCTAAAAGACTAATAATAAGTCAAAGTAATTGATGAAAGATAATATTTTAATTTGACATCTCTTTTTAAATTCACTGCAAAAATTCATCGCAATCTAAGTGTATAGTACGTGGAGGCACTGCTTTATATCCACTTAATACGAGGGCGGGTCAATAAGTCCGTGACTTTTTGAATTTCTGACCTCTTTACTGAAACAGCAACACTGCTCCTGTCAACAGGCATCTGTCAGTTGACTCCTGTCAAAATTTAAACTTGCTGCGTCAGTTAGTTTGTGTTTGACAGCTACTCGTATTTTTATCAGACTACTCACTAATTTGAGGAGAAAATGGAAAAAAGTGAATTTCGTGTGCTTGTTAAGCATTATTTCTTGCGAAAAAAAACCATTACCGAGACCAAGGCTAAGCTTGATAAATACTATGGGGACTCTGCACCATCGATTTCAATGGTAAAAAAGTGGTTTACTGAATTTCGTTGTGGCCGTACAAGCACTGAAGATGCCGAACGTCCTGGACGCCCAGTTGAGGTCTCTACACCCGAAACAATCGAAAAAATTCACGATATGGTGTTGGCCGACCGAAGATTGAAAGTGCGAGAGATTGTGGAAGCCGTAGGGATCTCGCATGGCTCAGTGGTTTCAATTTTGAATGATCACTTGGGCATGAGAAAGCTTTCCGCAAGATGGGTGCCGCGTTTGCTCACAGTCGACCACAAACGCATGTGCAGTTGCCATGGCAAAAATCCATGAATTGGGTTATGAATTGCTCCCTAATCCACCCTATTCTCCAGATTTGGCTCCGAGCGACTACTTCTTGTTCCCAAACCTGAAGAAATGGCTTGGTGGAAAAAGATTTGACTCCAATGATGAAGTCATCTCGCAAACAAAGGCATATTTTGAGGACCTCGACAAATCATTTTTTTTTGGAAGGGATAAAAAAATTGGAGAAGCGTTGGACAAAGTGTATAGAGCTCAAGGGAGACTACGTTGAAAAATAAAATTATTTTTTTATCAAAAAATCTGTGTTTTAATCCAAAAGTCACGGACTTATTGACCCGCCCTCGTAGATAGCAGATATAAATTGACTTAGCGTTTATCGCTATGTTATTGTTGTAATTAGCATGCAAATTATTTTTTATACTGATATCGGATTCCCAAAAAGCACGACTATTGTTAGCTTAATCTTCTTTAAATCGAAAATCAAAATTTTCAACGATGCATTTTAATGATAGCTGTAAATGGCTTAGGTAAGTAAAAAAATACATACATATGCATTGTACATACACTTATTAATAAAACAAAATAAAGAAGACTTCGAACACTAACCAATCATTGTAGGTATAAATTAATAATTTTTTTTAAAACTTGACTAAACACAGAATTTCCACATGCAAAAATTTCATCTTCGATCCCTTGTAATAGCTTTCCTGAAAATGGTGCACATTTGAGATGAAACCATCTGACACATGAATCACAACCTACGTTCTTTTCATCGTTATCCTCAATATCAGAAATAAGCTCTTCCTCTCTCACTTCGAGAACAGTATATATTTTCTTAGTCTTCTTTTGTTTCCTTGTAATTTTCTTTTTTTCAGCTTCCATACGTTTCTGTAAACTGGATTGTTTTCGTAGCTTTTTCCTCTTCCTTCTCAGTGAAAAATTCTTTCCAAGCAAGAGAGGAAACCTCGTCGCTATTAAAAATCCTCGAAGTATCGTCCAACACGTCTGCCGCCGATTTTCTCCAAATATCCTCT
This sequence comes from Volucella inflata, assembly GCA_928272305.1. NCBI lineage: Eukaryota > Metazoa > Arthropoda > Insecta > Diptera > Syrphidae > Volucella > Volucella inflata. The sequence continues at coordinate 161,524,688 of OV743716.1, forward strand.
CAGATCCCGAAACCACTTCCTGACCGACTCCTCTGTCAATACAGCCCGTCCTTTTGATAGTCCCTCTGGTATTTTGAGGGACAATTCAGGGTGACGTTTTAAAAAGCCGTATTACCACGACTTGCCGGGTAGCTCACCCTTACAGGGGTTCTTACGTGTGTCGTCACAAATTATTTTTTGCACAGTCTTTAAGAGGTCTGTGGGTTTCTGTGGAAAACCAAATTTTGCCAGATTTATAAGCCAGTTTATAAGAGTCTGTTCCTCCGCGGCCTTGTTTCAGATCCCATTCTTCTGGGTTTCTCGATGACTCTACCATGAATTCGGTCCTCTAACGTCCCTCTAGGAATCCCGAATTCTCGGCTTGCCTTTCTTATGGCCTATTTTTCTTCACACGTATTTTTTTTTTTTTAAACCTTCTGATAATGCACCTTCCGAGTTTACTGATTCATTTTACTGAAAGCTATGATCGATCCCTAAGAGGAAACATAAACGGCGGATATTAGAGTGTGTGTCTCCTAAAGTCAGCCACCCATTCTACCTCAACGTTTACAGACGGCTGACTACTGAAACTAGAATTCTCTTTCATATTTTTTTGATGCCCACCAAAAGGGGAACAAATTTCCCTTCGTTTTGCATACATACCTACTCAGTAAAAAAAAAAAAACTTAAAAAAAGTACTTTCAGCTGTCAGCCGGGGTGGCCGACCTTGTGAGAAATGAAAAAACATTGTCTGATAAGGTCATCCCCTCTGTAAAAAATTACTTAACAATATTTTATAATTTTATTTGTAAAAAAAAGTGGAAAATGAACTATAAATGACCTATAAATAATCATACAATGCCTTCCTTACCTTCAATATTTTTGTAATTATAGCTATTTTTCCAAAACACTTTCACTAATTTCTGTTTCTGAAAAGTCACACAATCGACACTTACGAAAACTTGAACCAAACTGTCATTTTTAACAAGATAACCAGCAGCTGCATCAGCACAGAATTTTGCATCCAGACAGAAGAACAGTTAAGCTTTTACAAAAAAAAAATACTCATGGAAAATAAACTTAGCCATTTACTTTTTTGCTGGACTTTATAACGAAGTGGCCGACTACTGGCGGGGACAGACCTCACATGCCATCACCCTACATACATATGTATGTACAAAATTTTTGATAAGTATATATGTACATATATATGTATATATTGAACGTTGTTATAATTATATTTTTGTAATACAACCGGAACTATAAAATGTCTTGACAACTGTTGTGCTCATGTTAACCAATTTTTTCGAACATGTTTAGTTTGTGGTGCAAATTTTCAAATTAGCCTTATCCTTTGAAGAAGACCTAAAACCATTAAGTTGACATCGTACGCAGCAGGATACGACTCACACCCACATACCGATTTCTTTACAAAAATTTAAAGTCAACGCTCACTACAGCGATATAACCCTACCTACTTGTATGATGTTCATACCATATATCAATACGTTACCCACAATGCAATGTGCAACAATACATCTCTCTCTACGCTTCCTCACATCCTAGTTTTCGTCAGTGATTTATGCGGTGTGTGGCAATCTTTTCAATCGGTTTCCAGGAAAATCGCAGTAAAAGAACTAACAACAACCAAAGAAAAAAAAAATGAAGAAACGCAAAAAAAAAATCTCAAAAACCATCATCGTCATCATCATGATGACTTTCGTCGTCGTCGTCCTTCGTCAAATGGCCTGTAAAACAAGGTCGCAGAATACCATCAGCATTTCTCTACTGAAACGCTTTACCACTAATCTCCTTGACATCTGCCTGCATAATTTGTTGTTGGAAACAAGGACTGCCACGGCCATGGACCAAAGCGTAAATTGTCCTTAAATGCAAAAAAAGCAAAGAATGACAATATACCTATAGTATGCAACTCATTCCTGATGGTTTCCGACTTTCATACGTATACATACATAATATGTGTGCTGTGTGCATCGCGCGTTACATTGCAATGTGATTTCATGATTCCTGCGTTTTATGTACTCACAATAGTATACGAATACACGGTTGTACCTACCTCGGACGAAATAACAAAACCGAAGCTCAATAGAAAAATAGCACAAAAATCGTGTAGCAACAAGAAAAGTAACAAATGTTGCAGAGAAACAAACACACGAAGATGCAGAGTGCAAAATCATGCACCGTGGCAATGCGATAGAGCGCGGTCGGCATCCTTACAGCAGAGACATGACACACATCACCATCGCCCATGGTATCCTTAAGCAACATCAACCACCGGCAGCAGAAATTCTTGTAGGCAATAAGGACCGACTCAGGCAAATGGACCCAAAAAGTAGCGGGATGCATTCTGAAAAAATATGCGCGTTTGTCTATTTTACTGTATTATGTCGTTTTGTATTCGTATCTGCCCCTGCGGGATTGTAATCCGTACTTAGGATTGATCGCTATGCATTTGACTGGCTGACAAATGCGAATCCTAAAAAAGGAAAACCGGATAATGGATAAAAGGACGAAAGAAAAACATTTAAAGAAACAAAAGGCTCTGTGCGATTTAGATTTCAATGTGGGATTCAGCTATTGACACCAAGGTCGAACTCACCTACGCATGCACAAGGCATCGGATCAGCCAAAGGATCAGCGAACGCTTTGAATGCAATTTCTCTTGTTAATTGCTCGCTGGTTACTATTGATTTTCTTTTTTTGCCATTCCGCTTGCAAGGTATGTGATTTTTTCTTTATTCGAGGGAAGCGCTCTATTGAGTTGAGCCTTTTATCAGACGAATCAGGAATAGACACTTATCCTTGTCGATTAATCTGTCAGTGTGTGGGCTGTTTCGAAAGTACGAGTACATATAGTATACCTATGAAGTAAATATATTCACGTTGTGATTTTCCCAGAAAATCAAAGGCAATCGGCCATCCTTGCAATTCTTTTGTTGATTTGTAATTGCCCTTCAGCGATTTAAATAAAGTGGCAATTCGATGGATATTTACTCCGTGAGAATTTTAATGTTTTTCCCGTGAGATATTAGTACCTGTACAAATAGTTGGCCAACATGATAGTTATGACTGTTGTATTGAAGTGAGACGGTTGTATTTATTAAATTAGCAGACAACTCTTTTGTTGGCAAGTTCACCTCATATATAAAGCTTCCAGTTCTTATATATTTACAAGTACGCAGTAGATTTAAATACGTTGTATGTAGATACATATGAATGTCCATAAACGATTATTGAGAGAACTGAATGTCGTTTTTGAATACACGACAACGAAACATTATGTACAGAAATGCATGCATAGCTCTAAGCACATCAGAAAAATCCTAGTCACTGGAGAAATGCTCAAAATCTCGCCCCAGAGAGATTCTGAATTTCATCAAAAGAGTTGAGCTCCTCTCTGAGCCTCCTATTACTGACTCTATGGTAAAAAAAAGATCTTTTAGGTCTCAGTGCTCCTACCATTTGGCGAATCGGACTCCTTAAAAAATATGCTGCAAACCAGCACGAATTTTCATGAAGACAACTGGACACCTTTTTAAGATCCATACACCCGGTTCTTCAATGTAGGCCCTATGCCTCCTCTATACCACTCACTCATTGGCAAGGTCTTAACAAGAGGATAATGCACTGATTAGTGTCAAATGTGGCGTTGTTCTGATTAATCATTTGCAGTATTGAAAATCCGTTACAATCTTTACTTATACACATAAGAAATAAGAGAATACCACAATACTCCACACTGTTGGAAATGACATGAACGAATCAAGTATGCTGTCAGAATCAGCAAGCCAGATTCCTTATATGAGCTAATTCGAAGTATCTGAGCTGTGATTAATATTCGTAGATACGCCTATATCCAAAATTCGGATTATATTGTGATTGACGCAGGGTGATGACTGATGAGTGTCTTGCATTTTAGACGTTCGTACATTCTGTCGAGCCAAAACTTGCCACGGCATGTGTACAGAAGTAGAGACGCGACTATAACTACGAATAAGGTTTTTTTTCTTTAGATTTCATTAAAAAAACTCCCAAAACCATTGCCGACCGCGTAACTTTCAATCTATTGACAAGACCTATTCAACCAGCATTTAAGGTTGGAAACCAATTGCATCGATATCAACGAGTAACTAAAAACACCAAATTGATATGTTGTTGTTGATATTCGATCAACCCTGTAAAATCCCTGGCTGATACTCGTACCAACGGCGAAGAAGTAGTCGCCGCATTTATTTATGAAAATGTTCGGCTCTACATTGCCTATTTGCACGACAAACCCAACTCCGTTTGCATTGATGGCATAACCCATTCCAATATTATGGTTTCGACTCAACAAGAAGGAAACGGAACGAGGAAAACCGAGAAAAGTTCAAACGGACCAGGAATGACTGCAACGTCTTTCTTAAGCGTGTAAAATTTTATTACGACTGACAACTAAGGCAAAAAATACTACCGTGTCCCAAAGGTAGTAAACATTGTTGGTTGTTCGTAAAAAATATTAGTAAATCTGGCTCATCCTCCATCCCAACTCTCATTTATTATGACATTCCAGCTGTCAGCTCTTTGGACAAAGCCAATATGTTTGCTGCACACTTTGCGGCCAATTCAATGCTTCCAGATTGTGCTATGTCTTCGCATACACTTGAGTGCGTCGAATTTTCAATCGGACAAATTCATTTTCGCACTCGTATAGTAGCAAGAGTACTCTTAGAGATCTTAACATTCACAAATCCGCTGATCCAGAGAGTACACTTCCCCTTCTTTTGAAAAGGTGTTCTTCTATGCGTGCCCCAACTCACGGCTCTGCTCTTCGGCTGTAGAACGGGGATAGCAGCGTATGTTAAGCTCATTATGTTCCTATATTAACAGCATAACCAATTGGGGAACTATCAACAGACTGTAATTTATTGCTTTCAAAACACAATACTGTCTGCTGTCGCTAAAGCGAAATTCAAATACCAAGTCAATATCCATGAATGGCAGTTGCATCGTCGAAACCGAAAAACTTTCCATTCTCGCTGTGTGTGACAATGACAACTTACGTTGGAATGATCACATATTCGAAGTCGCCAGAAATGCTGCGAAATATCTAGGTTTCCTCAAGCGATGTAAGAAATATTTCACGCCCACTGATCTGGCTTCAATACACAAGGCTTTCATTCGCCCAAAATTGGAGTACAATGCTCACATCTAGACTCCTAAGACTTCTTTTCCCTACTAGATAGGATTCAAAACCGTGCGTTAAAACTTATAGGTTAGGCCAATATTGCACAGTCAATTGACACCCTCGACCACCGACGTAATGTCTCCTGCCTCACCTTGTTCTATCGCTATTTTCATCACCAGTGCTCCTTAGAATTTGCCAATAGTATTCCGCCCCTCCAAACCTCCAACCGAAATACCCGTCACGCTATGAATGCTTATCAGTACACCCTCAGGCCCACTTTCGGACGTACCCTGAAATATTGTGATTCTTTCCTAAGTCGAACAACTCGCTCATGTAATGCCCGACCGAGCTCTTTATTTCCTATCCATTACAGTATGCAGACATTTAAAACCAACGTTCATCGGTACCTCCCTTTTCTCATTCCCTAAATTTCCTTCGCCCACGCTATGTGCAAAGTCTTTCCATCAAGTTAGAGGAACTGATGCAAATTAGCTTTCGTTACTATGAGAGCTTTCCGACAAAGTCCAAAAAGATCCTTCTACGCTGTTTTCGCATGTCAACCCTAAACGTCTTAAGTGGGAAAGGACCTCTTTCAAATTTCAAAAATTATTGCAGTTCCTAACAAACTGAATTCTACATCCTCCAGTCCAAAATGCCTGTCCATTTAATATCAAAATGTTAGAAGTTTTGCGCTTTTAAATCTCCGCGGTTTATCTTAATTTTCAAATCCTTTTTTATGACCTAATTATTTTTACTTAAGCAAATCTAATTTGTGATATAAAAGACCATGAGCTCTTTCCTCCAAATTTCAACTTGCTTCAGAAAGATTGATTTGCATGAGCTGATAATCACTATAGTCGAGGTGTTTTACTAGCAATCCGAAACTGTTTTCACACAACTCTTGTTGACATTCCTCATATTGACAACTTTGAGTTGCCTTTACGTACTTTGTTGTTAAATTCACCCATCTCAACAAACTGAGTCTTAACGACCTGTAGTTCACGCTGTGGATTTTTTAGCCGATGATCCAAAACCTGAAGATAGTATTATTCTAGTAGGGCGCCTTCCGACAATTCGTCACATTTCGTCTCTCTTCATTCGCCCTTCAAAATAGAAATATTGATGGTGGACTGCCTAACCAACTCAAGTCTATATTAGATAAGTGGAATACCTAATACAATGAACAGACAACTCGACCTTGTCTTCTTCGTAATATAGGAATAACTTGTGGCACAAATTCTTAAGAACTCGATCTGACTTCAACTATAGTATTTATCGATTTGTATACAGTCGTTTATCTTAACCTTGTGAGTGTCTTTACCTTGAGTACCTCTACCACATGCGAGGAACTGTTCAGAAAACGTCATCCATCTCGCTAAATAAATCAACATATTTGGTATCTGAAAACATTACCAAACTTAAAGAGTGTAAAAAATAAAAGAGTGCGTTAGCCATCTCGGTCTTCCCCTCGCTACCCTATTTAACTTGTCTGTTTCAACAGGAACTTTTCCTTTCCCACGGAAGGAATCTTACATCATCCCTGTTCATAAAAAGTGAAGCAAGGCCGAAGTCGATAATTTCGGCATATAGCAAAATTCTCTTGTCTACCCAAACTTTTGGGAAGCATAGTCTATCAACAATTGCTTCCGTACTGTAGGCATACTATCTGCACAAATTAGCACGGTTTCATGAAAGGTAAATGAAGATCTTAAGGACACGTTATACGTAAAGTCAAAAGCCTACATGGATAAGCCCGATACGATTGAAGAATTGGAGTCCAACATTACTCATTGTCACACACCACTCATAGTGCTCGAACGCGTCACTGAAAACTGGATCTTCACAATGAACGATTAGGCGCATTTACAGCCAACTTAAAAAAAAAAATAATCTTCAAAAATTAAATGTAAAGTATGTTCACCATCATTTTAGTGAATTGGTCCGGAGTTGATTACCTGCGGTGAAAGTTTCGAGCTTGAAACTAAGCGTCTCTCCTTTTGAATAGGAACAGTGGATATCTGACTTTTTGAGTGGCCACTGGATTTCACCACGTGAGAACTTTTACTATCCTATAAGCTACACCACTCGTTCCCAATGTTTTTCAGACCGCGGCGCACCTACAAGTTTAGTATTTTGTCACGATGCCCCACCCTAGCTTTTTGGAAAAGAAACAGCCCAATGAAATAATCGATAGATAGGCACAAAAATTAAAACATCCAAAACATGAAACTGAGTTTTTTATTATATACACGTATATAACAATTCAAATTTGAAACAGAAAACAACCAGAGAGACTTAAGAAAAACAAAAATAAAATACAATAACTACTCAGTCAAATCAATGTGACGTATGAGCCTGGTGATCTCTACACAGTTTTTCAAAGCGAGGAATAAAGCCTGACACTGCTACTCTCATATCTTGCTCCATATTGATCCTTGAGCAATATTTGCTCAGCTAAATCTGAGTATCCAGCTTTAAACTAATATGATGTTGCAAACGGAATGAAAATTCCTAAAGCTTTTGAAGTAAAATTTAGATATTCATTTTGAATCGATAACCAAAACTCCACCAAACAGGTACTGGTGAATCTAGTTTTAAGATTGCTATCGCAGAGTTCAATGAGACTCTCTTCCTCTCACAATGTTAATTCTGGTGGAGCTTGTGCATGAAATGGATCTTGGATCCACGCAAACTTTCACACAAACTTCATCGTCTGCAAAGTATTTTGAAAACCATTCGATGAGTTTCGAAAGGTGTTCCGTGGAAACAGCCATCAGGTCTTATGAGGCAACCAATCCATTAGATACCGCATATTTATAAAATAGCGGTAACCAATCTTGAACACCACCTTCATTCGTCTTTTTTATCCACAACTGCAGTTTCCTTCTAAACGCCACAATCTTCTCCAATAGTTTCAGAATGTGCGTGTTGTTGCCTTGCAAAGTTAGATTAAATTTATTAAGTTTCTCAAATATGCTAGTTTCAGCAAAAAAATCTGTTTCAGCAAAATATATAGCGTTTTTATGACGTACTTGTTGTAAAAAAGTGCGAATTTCTTCATGTAATCCCAACACACGAAATAAGGCATTTCCACGTGAATCATGATCAGTAATCATGGATTGTAGTAATACAGCAGGGCCGTGTGTTTAGCTCCCATATCTGTGCATAGTTTTTTGAAAGTCTGGCCTTTAGCGGCCTAGTTTTTATGTAGTTTACTGCACCAATGAGAAACTCTAGTACTTGGTTCAATTCAGAGCTCAGTAATTTTGATGCAAGAGCTTCCCTATGGATGATACAATGGGTACACATAGCATTCGGAGCTTTTTTACGAATAAGCGCTTGTATTCCTCCATACCTGCCAGACATGAATCGAGCACCATCAGTACATACACATACACCAACATGTCAAGAATGTTACACAAGTCTTGGGCCTTCGCACTTTCGGTAATACTTTTGCAGAATAAAAGTTCTTCGACAACAATATTATGAGCCAGAAAGCGTACGCAACAAATAAAATGTGCATCATTATTACCGTCTTTCACTCTTTCTATTATTTGGTAGTTGCGATCCTCAGCTATGTCATGAATTGTTCGACTGATAGTATTGTTAGATAAAGTTACCTTGGAAACTAATTTTGCGACTGATTCTCCCACCACAATATTCACCATGTCGAGAGCAGCCAGTAAAATCAGCTCTTCTGCAATAGTTTTTTTGCATTTTTCCACCCTGTATGCCACCTTGAGCTTGCTGAGTAAACAGCTTTTTTGTTTTTATTAAATTTTGTATGGTCATAGTTGGATGAATCGTCTCGATATGTTCCTTTTTCTTACTCGGAAGCATACTTTCGGATGATAATATTTTCAAACAAAGCACACACTGCGGTTTTTCTTCATTGATTACTTCTATTGATACAAAGTTACTGCATATGCAGTTAAATGTTACAACGGGCCAAATGAACTAAGCACTCACGGCGCGGGCGCCCCTCACCAGGGCGCCGCAGCGCACACTTTGGGAACCCCGGAGCTACACCGAGTATTTCAAACTCAGGAGCTTGCTCCAGTTGATGGCAAACACCTGTAGTTGTTCATGCGAATTCCGGGTTGATAAGGTTTAATTTCGAAGGATGCTCGTACTACCACGGGGGCAAGGATAGGCCTGACCAGCGCTCTCCGTTATTTTTTTGATAAAAATCCGGATCCAAATTAGTGGGGGCTTACTTGACCCTTCTTGCCGATCATAGAGTCATAGCACTTGGAACTTCGTCCAGCTCTACATCGAGTTGAAACCATCAGGAAACTCCTTTTCTGTGTTTTAGGTTTAACCCAAAGCCTCCGTGAAGCTCCCACTAGGGGACTACCTCTAACAAGTCGGGCCCGGTTCGAAGTCCGGGCTGCCCTGACTCCCACTGGCGTCATTCTGAAGATGTTTGCGAGGAGACCAGTATTCACTCTGTCCCAATTCATTATTAGACTATGAGTACGTCGTTAATCGGCAAAACATTGATGGTTGGGCGGGGGACCCGTTCCTAGATACAGTATTATCTACAGTAGTACACTTAAAGCAGTACGACAACGCAGCTATGCCATAAAATATATGTTTCGCTGATACCTGCCTCTAGTGTGTTTTATATTCTTATTTTCAACTGCTTTGCTATTAAATTCTGTCCTTCCCAATGAAACCCAAATACACAAAAAAATAAAAAAATTAACTACAAACACCAGTAATTACCTTTGCAATGCTCGTATTTTTGACTTTAAATGAAGAGCGCAAAAACCATAGCAGTTAACTTTGTTCACATGTTAATCTTATGGATAACAAGCTTATAGCATATCTAATGACATCAAAGGACAAACTAACTTTCCTGCTTACCCATTATGACGAACGTTAAATTGAACTGTATCCCTGCCCCATCCGATAGTTATACGATGGCATGCACACATCCACTTCACGTATCATGGCGCAAGGGCACTGGAAAAAAAAGGAAGTTATTACTCGTATTTACATGCAGTAGCAATTTTGCCAACGTTGCTAGTTGGCCCCGTGTTGACATGACCGTCGCCGTCTCGCAATCACATGTCCAGAGGAAGTCCAACACCACCACCACAACAAGCGCAGCACCATGACAAAACGTCATCAGTAGGCGCCATATGTCAACTGGAAATGAATAAGCGCAGCAGTATCAGCATCAGTACCGGCGACTGACGCGGTGGTCCTAGCTCCCTTTCGCTATTTGGTTCCCCCCGCTTCCTTAACACTGGCAACTTGGTATGCCATCTGACTGTAGGTCCCGCAAAATCAATGATCGGACGACAGAACGGACGGATGGACCAGAGATAATTCCACTTGAAAGCACACAACAAACATAGCCACACACACGTGTGGAGCTTGACGTGAAGAAGCAAACTCTGCCCACCATTGCAACCACCCAGCGAAATTTCCTTCTTAAGATGTTGTAGGGATGCAGTACCATCTCTAAGGATTGTCATATAACAGAGAGGACCAAAGAGTCTGGTCTTGTGTACACCCATATGGATGAGGGAAGGCAGTCAGAGAATTGTGGGGATGGTTGTGGGGCACAACGACACATGGACAGCAGAATGGCGTTCACTACTCGACGTCGACAACGGTGTAATAAAATGACAAAGGAGTTGGAATGGGTGAGTTGGCTGTGCGCGGTACATTAAAGCTTCATATCTCAGAAAAGCAGTTGCTGCAGTGGCAGTGGCACCGACCCTGCTGCTGCAGCAGCAACAGCAGCAGAGTAAGCATATGAAAAACCCGCATCATCGTGGAGGACATGCATGAGAAGTCGCCCCATTGAAGGATAAACTGAAAAGACGACGCCAACCAATGATGACGACGTTGGCCGAAGCATGAAGGGTGAAGTAAGAAAAAGCTGGTAGACGCGAGCGGTATTTTTGTCGTTTTTGCTTGCTAAGGCTTTTCTTTTTTGTGTTCTGCTTTGGCTGGTAAAGGTTTTGTGCTAGTGCTCGTAGTTTTGAGGAAAATGAGAGCTGACGCGCACTGGTATCCGTAGCAGCAAAAAACGAAGAATGAAAATTCTCCTGTGACGGAGATGAGTCCTTTCTTTTATTTGAAAATTTTCAAAAGCCTTTGGTCGTGGTCTTTTTAGTCGTTTTGAGTTAAAAGAATTGGCAACCAATATAAGGTCATCTGTCCAGCAGTATGCGGAATGGTCAGTGCAGCAGGATATTTATGAAGGTAACCGCATTTGCTCTCGCAAAGTGGATAGTGGAAGTTTTATGCGAAGTTTGCAGTTTTTCATCAGCCATTCGTACGAGTGTTTGGAGATGCTTGTGAAGTCAAGTAGAATTATGGAGATGAAATTGAAAATTTTCTTACGACCAAGCTAAAGGTGCATTTACTTTTGATTCTCGAGTGATGGAAAAAATTATTTATTTCATGATTTCACTTACACAAACAGACAAGAGGAAGGACGCGTAAGATTAAATCAAAAATAAAATTTTGATTCACCCGGTTGGCTAATATGTTATTTGGTTATTCCAGTTCTTATTGTTCAAATCATTCTCTTAGTGTAGTGGAATTTGATTTTCCATAGATAGGATGTTTTTAACTGTTACTGTATCGATGTGGACATATCAGCTATGATATTCGGGCAAGCATTTCATTTTCCAGTATTTCCAAACACACTTGGCAAAGTAGGTATGCCATTTTAACATGCATAATTTCGAAACCGCAAAATATAAGAAGTGTGTCTTCGTAGATCGTGAAAAAGTGACAAATGTAAGCATCAACTTGTTGTTGCCCTAGTTGGAAGTTCTGCATTGGTTCGCAGCGGTTTTATCTCCTAAAAAACCCACCTTGATATAAAAATACTAAATTCGGCTTAATTCATTAACATAGAATGGCGCGAGCCATCCGGAATATCGGATAAATTCCCAGATGGAATCAACGGTGAAGAAAAATCCCGGAACAAATCAGACTTTAGACGGACTACTTCGACATATGTGGAGTTTAGGCCGGTAAGGATTTCCGAAAAAAGATCAGGGTCTTGGAGAATAGATAGTGGCAGATGAGCCTTTTATGAACCAACGGCAAAGCTCACATCTCCGAATGTGTTACTGGTTCCGGGCTAATCGACTCGTCGTCCTAGGGTTATCGAAAATGGATCTGCTTGCTTGTTGGAGGTTGTGCTTTAGGGTTAATTGCCTCGGATACGAACGGATCTACTGTTGACAACCCATGCAAACGATTTAAGGACAAGGAACTTTGGATCCGCACGTGGAATATAAGGTCTCTTAATCGGCCACGTACAGCCAAACAACTAACAGAAGCCCTACGCTGCTGCAATTCAGACATTTCTCCATCCGAAAAATGCAATGCGATGACCTGGCCCAGGATCTTCTCCAAAGAGGATAAACAACTGCAATATCTACAACGGTGAATGTTATTGACGGCAAAAGCAGCTGGTATTTGGAAGCGGATTTGTTTTTGGAGGCAGATTTATGCAAGAAATCTTGAGTTTCCGGCATGTGAACGAGCGCCTCATAGCAATCCGCGTCATGGTTATTGACATTAAAATTGTCCTTGGCAAGACACTCCTCCAGTATTATAGATATCCGAATGTTTCGAGGAGCCAATATCTGCTCGGACCATTATCTTGTTGTAACCAAGCTGCGGTTGCGGATATCTCGCACAACGCCAAGACAAGCTAATATTGTTAGGAATTTCGACGTTGAATCTTCGAAGAAGTTTTACCAAAAGGTCAAAACAAACATGCCATGGACACAAGCCCCGAACCGAAGCCTGTAGAGACAAATAAGGAAACATCGTAGTAGAGTCGCTGTCGATGCTTAGAATCTGGAAAGATTGGGAGAGAGCTGGACTTGTGCATAGGAGGTGAGGGATTGTCTCCTCTTCCTCCTCATCCATGCAGCTTCTGCAAAAGACGTTAGTAAACATGCCAAGCCTTCTTGCATGCTGTCCTATAAGGCAGTGTCCGGTGATGACACCTATGGCGCTAAAATGTTTTCTATTTAGAAGGATTAAACTCATGGAGCGGTTCAGATCTGGCTTTGGCCAGAGTAGCATGTCGATCCGACCGCCCATATATGGTTCGTTCTTCTGTTAGCATCCAGCCTTATTACTTGTTTGCACGTAGCGATAGGTATACCGATGTTTTCCATTTCAGGTGTGATAGATATAGTGGTTCCAATTTTGGCAAGTTCTTCGGCCCTACAGTTCCCTGGAACATCTCTATCTATAACTATCTATAACTGTCTTAGAGTAAAATGAACACGAGTTCAGGGATCTGATAGCGGCCTGGCTGACAGAAAAGATGCGGATATCCATTGCAGATATTACATTTTTCTTCAGCCAGGATGGAGCTTCCTTAATTGCCAGAATTTCCGCCTGGAAGATGTTACAGTGATTTGGGAGGCAGCAAGAGAGGTTAAGCTTATCAGTAAAAACACCATCACCAAACCCACTGACAGTTCTTCGGCCATCGGTGTAAAAGTGGTTTGAATTGTCATCCAGTAAGGCATTTTCCTACCGCAAGGATCTGGAGGGCATGCTTGCATGGAAGCCCTTGTCAAACCAGTGTTTGGGTGTGGTGTTGTCGATGTTTTTTGGTAGGTTCCTAGTACGTTAAGAACGTTTGCGTGGCCAAGAGGTTTATTTCCCACTGTCAAGTCATTTTAAGGCGAGTAGCTGCGTCCAGAGCTGCGGAGGGAGTAGTGCGTAGAGCTCCACTTATGCTCAGACATGCTGTTCTTTGGATTTTATTTAGCTTCCTACAGTTCTCTGCTTTGTCTAAGGCCTTCCTTCACACAACCACCCGAAGGTGAGTATCGGTCTTATGACCGAGATATATAGCCAATTGGTAATGCGAGGTTGGAGGCCCCATTTGTTACCGATGGCTTTTTTGCAAGAGAATAAAGCTGCTGCGGATTTCTTTACTCTTTCTTAAATGTTAGATTTCCAGCTAAGTTTCCATTCGAATATTAGACCCAGATATTTCGCTGTATCGGAGAATACCAAGCTGGTACCATTGATTGAGGGAGGGTCCATTCTCGGAATTTTGTATTTCCTAGAGAACAGGACAAGATATTTTATTCCCAGTTTATTCCCAGTCCACAGCGATCCGCCCAGCTAGTTAATATGTTAAGATTATACTGCAGTAGCGTTTGTATTCGAACTCTTCTAACTCAACCCATGTCTTTCCACGACTTGTGCAGTTCATTGTTGTGTCTTTCCGTCCATTTACTGTACATGCAAATAGGTCAGAATTTATATTGAATCAAAGTGATGTATATCCGAGCACTCCATTCTAACCTCATTGACAGCTAGATAGATGCCATCCTCTTACAAAAAAATTAATGATGAGCTCATTACTAACTTCATGCTATGTATGTTCTTTCGATTATGGTAACATTGTCACATATTTTTGAAAGATTATGACTCTGCCAGACCATCATCTTGCCGAAGTTATTTGTTGGTATAGAAGACCTCTATGATGATGAGCAGTATATATCCATCCAAAATGGTTACTGGTTTTTTCTTAGGCTTAAGATATGGACATAACAGGTCAGGCTTAGAATCTTGTAGACGTTATTGAGGAGACTAATATTTCTATAGTTAGCGCCGTTAAGGAGTCTCCCATCTGGAGGATCAAGAATGTCGCTCGACCTTATTTTGCAGAAGATTTGCTAGATGGTCCTTACATATAACTTGGCTATATTGACTGTGTCCCGTTTGTAATTATTCTCTAACGTGAATTCCGAATCCGGAAAATAATCTCGTTTAGCAGGCAACTTTCCAGTGAAAGGTCCCACATGATCCGCTTTTCAACACGGCTTCATTTGGAGACGGCGCAACAAGTTCCTCTCGTCCAAAATTGCTAAGACTGTGTTTAGTCGAATTTTATGTTTTCTCCGACAGTAGGAATTCGGAGGTCTTGGTGTAAGTTATTTCTTGTTGTTGCATGGACAATTTCTCTTAGCACTTTTTTTGTTTGTAATAAAAGAATGTTAAATTTAAATGAACAGATTTGGTGTCATTGAAGGCTATACATTTCATATACTTTATCGAGAGTGCTTTGCTTCTTCATCGGTGTTTCAATCAATCGTTTTACCAACTGCTAATGGAGCAGTGTCATCGGCAAATACAGCTAGAGTGGTTCAATCTCCTTGTGGCACGCTTCTCGTATATAGGAGATACAGAAGTGGGCCGAAAAAGCCCACGTTCCCTACGGAACGCTGGGTAAGATCTCTCCGAGTTTGACTCGAAAATTCTATTCTCAAGATACTGTGTCAGTATACTATTACAGGTCTAATCCTTCATACCACACATTACCAAAGGCTTACAAGTCATCAAGAAATAATTTTGGGCAAATTTTTATCAGATATCCTATGCACTATAATGGCAACGATAAGTATTAGGCCTCGTAGAAGTAGCATCTTCCGACAGGTGCTGGTTCTTTAAATAACGAGAATGAGGCTCTGCAGCCGAACATCTTGCATATCTGCTAACAAGCCCTACTTCAAGCATCCCCGTGGCGCCATATGGGGATCTCATTGGAGGTTGCGAAATGAAGGGGACAAATGGCATGCTTCCTGCGCCATAAATCAGGATAAGTGTCGGAAAAACAAAACAAGACCTTATCCGGGCTACTCCGACATATTTTGAGCTCAGGCCGGTAAGGATTTTAGTCAGGGTCTTAGAAAAGAGATGGTGGCGGACGAGCCCTATATGGGCCAACGGCAGCGCTCACATCCCGGAACAGGTTACTGGCTTCGGTGTAACCGACCCCTCTTCCGAAGGGCATTAAAAATGGAACTCTCCTCTAGCTTGGGGGTTGTGCTGAGGGGTAACTGGAAAAAATTAAGTTACGAAGCATCAACAAGCTTTGGATATGGTCGGATCTACTGTTAACAGCCCACGCGAACGATTTAAGGACAATAAGCTTCGGATATGCACGTGGAACGTTAGGCCCCTTAATAGACCACATGCAGCCGAACAACTAGCTGTCGACGGCAAAAGCAGCGCTTAATTGAATGCGGACTCGTCGTCGGAGGCAGGCTCAGACAAGAAGTCATGAGCTTTCAGCATGTAAGCGAGCTTCGGGCTATCTTCGGTCCCGTTCGCATTGACGGTGAATGGAGGAGGAGATACAATAATGAACTCTACGGACTGTACAGCGACCTCGACCTAACCAAAAGAGTGGTGATCCAAAGACTGAGATAGCTAGGTCATGTAGAGCGTGTGGACACCAATGCTCTGGTCCGAAAAGTCTTCGAATCCGCTCCCGAGGGACAGCGCAGTAGAGGAAGGCCAAGACTCATGTGGTGCACGCAAGTTGAAGGGGACCTCAGCCAACTTAGCGTGCGAAACTGGAGGCAGCTAGCCAGGGATCGAGCTGGCTGGAGACACTTGTTGACTGATGCCCACGTCCACTCCGGACTGTAGCGCCACTTAAAGTAAGCAAGATTCTATGCACCTGATCAATAGTGGAATGCTTACTCCTAAACCGAAACGGGTGATATGCGTCTTAGGATTAGGATGAGAACTGAAATCGGTCTATAGGACTTCTTGTTACTCAAAAGTTTTCCTAGTTTCAGGATCGTTTTGACCTTTTTAAACTGCATCTCTGATGGCTCTTTGGCAACCTTACCATTGGTCGTCTGTATTTTTTGTTGGCGGTGTAAGACTTTTTTGAAGATTCGGGGACTTTTAATCCATAAGGGCTTTGGTTTCTTATAACTGTAGCCCTATAGTGTTAAAATTCTTCGTGCAATGGTAACAACAAGTTAGTGGTCTGAGTCAATGTGAGCCTTTTAGTGAAACTTGGAAACTATAGGTCTGTCATATTTAAGATGTAGTTTCCATTGACTTTTGATGCTATCGTTGATTCAATAGTGTCTCTTAGTAGTAGCCGTACCTTTTAAGGCTAAGTCATTTCTCACGAGGCATTGAAGTTTTGTCTACTCGATACATGTGCTGAAAAGTTGGCTTGCGATTGGAAAAGGACGTTTCCCGTGACTATCATGTGCAAGTATAACAAAATAATTAATACAATTAATGTCCAGGTTACAGTTACAGTACTAGGGATTGGAAATTTTATTCAACAATATTCGGTTAATACGAATTGCTTACATAAGAGCCAAGACATTTGTATCTTAATATATACTTGCATGTATGTTTCACCATATTATCTGCTTTCGGAATGCTGTTCAATGCGATTGGTTATTTAGTCGTACGTAGCTTTGCTACCTGCCTCTCATGTATTGAAACTAACAATACTGAAAGTTCCGGAAAAGTCATGTTACTGACCGACAGCAACACCATGGAAACATTTCATTTCACTAAAGTGATTAAATTGTCAAAATAATTGACCGTGAAAGAGGTAGTTGCTGCTACTCGCTATTAAAAAATAGTTCATTGGCAGCCAATTAATCTACAGTCATTGCCCACCAACAGCACCCATGTACGGGTAATCATCAACATCCAACATTCAACATTCAACATTCAAGATTCAAGATCCAAGAAGCAAGAAGCAATTTGATCCTCGACTTACGCACGCATTTGCCTATGTACGAGTGTATCCCGACTACAAGTAGATAGATACATAAAACCCGCAGTGTCATTGCAGATACTTCCACGAAAATTCACTCATCGTTGGCTACCACCACAGGCTACATATTCTTCAGTCAAGTCAAGCAACAAACACACCACCGAAGCGATGCGAAAATTAAAAATCGCGTGTTCGTAATTTCCGTCGAACGAATTATTGCGGCAGCGCCAAGATATTGAATTGCATTTGAGATGGCCAAGAAAAACCTTGGGAGCCTCTGGACATGTCGATACCCATCCGCTTCAGTTTTTTTCTTATTTATTCTCTTCCAATATCCTCTGACAATTTTTTTTGTTTTACTCGTATTCTGTAATTTTTGCTCTCTTTTCGTTAATCCGTCAATTGAGGTGAAATAAAACAAAAAAAAAATGCGAAATGAAAACTAAACCAAATGCACCCCAGTCCAGAGAGGATGGATGGACATGAAGCCACCGCCAATTGAGATGACAGGAAGAGGCTAAAATCTCGTGGTTGGCGGTTAGACGAAGAAAACAATACTGCTGCCGTCGTTGTGTTGATGTCTTGGATGCCACCACCTCGCCAACCACACTAAGGCTTCACCGGTTCTACACTCTCATTATCGCGAAATTTCTCATGATCATTGTTGCGAACAGTTTAGTAGCATGACGGGACGGCACAGGAGTTCAAGTCACTCAGTGCAGGTCTTCAGGTAACAATCAGTGGGGGGGGGGGGGGAAATGCAATAAAACCTGCAGGATAGGAAACAGGGTAGTGGCTTTGCTTCATGCAAACATTGATGCACATCTCGTGCCAGAAGTTTTTGCAAGCGACGGAGATATGCTCTGGAAGTAGGGCACTTGTCTTCTTAAGGGGGGATTGGCGCGTTCTGCCGACTAACAATTGACGACGACTGGAATGTAAAATACGAGAACGAGTACGAGTTACTTCTGCAGTGTTTTTGTAGAAAAAAAAACAAATTCAAGCCTCCATTAGACAGGTAAAAGCCTGAGGCGTGGTGGTGGTTTACGTATCGATTTATCGCATTTGCATGTGAACACTGCAATTGTTTGAAGAAAAACGCATCAGTCAGTGGCACTTTTCTTTATTCTGGGGATCTAAATATGCCGGATGTAGTTAGGAACTTCATTTGGAATTTGATTATTTAAATATTTAAATAGAAGAGCTAAAATTTATTTTTGAAAAGCTGAGCAAGTTTAACAATTGCTTTAGCCGTGATATTGCTGTTTATTGCATCAGTAGAAACATTTGGTTGGACTGACCTTTACCTATAATTGATGAACTGATGAAAGTAGGACTCTCTATATTCTCCGGATTATGGTGTGCCAAGTATAAATAATGGAGCACAGAGCGCCAAATATAATGAATAACGCCTGCTAATTTGGTCTTACTATTATATTTCTATATTTCTATTACTCGTACTATAAAAATTTCGACAATTATATTGATTTGAAACTGTGTACTACTTAAATATGTGCTCTAAAACTCAGACAGCTCATTCAGTTAATTCTCACTAAACCGACGTTTTTCTCTTTTCGAAAGTCTGTCAGCTTTCTGGGGCTAGCAAGATATGGACCACATTACAGAGAAGGGTTATTCGGATCTTAACGGCCATGATGAATCTAGTCATTCCCGCACCCCATGTGAACTTTACTTGATTGACCATTTCCAGAGGTAAGAACTGAAGAACAACTTTTCTTGGCTTTCTCTAGCACGCCTGGCAGCCAAGGATAAATCTTTCTCTATCTTGGAAAACTAGAACCCGTCAGTGAACATATGGCTTTCGTAGCAAAAGATCCACCGGCTTGTTAGAAGAGAATTTTTGGATTTGAAATCGATGAACCAATTTTTGAATGAATTAAGAATTGTCTTTGGGATCATTCAATTCAATGTCCAAGTTGTTTCTGACAGTTTCAAGAACATGCATCAGGGGTCCATTCTGTCTCAGAAACTCTTTTTTATTTTTATCAATAATCCACTTTCAATAGAGAAAGGAATTCGTTGTTATAGAATGGAAACGGCAGCATATGTAACGGTCATTTCTGAATTTTCAACATAGGTATGCAACTAATTGCGGCGTCATCAACCGAGTAAAGTTTAATGCTTCCAAACTCCAATGCTGTCCCCAACCATTTAAACGGAATCTTAGCATCATTTTCAATGTTGAGCAATATTTTAAAATAATGCTGCTTCAGTATGCAATTTTCGTGCAAAATACGGTTGAATTAGTTACTTTACTTCAAAAACTGTGAATAGATTAATTTAAAAATTCAGGGAGACTAGATCAATTTGTGATATCAGATACTCTAGAATTCGTTTAACAAGGTATTTATTATGAAAAATATCGAAACAGTTCGCAAGAGTATTACTGAAAGTCCAGGAACATGAAATTGGACATTTCGAGGAGTTATTTAAAGCGCAAATTCACGAAAGATTTAATGCATACAAAACGCGATTGACTCAAAAACTGAAGTCAGGCACAGCGAGTTCGTTTAATAGATTAATAACTTACAAACTTACTTACTCTAAGTGACGCTACAGTCCGGGATGGACCTGGGCTTCAATCAACATGCGTCTCCAGCTAGCTCGATCTTTTATAGCTGTCTCCAGTCTCGCCCGCTTACGATCGAAGACTTTTCGTAGCGTTGATGTCCATCTGCTATACATTACCCATCCATCTCCAGCGTTGATTCTTCACGCTTTTGACTAGGGCGATGTCGCAGTACAGTCCGTACAGTTCGTCGTTGTATCAACTCCTCCACTCATCGTCTATGAAGACGGGACCGAAGACCCCTTGAAGAATTTCCTCTCAAAGCAGCCATCCATTTTTGATAATGTTAATGCCCCTGCGCCGTAGATAAGGACTGGGATTACAAGGTCTTATAAAGGGTAACTTTTGTTGTTCGAAAGAGGGCTTTGCTAGTTGATTGCCCTCTTAGCTCAAGGAAGCAACGATTGGCAAGAGTTATTTTCGTTGGGGTTGATTCGTTTGCAACAACTGTCAACAGTGGATCCGTCCGTATCCGATTCCTGTCGCTGCTTCGTAACTTTCATCTATTTTCCATGGTCGGGAAATTACTCAGGAGATACAACCCCAGTTCCATTTTTGATTTGATTAGACTGAAGCCAGTAATCCGTTCGGGAACGTGAGCACTGCTGTTGGTCCATCTCTTTTTTTCAAGACCCTGACTCAGTAATCCTTACCTGCCTGAGCACCAAATATGTCGGAGTAGCCCGGCAAAGGTCTCATTTGTTCCAGGATTTATTTTCACCGTTGATTCCATTTATACCTAGTCAAGTCATAAATATTGGTACACAACTGAATTCACTCATTACGAATGCAACACTGAGCGCATCCATTTCGTATTGATTGCGATTTGACAGTTGATATTTATGCTTCATTGTGACATAAAAAGTTTTTGACATTAATTGCTTACAATCATGGAATGGGGACATCGAAAATCGTATTGTTGTAGTTGGCCTACCTCAATGCAACATGGAAAAGGCGATATCCTTAGGACGTTGCGACCACTTGGAATCACTCGCAATTTTGTGTATCGTGCTGTGAAGCTGTTTGTGGAGTACGAGACCGTCAAAGATCCGGCCATCCGCCCACTGTGAGAACTAAGAAAGCGATCGAAGCCGTGAAGAAACGAATCGACCGAAAACCGCTGCGAAAACAGAAAATCTTGTCGCGGGAAATGCAAATTTCGCAAAAATCTATGTCCCGCATTATCAAAGAAGATTTAGGACGCGGCGCGTACAAGCGACATACCGGACACCTGCGCACGGCCGCATTTAAGGAAAAACGCAAGCGAAGATCGAAAGCGTTGCTCAGCCGGTACACGAAGAACGCTCACAGAAAAATTCTGTTTACTGACGAGAAAATCTTTACCACAGTAGAATCGTTCAATAAGCAGAAGGATCATGTGTATGCTCGGTCATTCAGAGAAGCATCCCAACTCATGCCGAGGGTTCAAAGAGGCCACCATCCCGCGTCTGTAATGGTATGGTGCGGAGTTTGCTACGATGGCGTTACCAAGCTCCATTTTTGCGAGAAAGGAGTGAAAACATCGGCCAAAGTATATCAATCGACTGTCTTGGAACCCATTGTGAAGTCTCTCAACCAATCAATCTTCAACAACAAGCCATGGGCTTTCCTCTGCTCCAGCTCACAAAGCAAAAACGACCCAACTGTGGCTCAAAAACAACGTTCCGGACTTCATACCAACGGATGAATGCCCAGCTGGTAGTCCAGACCTGAACCCGTTGGATTAAAAGTTTTGGTCCGTATTAGAGGGCATGGCCTACTCTACTCGAAACTAAAATATTGAGTCGTTGAAGCGAGCCGTACAGTGGACAATTTCCCCTACATGAAGTGCGTCTCGCAATCGATGAGTGGCCACATGGTCTTAAGTCGTGCTGGAAGGCAAATGGAAGTCATTTCGAATAAGTTGTTCTAAGATTTGTAGCCATTGAAAAACCCAATAAAAACAAAATAAAATTATTTAAATATTAATTCGTTTACATTTGGCGCTGATTTTTCTTTGTACCAGTATTTATGACTTGACTAGGTAGTCATCAGATGGTGCCATATCCATACTACCGCCCGAGAAAAAGAAACAACTTAATTCTTGCATGGGCCATTTCCTGGACGTATAATTTTTAATTTTGGTGATCAGGATTGGCCTATATCAAATGATTCAACTTTATTAGATCGATTTCTTTGAGTTTTTTCTTGAGTCTATTACACCTGTTACAAGCCATAATCAGTCAAAATAGGAATACAATTTATGGTGCTCGTAGGAACCCTTTGCAGGGGCGGATCCAGACAATTTTCTCGAAGGGGTTCTTTTTCAATATTAATTTTAACATAATATTAATATTAAAAAAAAATGTTTACAAGCAATTAGCATCTTAAATAAAATTGAATATTCTGAACTCATTAAAAATTCGTTATTGGGATTATAACATTATATTCATCCTTAATACAATGTTTATTAAACATCAACGACATCTCATCACCTATAACAGCGGAGGCCACGAAATGCAAATAGATTATCACCTCTGCAAAATGTCGATGAGAAACCGTGTTAAGGACTGTAAAGTAATACTTGGAGAATCGCTAGTAAGCCAACACCATCTGCTCATTACAGAATTCTTCACAGCGGAGCCACCGAAAACACGGGCATCGTTTGGAAAGCCAAAAATCCGGTGGTATAATCTATCGAAGGAACGAAGCGCAAGATTTATCGCACTGGCTAAAGAAGTACTTCACAATATAAACGGTATCGCAGACTCACTTAGCCTGCAAGAAATGTGGAACAGCATGCACGAGGAATGCATAACACTCGCAAAGTCCCATCTGTGGACTATATCGAAATACCATCACGTCGGCAAAGAAACATGGTGGTGAAATGTCGAAATCAAACGAGCTTTGGCCGACAAGAAGAGTGCATTCCAAGCGTGGACAAAATGCGATCGGAACGACGATATCGAAAAAGCTCGACTGGCTCTTGAATACGAGCGTCTTAAAAAGATCGCAAAGAAAGTCCTGCCTCGAACTCGAGCGGCAGAAGCGGAAAACCTGTACCAGGAGTTGGAGCAAATATCCTCATGATCGGCGGACAGAAGACAAGCTATCCAAGAAGTTCAAACGTCGTACAACACTAAAATGCCAAATATTTTTAAGCTCGCTGTACAGAGGAGAAAAAATTCAATGGAAATAACCTCGCCGAAATACATCAAAAACGCAGACGGTCGCTTACTAACAAATGAAAAGGAAATTTGTGACCGGTGGCTTGAATACTGCAAGGAGTTGCTTAGCAAACAGTTTCCACGTGATACCGTGCCGACAGCTGGTCTATTCGAGGAGGAAGTTTCGGACTTTTCAATCGAAGAAATAAGTATAGCAATTGGAAAAATGAAGCGGGGGAAAACGGCGGGACCAGACAGCATTCCATCAGAGTTTTGGTCGAAGATGGAGGGGATCGGCAGCGTTTGGCTATCGAAACTTTTAAATAAATTGAAATGTGGACAACCTATGCCGAATCAATGGAGAAGTAGCTTCTTGGTTCCATTATACAAAGGAAAAGGCGACACTCGAGAATGCAACAACTACCGTTCAATCAAGCTTATGTCACACACAATGAAAATCGTGGAAAGAGTCTTAAACGAACGTCTTCGGCAAATAATAAAGCTCGACAATAGCCAGTGTGGATTTTTGGAAGGAAGATCCTTGGTGGACGCTATCCAAAGCCTACGAATAATAATGGAAAGGCACCGAGATTCGTCTAAGGACTTACACATGGTATTTATAGACCTCGAGAAAGCATTCGATAGAGTGCCTAGGGATCTCATATTGGCCGCGCTGAGGTCTCAAAACGTACCGGAAACGTATGTTAGAATAATACAAGACATGTACGGAAACGTGAAAACTGCGGTTAAAAGATCTGCTGGACTAACGAGAGAATTTCCAGTTAATGTCGGAGTGCATCAAGGAAGCGTCCTTAGCCCTTTCCTCTTTAACGTAGTATTCGACTATCTTTTAAAAGACTGCATGCGCGAACCAAATGTAACGCCAATTCTCTTCGCTGACGACGCAATTATACTTAGCGATAACGTCGAAGATTTACAGAAGGCCTTAGATTCATGGAGAAATGCGCTAGAGAGAAACGGGTTTAAAATAAGTCGTTCAAAGACGGAGCATTTGACGTGCCCATTTGCGCATCCGTTGCGACCTGTTCCGGATATAATGTTAGACGGAATAGTTCTTCCGAAAAGCACTATCTTTAAGTACTTAGGATCAATCGTTAACATGGAAGCGAAATGTGACGACGACGTAAACCCCAGAGTGAGTGTGGGATGGATGAAATGGCGGGAAAATTCGGGAATCTTTTGCGACCGAAAATGTCCACTTAAATTAAAGGGGAAACTCTACACCACGGTTGTTAGACCAGCTCTTATATACGGTTCACAGTGCTGGACAATGTACGAAGCGTTTAAAAACAAAATGACGGCAGCGGAAATGAAAATGTTAAGGATGTCTAGTGGAGTCACTAAACGCGATTGTATTAGATCTACGCGTATAAGAGGAAGTCTACATATAAAGAATTCGGTAACCGAACAACTTGAGGCGAATAGAAGAAGTTGGTATTGCCACGTTCAAAGAAGATCTGCGGAAAATCCGGTTAAAAAGGCACTATCAACTACGGTCACTCCAACTGTAAGAAAACGAGGTCGGAAAAAGAATTCCTGGATTTCTCGGATGGCAAATGCGCAACAACGCCTGGGGCTTACCACTGAAGCGATCCAGGACCGAGCATTATGTAGACGCGTTCTGCGGTCTGCGACATTAGCCAACCCCATAAGCGGAGCAGCAGCGATGCAGTAAAAATGGGAAACTCGTTACGCATAAGTTCGTATAACGAGGAAAGGGTTAATAAAAGGATAAGAAGAAGAAGAACATTATATTCATCCTTCTTGGCGTTTTTGAGCCCACAATACACTCCCTCCTTGCGGGATGGGACCCACCAGATGACCTTGTTTTATTGCTATTTTCACCATCATCTTGCTTTAAATGATCATCAGCTTATGCCCATATTATAAAATATCCTGTCTTGACTGTCTTGATCTCTCCTAAGCCACACAGCTTGCTTATGAAGTGGCCCGGTGAACGTTAAATTGTCTAGCTAATTTAAGGTGAAAACATTCAAATCCAACGTACATCAGTATTTCTCTTTCTTTTTGTTTCTTCGCCCAGACTATGCGCGACCAGTTGAAGGCTACATAAACTGAACAATTATAAAAGAAGAAAATTGACAAATCGGCAAAGCAAATCGATTTCAAACCTCCCAACACTATTCCTCCCACCAAAAAACACAAAACCCAATTCTCGTTATTGAAAGTAAAATTTGCACGTTAACATTTCCTCACAATTTGCACTAATTTTTTTAAAGCGTCAATTTTGTTTAAAACCGCAAGATTTGGTTACTCACAAAAATCTCTAGTAATTATTGTTATAAAATTCCACATGATGATTACGATAATTCAGTTAAGCCACACCGCGGTTTTCGGCAACAGCCTACAGTCGACAGTAAGTCGGTAATTATTTTAATAACAGTTATTGCATATCCAAAGTGTAAAAAAAAGGACTCGCACGCACGCAAAAACGGAAGACATTACGCAGCAACATGCTGGATTGTTGCTTCTTGTTGAAATGCAAGCCAAAGTAGATGTGGATTGATGCTTACTGTGCGTCGGATATCTTTAATGATTATCTAAAAAAAAAAAAAAAACAAAAAAAAAAGCAGTCACCTTATGTCGATTGATTGATCTGCGATATGATTGCGTAATTGCTAGTTTAGTTGAAAAATTCAAGGCGCACTTCCAGAGGTCAATGTGTTGCTCTTATTCGTATTATTGACAATTGGACTGAAACGAATTAATGATCGTTTCGCCATGTGGTACTATGTTAGTTGTTGGTTCCTTTTGGTCAGCGATAAAACAATTTGTATCCATTGAGTCATTGGAAAGTATACGAAAATTTGTAAAATATTTTTAAATACGAGGTGTACTCGTATATATTGAAAATGCAAACGACTTTTCTTACAGCGTATTTCCTTATAAAAGTAGTTAAAGGTGGCTTTATTTTAAAGCATGGATTACTTCTACTGCGATTAAGATTCTATTTAAAAGGTGCTCGTGGAATCGGAAAATCCACAGAAGCAGTTCAGCAAATTAAATTTAAAGCACTCAAGTGCATGTAAGAAAACATCCACTTCAAAGCCGTTGCATAATGTTAAGTTAAAGACCTAAAGACTAAAATATGTTCTGCAAACCTATTTTAAAGAGGGCCTAGTTGCAATTTGTTAGACATCAAGGTTCAGTAGACTCTCAGTCCAATAAGTACATATCAACTGAAGAAGCATTTCATTGAACTTAATTTGAAACAACGAATTAATATAAGAAAAAAAAAATAGTATTGGACCCAAAATGGAGCCTTGAGGTACACCTAGATTTATAGTATCGACAGCCCTACTGATACCATCGCACTTCACACTTTGTGTTCTGTTACTCAATCAGGTCTTCATTCTAAGATTAAACCTCGGAAAACACTCTTTTCCAACTTGTTAAACAGAGTTTTCCTAGTTCCAGGAGTATCGATCATCTCCAGGTGTTATTGGGACGGCCTCTGGATCTTTGCCTTGAAATTTCCACTCTATCGCCATTCTGGTAATGCTGTCGGCTTTCTTCCTGATGGTACATATGTCCGATCCATTTCCATTTGCGTCTCTTGATCTGTATCGCAATTGGTTCCTCTCTTGTCATTTCCAACATATCCAGGTTCCTGATGATGTTTGGTCAGAATATTCGATACTGGTATGGAGAAATTTGCTGATGAATACCTGAAGTTACTGTATAATGTTGTTGGTAATCAACCAGGATTCGCTGCCATATATCAGTACTGACTTGTCACATGAGTTGAATATTCTGAGCTTCGTGTTCCTGGAAATCTGGGAACTCCTCCATATACATAGGTCATAATTGGCCAAATGCTGCTCTTGCTTTTTGAAGTCTGTTATCAACGTCTGCTTCTGCGTCGCTGTCTGTTGTTATTATACTATTTAGATAGCAGAAGCTTCGACGGGGTTTCCTTTGACGGTAAAGTCTCCTCTGCTGCAGGTGTTGATCCTCATGGCCTTAGTCTTCTGGATATTTATCTCCAATGCAAGGTGTCCTAATTTAGATTGGATGCCACTGAGCTTATGTGATAGAAGACAAATATCGTCCGCATAGTCTAAGTCCTCGAGTTGTCATGTGAGACTTATCTCATAATTTCATCTAGTACAATTGTGAACAGTTGAGGTGAGAGTGAGCATCCTTGCTTTACACCTGTATTTGTACTGAAAGAGTCACTGATGATTCCATTATGTAGTACCACGAGATCCGAATCTTTGTACATTACTCTGATGATGTTAACTACTCGTATTTTTTGGGGTACTCCTTTCTTAAACGCAGAGTGTTGGCTTGGTCTACGCAGCTTCTATGTGGGCGGAAGCCAGCCTGTTCATCTCGTAGATTTCCTTTGATTTTGTTTTGAAGTCCCCCTTGAATGATTGTTGCAAGTATTTTGTATATGGAGTTAAGTAGTGTTATTCCTCTCCAGTTGCTGCATTCTTTCAGGTCGCCCTTCTTTGGTAAGTTCACGATTATGCATTTCTTCCAAGATGAGGGTATTCTTTCTTCTTTCCATGTCTTTTTGATGTGAGGGTATAGAAGTTCTGCTGTCAGCGCGTAGCAATTCGGCTGTGATACCATGCTTTATATGATGAGAGATAGCCTCCTTTATCTCATTGTTAGCTGTCACGGTTGAAAATTTAAAGGGGATTCGTTGATTGATTAATATTTGCATCACTGATAAGTTTAATCACACAGTTTTAAACTTGAAAAAAAGTGCAATAAAGTCTTAACGGCATCTAGTCGATCCAATTTTGGGTGGAAAATTGCTTTTCATATTAAGACCAGATCAGATCGAGTTTTAGTAAATCTAGACATTTCACAATATTTTGGCGAAATCGAATATGTGGTCATTTCAGCGTAAATTGTCATTGACACATACATATACCGATAATGGGAAGTTTTTAAGTTTCGACCATTCAAGTGCCATTCATGAATAATCGCTGAGTGTTCAAATTTCGCTTAAACTAGTTATGTTGCTAATACCAGAATCGAATGTGCTTAGCATACGCTGCGGTTCCTTTTCTGGAGCCGGAAAGCAGTGTACTCACTGTCCTCGGTAAAGGAACGTTTGTTTTGGATTTAAAAAAACAGACAAGAGATTGATGACAAACTGTAGCAGAGCCCTTGGGCACAAAAGAACATATTTTGTCTATATTGGACTTGAAACCGGACATGGAAAGAGTCGGGAATCTCAAAATGCACGCATTTTCGACAAAACTCTGATGACAAAATCAAACGATAAAATTGACACAAAAAAGTGCGTATTAGGAAACTTCCTGCCGAATGCAGCACTGGTTGAACTGGTGAAATTAAAACTTTTGGCTACAAATTGTTAACAATTGTCATAAAATAGTCGTTGGAACCCTTCAATAGTTTTTTTTATTTATCTGTGACACCAGAACCATTATAATGAATACATATGAGGTTTTTAGGGTTTGGGGATTTATTTAAAAGAATGTTGACTACCTCTTATTCCTCTTTAATATTGGCCTGAACTATCTCAGGTCTTACTTTGTAAAACTTGCCACGATATACTTTAATTCCAGCAACAGCTTAGTCAACGCTGCGACGACAGTGTTGTGAAGACGCTCGGCTTGACCATTTCCACGGGGAACAACAACCGGCTTTCATGCCGTGATCTTTGCAATAATCTTAAAACTTGTTAGAGGTAAAGACTCCTCCTCTGTCGGTTATAAAGTTCTGCGGATAGCCGAATGTCTCAGCAATAACCTCCATCCTCATCATAACCTCATCCGACCCCAGACTTTTTGTTTGAAAAAGCCAGCAGAACTTCATCCATCTATAAATGCCAAGATGTAGCGATAGCCCTTCTTCGTGTCTTGCATCGGGCCCAGATGATCGATATGCAAAGTTGCATGTGGTGTGTCGCTTTTTGGTATTGGATGCAATAGCCCTTCCGCTTTAACACTCTTTCTGTTCGCCAAAATACATTTTACGCAGCTGGAAACACACAAACGCTCTATACGTCGGTCAAGATGTGGGATAAAGAATGCTTTCTCCAGAATCTCCTTCATTTTTCGAGCTCGGAAATGCCTTCTCTCGTGAGTATCTCGAATGATGGAACACCTAATGGTTTCTGTAACGACAAAGACAAGACAAAGACAAAAAAGAACTATTGACATTCTTATATAACAAACCATGATGGGCTGTGTAGTCCTTATAAGGGTCCTCCTTAAGAACATTGAGAATGGCACTTATACCCTCGTCCTTCCGCTGAGCATCAGTCAATTTTTTGAGGGCAGATAACACAAGATTACAAGATTTTTTAGAAAAGGTACGAAATAAACCGCAAAATCGGAAAACCAAGAAAAGCTTATAAGAAAGATACAAGAATATTAAAATCATTTCTCAAGCTTCTACTTCATTATCTGTTACGTACCTGTGCGAGTAGTCTGAGAGTTAAAAAAATTAGATCAACACTTTGTAAAGGATAATTATTTTAGAGGTACTTTTCCAAAAATAAAAAATAAATCATCAGAAAATTTGATTTTATTTTTAGATTTCTGAGAGCTATATCTTTCAGATGTTTGCAGTTACTTCGGCTAACATGGTCCAATTTCAAGTTCAAAATTTGTTTGAACAATGATTTGAATAATGTAAGCCTTCGATTCCTCAATCGTAGCCTGCTTATTCATCTAGACTTTGGAATGTACGTAGCCGCAATCGATAAGTTCTAGTAATATGATTTCAAATGATCTATGCTGCTAATTAGACTGTTCACCAAATTCTTCTCACAACAAACCAAGGATTTAACGGGCTGTGTGACAAATGGCACTATCTTGTTGGAAACAAAAGTTGTCGGGATCATAGGCTTCAATTTCAGTCAACAAATGGTTCGTTATTATGGTCATTCGTAGCAATGTTCCGGCCAGCCTCAATTTTGAAGCAATATGGACCGATGATCTCACAAACTCATAAACTACACTAAATACAGTTATTAAGCAACAAACGGGCGTCATCGGCAAACAAAATTTTTTTCGAAAAATTCTTGAAGCTTTTCAAGAGCCCAACGAAGTAAGTCGGCCGGCTTTAGTTCTTTCACGACTTGTACTTGTATGCTTTGAAACCAACATCCTGACGTAAAATACGTCAAGCAGTGGCATATGACAATCCAAGGGCATAATGATCAAGGTCATCATGTACACTCTCCGCTACAGGAGCTATATTTTCTTCGCTACGTGCTTATTTGGTCGCGTATTGTGCAATAAAGAAAATTGTGCTTCAAACATGAATAGCATTATCTAAATGGAAGTGATAATAGATCTGATCGTTGATAGTAGAATTCCCTCGAAAATTGTTGATTAACTCTCTTCTCACGAGGGGAATTATCAGTAAAAAGCTTCGCTGATCCCAAGAAAGAAGACAGTGCAGTTAATGTAGAACACAAAATGTAATTATTTTCTTCATATACAAAGTTAAGTAATCAAGAAAATTACCAAGAGGCTGTGAAGCTGTATAATTGCTTAACACCTGGCCAATCTAAGAGACATAGTGTAAACTTCTGGAAAGGCATTGAGGTACACAGGTAGTCTAAACTTCGATTTCTTTAAAGATTAATTGCAGTATGTTAACTTCGAGCCGGTTTGCTATAGAATTCAAACTAACAAGTAAATAAGCTAAAATATTGACTGCATCGTGGAATCCTCTTTTTTTCAAATTGGCTTAAATTTTGCATTCTCGAACAGGGTGTATCTAATACTTTTATAAGCTGAGAGCGTGTTCGCCAAACAACTCACACTAAATACTATAATGCCTGTTGCATTATGAGAACAGCTACAGGGTGGGTCAGTAAGTATAAAATAACGTCTGAAGATCATCATCTTGTTGTTGGAGTTCGTGCAGGAGATCGTAATCTATAACGCGCGTGGATGTGATGGCGTTGATGCGTGATAGCGTATCCGCGCCAGGAATGTACCTGATGTCAGAAGAGAACTGTTGCTAAAGAGCAGCACCTATGGCGACGTCGGATGCATCAACCATCAAAATCAGTTGACAGTTTGAATTGGGGTGTGCCAGCGTGAGTAACTCTGAATTTTTCGAAAGCTGAATTTTTGTCGTCTGTCCACTCGATTCTGCTACGGTCGTTCTTTTTGTTGCCTATTATGAGACTTTGTAGGATCGGTAAAAATCTGCGATAGAAATTCACTGTAGCAAGGAAACGACGGAGCTCGCACACCAACTCAGGTCGTTTGAAACTTCGGATGATGTCGATTTTTTCGGGTAGGGGTCCTTATACCACTTTCACTAACCATGTGTCCCAAAAATTTACTTCAGATTTCCCAAACTGGCACTTGTTCACATTGAAGTCAATTCCGTTGTTTCTTAGACTTTGAAACACTTCTCGAAGATGCTTTAGGTGTTCGTCTCTGTTGCGCGATGCAATAATTATGACGTCGATATAAGCACGTACGAAACTCAAGCCGCTCGAGATGTCGTCCATAAAATACTGGAAAGTCTGGCCAGCGTTGCGTAGTCCAAACGTCATATTGAAAAGTTCATATAATCCAAACGGCGTGATGATAGCGGTCTTTGGGATGTCGTCTTCCTCTACATGGATTTGGTGGTACGCGCGTCTTAGGTCGATCGTGAAAAAAACCTTCTGGTCGTTTAGAAAAAACGTGAAATCTTGGATGTTTGGTACGGGATATTTATCTGTTTCGGTCACTGCATTCAATCCATGGAAATCTCCACACGGACGCCACTCCGCGTTTCCTTTTGACACCATATGCAAAGGGCTGGCCCATGGACTCTTTGATGGGCGGTAGATTCCCTGGTCGATCATCGTCTGGAATTCTATTTTGGTTATTTTCAGCATTTGTGGTGACAGCCGTCGTGCTGTTGAATATTTTGGCGGGCCTCTTATGACTATGTGATAAGTAACGTTGTGCAATGCTTGTTTCGATGTGGCCGATTGTTGGGTGATGGTTTTAAACTCTGAAAGAAGCGAGTTATACGGAAATTCACAACAGATATTTGTTAATTTAAGAAAGTCTATACGGACTAAACTACCACTGGATTTGATGTAAGTCGTTTGTTCGATTAAGCGCTTATACTTCAGATCTACGAGTATGTCGAAATAGCGAAGAAAGTCTGCTCCTAGAATTGCGCATTGCACTTCAGCAGTTGTAAAAGTCCGTCTAAAATCTCGCCTTAACTGATGGAAGAACCGAAATATCGGCACCAGTGTCAACAAAAAATTTTGTATTTGTTACAGGATCTTTGACAAATAAGCGGGAAGTAAGTTGGCTGCTGTCAGATGCCGCTTTAAATGGCAGGCCTTTAAGTTTTCCTGTTTTTTTTGAAGACCTTTCAAAAGAGCAAGGAAGACGACAATCTCTTGCTTTAGATCCATGCTGATTGTGGTACCAACAGTAGTCGTCTCGACTATTGCTTGATTTGGACCGTCTACGAGGTGCATTTTGGTTTCTAAAAGCTGAGCGTGAACGGCTTAGACGATGTGTTATTACGGATACACAGCATTTCAACTCATCTATTTGCTGTGTGAGATGGGTAATTTTATACTCTATTTCGGTTTGCGTGAGTGAAACGGACGATGGTTTCCCTTCGACGGCAGCAATATATGCTGTCTCACTTACCTCTGCTATCTTGTCAGCCAGCTCAGCAACATGAGATAGCTCTTCTTTGCTAACACTTATAATACCGCGCATGTTCTGCGGTAAACGCAACCAGAGTGATTTAAAAAGGTCGCTGCTAACGGATTTCCCAGCCAACTCTTTTTGTTTTTTGTCTCCTAACTCGATGTCTTGCAATAGTTTGTGTAGACGTTTGTGCTCTCAATCGGCAAATTGGGAAGTGAGTGTCTTTTAGCTTGCCGTACAGGTTCTGTGCTGGTGGATTCAAACAAATGTCACTCACTTGGGTCAAAATGCAGCTTTCTACTGCAGCTACTACTGTGTGGTGCTTTGTAACGTCGTTTCGTATGCCCGATATGATGAATTGTGATTCTTCTTGTGAGAACCAAAGCTGTGGTTGGAGGAATTTTTACCGACATTTTTGAGATTTCCGCAGTGCATTCTCCACTAGGCTCGATTTGTTGTGCTGGCTAGTTGCGCTGGGAAACTGGATGTCTCGGTTTGTCGTTTCTTCCATCGGGATCGTTGAGGTTATCTTGATCCATGGCTTGTGCGCGAGCGTGTTTTTTCAATTAAAAAGTTATTAAGGAAGTCGGTCACGTAATGAAGGGTGTTAGGTCGGAGTCACCAATTGTAGTGGATGGTTTGTCGAATAAAATTAAAGCCACGAACTACTAAGCTCATTTATTCACTTACTCTTCAAGCGTTAAATCAGTACAAAAATTGAAATTGCGATGAAAAATTTATGCGCACAGCTCAAGTAGTCAGTAAAGAAGAAGGAGAAAATATCTTCCTATGGCCAAGTAACATCGGTGCGGAATGGTATGGACTGAAACGTTAGTAGTGGATGCGTCCAGCCCTAACACCACTTCTACAAGGTGATGTATGCACTTTATTATTATACCAAAAGCCGAGTGATTTAAATACAAGGAGAATGCAACGAGTACGAGTGACTTGATCTTTATCTAGCATACGTTTATATAATAACGACAATGACAAGATATCTTAAATCTGATTAAATCCTGCACTCGTTTCTTCAAGGTTTTTTTTTCACTTTAATCAATTTATTACTACATACTATCCTGTTAACGTACCCAGCTTTCATTAATTTTCACCTGACAATAAAAGGCATTTGATGACATACTCAACATCATTCATCGTATGATCCCTTGGACATCTGGACATGATTTTTAATGTCCAATATAATAACCATTAATGCCGCAACATGAATTTATCACTTAAGCCCCCTTCAGACCAACAACAGACGTTCCATGCACACTTGTGCATAAACCAAATCTATTTTAATGTGCCACTTCAAGTCAGCCAACATATTTACGAACTGTAATAGTGGCAATTCCACCATTGCCACCACCATACACGTGAATACTATTGCTAATAAAAACCGTCCAGAGTTGGTGCGTTTTCGTTGGCGCGATGAAAAGTGAAACACAAACGAAATGACAAAGCACTTACACCGCACACAAATAAGCACACAAATGTACATAGCTTCACAGCAACACCAAAAATCACACACTCCAACTTCTGAAAGGACTCCTAACCTCTAGCTCCAACTCTGACAAGGACAACATTCATTCAACGATGAAAAGCACAAAACCCCAAAAATGAAAATGAAAAACAAAATACGAGTATAACGGATAAAAAAAAAAAAACCAAAAAACAGAAAGATGAATAAAAATGCAGAAAGAAGCAACACAACACAAAAAAGGAGAACAGAATCAAATAAACCGGAAGGAAGAGCATGAGAATAACAGAAACAACACAAAAACACATAAATGAATTGATTTAAATTTTATGAGCCACTTGTTGAGCTAGTCCCGGTCCCGGTCTGGCTAAGTCTAGCCCGGCTCGGCACCGCTTTTGTGTGTTACATTTACTATACTGCTACTACCACTACAATAGCGACATTACCAACACCAATCTGCTAGTCGTACTATGCTTACAAGTGCACAGAGAATGAAAGTAATTTTATGGGCCCCCACCATACGAATAGTAGTAGTAGCAGCAGCAGTACTCGTCCTCGTACTTAAACCAGCAGAGCCACATGGAAAGCCTGAAATCCGGTGGGTGGTGACTGCTCCTGCTGGGTGTCTAGGTGGTTAGCTGGGTGATGGTAACATACTTTTATTCTTTTTCCATTCCCTAACGGCGACGACGACAAGTACAAGTAGATACTCTAGAGAAAGTCTGCAAATGGATCTATTTGTTGTTGTTATTGCTCTGTCCTATATTTTTCACACACACACACATAAGCACACACTTCCTCTGGAAACATTAAATAAATTATCCTTAAACTCGTTCGACATTATACTCGTACACTTCGTCTTCGTTTTCGTCTATAGTACGTCGTCGTCGCCTTTGTCGTTTTCGTTGTTTTTTTTTTCTAAGTATCTAGCATCCTTTCGCATTCAAGTTTGGTTGAATCTTAAAAATAACTTTCGATTTCTTTTATGTTCATCTATAATACCAAGAAGAAGAAGAGAATCAAAAGGAAAAAAGGATCCAAAACAAGGACGAACAAACCAAAGGAGATACAGAGAAGAAGAGAGAATCAAAAGAATGAACTTTAATGGCACCCTCTCGACTGAAGTATTCGTATCTCGAACTCAAATCTCATTCCAGTAACGTAACCAGTAACCAAGTATCCAGTCTATCCATTGGATTTTTGTGGTTCACTTTTATAGCTGTTTATAGCTCGCTTGTGATGCTTGATGTTCTGCTCTCATCAGAACAGATGGACTTGAGATGGACTCGCTATGGACTAGCTATGGAACGCATCCTTCTTACAATTTGCTGCGTCTTCTATGGACTTTATTCTGATGCCTCTGCCCGCTCGTGTGCTCCCTTTTATTTATGTTTTATGAGTGCGAATTTTATGTTAACTACGCTCATTTATTGATGATGTGTTTATCGTCACTAAATTCTTTTACGATTGCGTTTATTTGAAGAAGACTGAGAGCTTGGTCCCCAGGTCCTTCTTCCTTCCACCCATCTTCTCAGACATTGAGCTGCTGGAGCTGCTACACACGACGATTACATGATGGCGAGGAATGAAGAGGAGTAAAAAGTGATAAAAATGAGATTACTTTTGCCCGTCTGTGAATCTGATTATGCAGGAGGCTGACTAGATGGTTGCTCTTGTCTGGCTGAAGGACAACACAGTATAATATGGGGATGAGGCTCGAGACGAAACGGGTATGTCTCTAAGAAGAATAATAAAATCATGAGGAGTTAATTAAATAAAATCCTCGGATTTATTGGCCCGTTTATGGTTTTGTAATCGGGATAATTTGTTGCTGATGGATACGTGTTTCGTAAGATGTTTTTCACGACGCTTTACGTTTGCACGTGAAATAAAGTTCGTCATCCGTTTTGTGAGTCGTATAAAGGAGGGTCCTTGATTTTCATTGCAGAATTATGACTATGTTATGATAATGAAACAACTAAGGTTATTGTTTGGTTATTTCTTTCGTTTTAGTTGCCAAAGAAAAGCGTTTGTGGTAAGAGAGCTTTGAAAAGGCTTATACTGGTGGAGCCTAGCCATAGTACCATATAATGAGATGCTATCTTGTGTATTTTAAAATAGATCAACAATTTAGAATTGATGATGTTCACAAGGTAGTCGCAGTATGATTTCATGGCAGCTTGTCTGCAGATTTAGGGCTTAACAACATACATATGTATCTACATAACTTAGCCACAGTGAATGCTAAAACCTTAGTGAATTCCACGTCTACCTACTGACTTTTATTGGTACGTTGTCCACCTTGTTCTAATAGATTTGAAAGATTTTAACATTACATGACTGTAATTACATGAAACAATGCCATCTAGTCGGTTTTAAAACTTGAAAAGGTCAATTTATTTCATCAAATTGATCTGACCTTTAAGCCAAATAAAATACTGCTAATATGTGACCAATGACCTTTCTTAAATTTAGAAGTAATCATTGACTTCCTTCTCTCTTGAGATTGGCGGATACATTCTAGTACATATTGCTACGCAGCAACGGCTTTGAGAATACGAGTCGTTCACTCTGGTTATTGCAAAAGACGACCTAATGGGAAAAATGTACATTCAGGCACTTTAACCCTTAAGATACGAGTAACCCAGAGGTGCATTAACATCTAATAAGGATACCCGATGTCTGTTCGGTGATTGGGTTTCCATGCCTGCCGACTTCCGGCACAGCAAAAATAAAATATCTGTTGCACATTATACCAATGCCATATAGATAAAAGGAGAAGAGTACGAAAATACGGCGTAATGGAGGTAGACGTTAAGTTACCTACTTTATCAGTATAGAGGTGGATTGATCTCGGCAAGGATCCTGCTCTAGGGAATAAATTTCCTTAAAATAGCTCCAAACTGCCGCGAACCAAGAGTTAGAACTAAGCACGCATGGTACATACATATGTTTATGGAACAACTTCAAAGAAAATAATAGTCGAAAATCGGCTCCAGTAAGAAACATAAAGGAAGCCTTTGAAGCGTGGACTTTACACAGTGGTAATAGCGAAACCGGTGCGCTACACAAATAAAGAACGGATAAAAGGTATAATGTTTTTAAGTTTGCGACACACAAAAAAACAAAAACACTGAGGCGCTGGCAGCTCGGTATCGGCCATGGCCTAGCTTCTCAACACTCATTTGTGTTGCTCATGTTGTCATTTCTGTCACGGTTTAGAAGCTTTTTCGCAGGCAATTTTTTACTATCGGGAGTTTGCCATTGCCCGCCGAAAGGGTGATGGCGATTTGAAAAATTATTGGTGACCAAGCCAGGAATCGAATCCAGACTCTCTGCGTGATAGTAATGAGCCAACTATCGCGCCATCGCCATCGACATACCGTAATAAAAAATTCGCAGTTGATTCAGTCGCCGCAATATAACGAATATGAGCCATACCGGAAACAACAAAATTTGTAGCACATGGACCTTAACACGATTTCACATACAGAATTTCGCACATGACCATTCCCTGGCGTCTGACGGCAATAAAGAGCAAACGGCAGATTTTAGCGAAACTGAAAAATAATGAACTGGGGCG
The DNA here is from genome assembly GCA_928272305.1 of Volucella inflata. Classification (NCBI taxonomy): domain Eukaryota; kingdom Metazoa; phylum Arthropoda; class Insecta; order Diptera; family Syrphidae; genus Volucella; species Volucella inflata. The sequence continues at coordinate 161,562,872 of OV743716.1, forward strand.
TGCAATCGAACCGGATAATGTACCCTGCAAACTCAAAAGTGTGGGACATAATCGTTTGTCATAAAATTGCTCTTGACTCCATTCAATATAATTATGAGAGTCCAACGAATTTCTTAAAAGAGCGCAGATAGCTTTTTTGGTACTACCATACATATAATGTCCTGGGTTGAAAGCGATTTTAGTTGAAAGCCACATCGGCCCTGAGCTACACAATTTGTATGGACATAGACATATTTTGGAGACGTACAATGACCAAATGACCCGTCTTGTTGTGGGCCAACTCCGAAAAGCTTGTTGTTTGGAGCCCTCTCCAAAGCTCACAATAATAGGTTTGTTAATTATACCAGATGGCAAAATCATCCTCTTCGCTACCGCGAAGAAACTCTGAACGCTCTACTTCAAGTTCATTTTCCAGGGTCTTTCCGGAAAGCTCTTCAGCCCGGACAGGGTAAGGCCAGCTATTAAATCGTTCAAATCATACCAGGCAGTAGGTAGGTACAGATGGTATTTTCTCAGCTTTGCTGCAAAAAGGACTATACTTTCTTGAACCTACGCTAATAGCCTTATTTAGATTCAACTTCGACTGGGGCTACATACTTCGTAGTAAGGGGATGGGAAACCTATTATTTATCACTAAACCAGGCAACAAGCCTAGTGAGCTGCCTAAATCATATCGTCACATATCAAAGAAAGCTTAAAAATAGCGTGCCTCGACACCCATGATAGTCCTATCAGTCCTTATCAGAAGAGCAAATCGACAGAAATAGCTCTGCTAAGGCTAACAGCAGAAATTAAAACCTCTACCCGTAGTACGAGAGTCGCACTTCGCGCTTTTCTGGATATCTATAACGGGTGTATTCGATAATACTAGATATGACTCCACATCAAAAGCTTTGTTAAACAGAAAGATCGACTAACCGACCATAAACTGGGTCAAAACGATGCTACAAGGTGGTGCAAAATTAATCATCCTATAGGAAGAAGTTATAATTTTTGCAAATGGCGTCGTACGTCAATCATATTTGACATTTGTTAACTAGACAGCTTCAGAATAGAAACAGATCAGCAATGGAGCTCTATACTCCGCCTTCAAGCCATCCTCAATCTCAATTTTGGAGATTTGGTATAGCCAGCAAAATCCCCCGATTTAACCATCCCAGATCTCTTTCTTTGCGGCTACTTGAAGTCGCGGGCTTATGCCAACAACCATCAGACAATCGCAACCCTTAAAGAGAATATTCGACAAGAATGCCAACAGTTATCACCAGAAATCTTGCGCAAAGTCATGGAACATGCGATAAAACTTGCAAAAATGTGTATTAACACTGGCGGCAGTCACTTGGCGGATACCATCTTTTCTACTTAACAGAAAAAATTGTAAAGGTCCAAATACAGATTTCTATCACTCGAAATCAATGTTTTTTTATTTAGTAAAAAAGTAATGCAAAAACAAAATTGGATGATTAATTTTGCACCACATGCTAGAATGCCGTGTAATCTTCACCTCATCAGTAGCGATTTCGGCATCTGTAGCAGTCGTTAAGAACTTTCCGCAGGGCGGCATACTCTCGTACTTTATTAGGTCTTTGGTAATAAACGACCCGCTTAACAGAGTGAGCATCAAAGACTAAAATACAATTGGTTATGCCGATGACCTAGCCATTATTATTAGATGCAGAGAATTAAACGAAGTCACTGCACTCATCAATAGTGTCCTAGACTGGTGCACTGGTGAGAATGTCTCCATTAATCCAAACAAGGCTATCGTAGTTCCCTTCACTAGAAGAAGAACTTAAACTTAGGCTGAGTTTCACTTAAGGACACGATCGTTCAGTACTCTCACGAGGTCAAAATCTGAGAGTGATTCTTGATAAAAGGCTAAACTGGAACTCCCACTTAGACAGTAAAATAACTAAAGCGACCAACGCTTTATGGGCCTGCCGTTCCAAATATGGAGCCCCTACACTAATTTATCGGTAAAGTAAGGCCGCAGATCAGTAAGTATGGTGCAAGTCAAAGAACTAGATTTTGTTACCACCCGGACCTAAAGATTCTATTCTCTGCAATACCACTACTTGAAATGATTTGCGCGGTAACAGGTCGCCTTCAAAAGACATTATGCCTCGACAAAGAATTCTCCACAGAGATTCCCAATAAAGACGCATGGGTCATCAACAACTCACCACCAAACAGCCAAAACGGCTCAAAATGCTAAATGGATGATTCTAAAATGGAAATGAGATTAAGAGCTGGGATAAACGGACCAAATACTAGCATATCAATCACTCTGGAAAAGTTGCAAAAATCCATAAATTCACGAATAGTCAAGCAGCTATAAATGCCCTTAGCTCGCATATCATTGACTCCAAATCATTTATGCACTGCTTCAAAACCCTCCAAGACCAAACTATGGTGGGTTCCTGGGCATGAGAGTATAAATGGCAATGAAAAGGCCAGTAAGGGTTCAGACACTACCTTCAACGAACCTGAACCCTTTATCTGCACCGCTAAAACAGCAGTAAATCTATTCATCAATAACTGGAAGCACTCAAAATGCATTTCATAGTGGGAGGATACGCCAGGTCTAAGGTAGGCTAAACCAATCATCCTGTCATTAAATATAAATGCCAATAGATGTTTATATCCAAGTCTGCACGATATCAGAAACATAGTGAGTTACGTTACAGAACATCGCGGCTTAAGATATCACCTCAACAATAGGACTAGTCGACTCTCCGGAGGGCTGACTTTGTCTTGAAGAACACGAAAAAACTGAACACATTTTATGAGACTGCCCAACCCTCAACGGAGTCCAACGGAATACATTTTTCAGTGAACAACTCAACACCCTGAATTAAAGGATTCCCCCCCTGCTGGTCGGTACTAACTTTATTCGGAAGACCTCAAGTTTTTCTAAGGGAACGAAGAATTAGCTGGAAAAAAAATATTTTAATCATTGAAACCAGGTGGACAAAGGTTAAAGACTTAAAATCCACGAAGCGGTCGCTACAATCAATGAACTTATTGCTTTGAGTGAGCATATGAGCAACCTTATGTTGAAATACTATTGGTTTTGTTCGATGACAACTTAAATAATAAACTCAAATGGAAAAGGTATTTTGCAAATTACCCTGTTCAAGACTAAAGAAGGTCTTTCCCAATATAGCCGAAGTTAGAGCAAGTCTATTATTTCCTCTACTCATATGGGATTTCAAAGTCAATCCTGAACTATTCATAAGCCAAGCTCTATCAGTCAGAGTAATTTGAGCGTAATTCTCAGAACATTTTCGACTTATCTTAACAAGTTTCGAGATCCCTCTTCTTTGGGACGTATTTGATTAACCCTTTATGTCAATTATAAAAAATGTTAAAAATCTTAATGTCCTAAAATGAAAAGAGCAAAAACATCGAAATAAACGGTAAAGGCATTCACACTAGGCCTTAAACGGCTCAACAACCAACCAACAACGAGATCCTTTTTCTTCAGTCTTAAACAGAGCCAAGAAGAAGAGAATTTTAGATAGTTTTCCGTCAGTAGCGACTAAATCATCTCAAATTAAACTCAGATACAAATACAGATCTATACAGGAATCATAGGTATTCGGATGTTTAAGAGGCTTAACCTTAGTAAATTGTAAATAATCCCAAAGACCAAGAACTTATCTTTTTGTAAAGAGCTTATGCTTACCTGTTTCTGATATACTATAAGCTACGATACGAACGGAGAATAACACATGATTATGAACCAGAACTTCTCTTGCCGCAACAGATCCTTCCATGTAGAGTGGTTTCGTCCAAAATTGGAATAAGAAAAGCAAAGAAGTGTGGTCTAGACTTCATGGATGGCTTCAAAACCGATTATGAATGCGTCGCATTTTTTTGATGACGAAAGCGTTATAGTTTACGCCTTGCTTAAGATGGCAATGAATTGTGTCTATTGCGGGAAAAAGAATCCAATCCAAGGCTGTTAGGAAAGCAATCGGAAGACTGAATTTTTTGTGAATTTCACAATGAGATCACGGAAAATGAGATTGATCTTACTAGACAATGCCCAGCATAAAGTTTCTTAGGAGCCGAAACTACTTAAACCAAATATGCCTGAGTTTCAAACCACTACATCACAACAATGCTTTCCTATCTCCACCTTCTATCTTTCCGCCAGCGCCTTGGCAACAGTAAAAGGGTATCATAACCCACTTAGGCGCGCGTAAATTATAAGAAAAAAATTATTAAAAAGAAAGAAAGTGCTTCCATTGATAGCTGGTTTCCATGTGAGCACCAGTCCAGGATGCCGCCAAACCAAGCGAATGCATCCTGACGTTTCTAAAAGTTAGTTAACTATTTTTTTTAGATAAATTTACTGTAGGCTGATACTATCGTTGCAACGGTCTTATACGCTTTCACTAAGTACCTACCACCTGACGTTGTTTCTAGGACTCAGAAGTAGGTCTTTGAAAGCATTTTTGACGGCGACGTGAGATTTGTTTGTTCCAATACCAATCTCCTTTAAAGTCTTTATACCTTCATCAGCTTACAAATGTTTCCAGTCAAAATATTGAAACTCAAATGACGCAATCACTTTCATGGTCTAGAGAAGAAATTCAGAGAAATGAGAAATATCAAAGCTAACACGAATACCTAATACCAACACAAATCTGTTGCAATCAACAATTCTTCATCTATTTAATTAAAAGCGTTCTCACCTTAACCAGATCCTAATTTATGGCCAAGATTCTCAATAGATTCCGAACTGCTGCCTTCTCTAGTAGCTCATCTCAACTTCTGATTGAAGAAAATCAATGAAAAACGAAATTCAGGACAAAGATGCTAGAACAGACAACACAACACGATACGGCACACATATCGAAAGTTGCAGCGAAAACCCAATCAATTGAAATTTCAAACGATGTTTCCTCTTCTGTATTCATGGTAAGCTTAAGAGACACTGATATAACGAAACAAATAGACGATAGTGTAAGGGGTGGAAAAAGAAGAAGAAGAAGAAGAACTAAATGAAAAAAATTGAAAAAGGGTGGCGAAAATAAATACCTTAACAACCTTCCCAACGGGCGGTAAATTGATTTTCAAAAATGTTCCTCTGCGAAATATCAAAGCAAGACGTCGGTCGTCAGTCGTCCGATATCGTCGTACGGATATACGAGTACATAGTATGAACACCACCTCGTCGACGCCATCTTCTTCATCGCCTTCGTTGCCATCAGTTGTCGGTTGTCGGTTGTCGGTCGATGGTTGTTGGTCGTCATTATAAGAACTGCCAATACCGTGATAGTCCCGGCGGTAGTCATCGTTTGGTCATGTTAGACTATTTGTTGGCAACATTGGCGACATAGACATGTCGCTTTAGTTAACGTCGTTTGCCGTTAGAAAAGCGATTTAGTTTCGCTTTCTCTAACGATCTTCCTCCTGCCGTGCAACACGATTCTTTCACTAAAGTCCACCACCTTCATGCTACGAACAGGTCACCCTAACCCCACACATATATATGTATGTACATGAACTAGATGTTCGGTATTCTTATTGGATTCAATACAGTATTTGTCGCCTTTTAACGCCCCAACTCCTCCTCTGCCACCTGCGCGTCTTTGTCCGCGTGTTTTTGGAATGACGTCGCCAGCTAGTATCTTGTCACTATTTTAGTTTCTTCATTTAGCTCGTTCGAGAGTGTACGTAGCAAGGGGAAAACCCGATTGTCAGGAAACACGTTCAGGATGTACTCTTATTCCTAAGCAAACTGTATGTGGAAAATGCTCCTTGCGAGCCTTGCTGACAATCTAATTTCTTCTTGTATCCACGAACGCGACACAACAACGAAATTGTTTCTTTTCCATGGCAAAGTTTTCACTTCAATCCATGTGGGAGGAAGATCCTTTCAATGAGTTTAGAGAAACATCATGGGGCATCGCCATCACCTACATAGATAAAGATGGGTTTAATTAAAAATTTAATCAATCTCTGGGGTGGGGTTCATATTGAATTTGAGAAAAAAAAATTATCTAAAGAGCTTTGTCGCGTCACCTGCATATTCATTCAGTGTTAGTGCTCGTATATTTGTATACGAAAATGGACCAATGCAGGAGGAAAATAAGCAGATTTTGGACGGCAGAGTAACGTGCTGATTGTAGTCTGGGATTCAAAACGCAATTTTCATGTTAAAAGCATGGCAGTGCGAGTTATAAAGATTTCATGACGTTATCCCAAAAATAAGTCCAAAATGGACACAAGGCATATAGACTTGTAAATTTAGAATTATCTGCTGTTGCAAAGCGTAGGCTATGCCTGTCAAAGGCTACCAATTTTTTATAAAATGTCGTCTTACAGTGTGCTATCAATGCTAATGAATTGGACCAGTAGCAAAAACCTTTTTTTTTTAAATTAAAATAACAGTCTCACGTTTCAGCTTTAGGCTGAATGGGTTTCCATATAAGCCAGGCTTGCACTAAGTTCCTTTATTCCAAAATAGATTGATACTATCCCAATGTATTAGAAAATACTACCGCATCATGCAAGATACTGAAGAGAAGATATATTTTTGACTGGATTCGAAGGCCAACCCATTGTTTCACATATGTTATGTCGTTGGTGATATTCTTTAGATCTCTTCGGTAGCTTCTAACTTTTGAAACTTCTCAATCATCAGTCGGTTTTTATATATTTGACAGTTTTTCTAAAGAAAGAATTCAACTCGACTTATCTACTTATCGGCATGGATTGAATTCCATAAGAAACTCCTGTTTTGGAGAACCGACCTTTCTTTTTAATAAAGCGAGGTAGCAGCGTACGATTATATTGGGAAAAAATCTTTGTCGATTCTTATCCAGAAGATAAACAGAGCACCGAAATTGTTCGTTCGTAAATCGGCATATCTGAGCCAGATATTCCGGGGAAAGGGTGGTGAATTGTTATTCAATGAATCTTGCTGTGAGAAGAATGTTGATCTGCGTACATAATCCAACTGCTTGGCTGATTAAAACCCTGGCGTTTCCTGATAATTGTGGGCAAAAGATCTTATTCACATAAGAAACATTTAGCAACGACAATTCCTTGTAATTGTTGTAAGACATACAATCGCTTTTATGCAGTTGAGACATCTTGAATAATATTCTAGTCCTTTTCAACCATATCTATTTCGTCTCAGTTAGCACTGAATACACACCTACACTTCACATGCATCATGTCGGTAACCAGGTTTTATTTTTTGGCTCATATATATTGGCTCATTGGACTATCACGCAGAGAGTATGGGTTCGATTCCTAGCTGGGTCATTAGCAATTTTTCAAATTGCCATCACCCTTTCGGCGCGCAATGCCAAACTCCCGAAAGTAAAAATTGCCTACGACAAAGCTTCTAAGGAGTGCTGTTCGGACTCGGCGATAAACCGTAGGCCCCGCTTAGATGTGACAAAAATGACAACATGAGCAACACAAATGAGTGTCAAGAAGCTAGGCCATGGCCCATACCAGGCTGCCAGCGCCACGGTGTTTTTTAAGCTTTTGTGCCAGTATCAGTAAGTTGTTGGCTTTTTTTTTTTATTAAAACGACGAATTTCGTTGGACTCACTGAACTCTTTAGCTAACTTAATTAGGATTATGAGAGTTCCATTTAATGGCAGGATTTTTTCTCCCACCAACTTTTGACTTAATGATGTTTACTGGCAAAGTTTTCCTGAATAGGTTTCTGCGACTTTTTGCCGTTTAACGTATTTTAGTTTTTTTGTTATTTTGACTGGTGGTCAAGGTGCTTTTGATAAATTTGCGATACTGTATCCACTGGTTGTTGGGACCTGATTAATTGCCAACCAGGCAGGTATACTCTGTAAATGTAAACTCTGGATAGGACTGTTTTCGTCGAATCTTTTATCTGGTTTGGAAACTTCTACACATTGGGAAGGTAAGTTTTCAATTCAGCTACAAAGTTAATTTTAATCTATTAGCAATTTGTTAATAATCGATCGTTTGAAGATAGCTAGTTTGCGAATTTGTTGATGAAAACCAATTGCCATTGCTGTTCATTCGAGAAAAATGTTTTGTTTATCTGTTTTAGCGAGGGTCTTGTAATCGCGCTGCAAATTGGTTCCGTAAACTTCGTCCAAAACATTAAAAAGTATTTATGAAATGAAACACACCCGTAATGAGTCTAAGAAATGTATTCTATCTCCGTGCGGATCTACGTGCAAATACAAGCATCTTTTTAGAACAGCTGCAATAAGTTTCAGGACCAAATATCTACTCTACGAGTATACTGCTTGAGGGAATGTATTATTCTGTAGTCCAGAATCAAAAAAATCGCGAAATGACACCCTTCACCTTCCCTCCTTCCAACTCTCGTCGGTCACCAACAAAACCCTTCACATGTATAGGGAAACTATCACCACCTTACATACTAGATATAGGTACTAAGCATTCACCACTAAAGAGGTGAGAATAGCAATGAATAGACAGAGGTTTCTACTATTGAAGATGTTTATGTTTTCACATTATGCCATAACTTTCCATCGGAAAGTCCGTTGTTAGCAAAACTTCCAGTTTTACGCTTTTGGTATTCGGCATCTGGTTAGTATTAGAAAAGAATACGATGACTGAAATCTTTTCGAATAACCCAGAGGAAGTCTTTGACCGCATTGAAAATGTATGGAGAACACAGCTACTAACGTATATGTCTACCAACTCATCTATGAAACGTGGTCGAACGAATGCAGTTCTATAAATGGGAATTTAGCGTTGTTTACTTTAAGAGCAAGCAGGAAAAAGATTGCAGAATTTACTTGAGAAATGGTAGCTAGTAGTTTCATGATCGACCAAGAGTTCACTTATTTATAGATCTTGCAGAGTGCTAATGAAATTTGAATCTGTACCTGTCTTTTTAAGATCTCAACCATCTCTTTTTATAGGCATATGACAGACACAAAACAAAAACAAGTTACATGCAAAATTTTGCCTTTTCTCGCTCAACTGGAATCTGTTAAACGAGTACTTAAATAATTGGACTATTTGGACTATACAATAAGATAAACGATGAACAGAATATCTCTGTGATCTACGTGAACACTTGTCTCGACGGAACTAATTTCACGTGATACCCATACATTCATGGGAGCAAACATATGCCTTGCCATCACTCCACTTTGAACACGTATTGAAGGCGCAAATGAGAGCCTTAGTATAAGCTTAGGTCGATATAAGCATTTTACTGATCTTGGTACCTACTCGTATTGCATCCCTACATCGGGTGAGACTGGCAGATGCATCTTTTCCTGTCACCAAGACTTTTCCACAAATTTTCCACAAATGGGATTGCCTGTTCAATTCAGGCCCGGACCAACTCCCAGTATACCGTGTTTTAAGTCCTAGTATGGACTGGAGATGATATTTGCACTCAACAAGACATAATACCGGCAGCTTGTAACTGGTCAAATCGTAGCAACCGTCAGTGGGGTACAGATCTGAAGATGTTTTCGGTAAGTATAGTTTTAATCTGCCTCCGCTTTTTACCAGAAAATGCAGGCTCACATCATAGTACACTGAAAGATATATAGTCGATTAAAAACCTTTTAATATTGATAAACGACAATTTCAAAGTAAAACTGTATTGGAACAACGAAGTTCGGGCTCTTTACATCAACAACCTCATTATGATCCCACAACTAAGTACAATTTTTCAAAGGTGAGATTAAAACCACCTGCGGTATCAAAGAAAGGAGGCAGAGATCCAGCAAAAGCTGTGGCAACTTCTTTTTGATCGAAGTTCCATTTGGAGATAGTTGTAGCAATAGAATTGACTTTCCAGTAAGCATAACAAGAAAAGTTGCTAAAACCACAACTTGAAGAATCAATCACTTTTGCTCAACTTCTTTATTCGAATTGTTATTTAAAACTGGCTGAAAACTACTACTACTACTACTACTGAAAGTTCCAAAACGATAGTTATGACAGAAGACTCCAATAGACTCCACTGTTTAATAAAGAAATATCTATCGCATTGCAAAGCCGCAGTGCTACGAGTATGTACAAACAGTTTAAAACATTTTGTTCGATTTTCCGATCGAGTGTCTCTAAAGCTCTTAAGAGGTCCAATACCGCGAGTATCAAGCATCGAAAACCATTGGAAACACTGCGGACGGCCTGATCGCCGAGCTCTTCAAAGCGGCCAGCGATAAGTTGGTAAGGAGCATGCACCAACTCATCTCTAAAATATGGTCGGAGGAAAGTATGCCCGATGTATGGAACCTCAGTATTGTTTCTCCTATCCTCAAGAAAGGAGACCCTCTGAACTGTGCCAACTACAGAGGCATCAGTCTTCTTGACATAGCTTACAAGACCTTATCTGCCGATTGTGTGAACGCCTGAAGCCGTTCGTTAACAACCTGATAGGTCCATATCAGTGTGGCTTCACGCCAGGAAAGTCCACCATCGATCATATATTCACACTATCTTGGAGAAGACCTATGAGCTTCAGACCGATACGCACCACCTACTCATTGATTTTAAGGCCGCGTACGACAGCATCTACCTATATAGTGACGAGCAATATCTAGTTTTGGCATCCCTGCCATCCCTGTCCGTCTGTGCAGGATGATGATGGAGAATGCGCACTGCTCCATCAAGGTCGGTAAAGATCTTACCGAGACCTTCGATGTCAATAAAGGAATTAGATTTCATGCGATTTCCTCAACATCAAGAAAGAAAGAAAAAATCGTGCAAGACTCACGCGCAAACACAAGAGGCACAATTTTTCAAAAGTCCGTCCAATTACTCGCATACGCCGACAATATTGACATAATCGGAAAAAACCGAGTGATGTATTGAGACAAGACCAAGTATTAGCTATCAAGCAAAGAGGACACTCAACACCGACGTCTCGGACAGAACGTCACCTTCGACAGATATGACTTTGAGGTAATTAAGGACCTTATCTACCTAAGCTCCGCTCTAAATTCAGACAACGGCACCACAGATGGGATCAAACAATGAATAACTTTTGCCAATCACTGCTCCTATGCAAATTGACTAGCAATTGAGATTATCAAAAATTGAAGGTGGTGCTCCTCCTAATTTGAGAGAAAAATTCTTTGTAGAGCGGGTGACCACCAACTCCACCTGAAAAGCCCTCGATTCCCCGCTCCCGAGGGATAGCGCAGTACAGGAAGACCTAGACTCAGATGCCACACGCAAGTTGAAGGGAACCTCGGCCAACTTACCGTGCGAAACTGGAGGCAGCTAGCAAAAGATCGAGTTGGCTGGGGACACTTGTTGACTGATTCCCAAGTCCATCCTGGACTATAGTGCCACCTAATGTGTTATAAGTAGGTATGAGGGCAGAATTGGTCTGCTTAAGCCATGGCCGGCTAACATTGTATAAGTAACGCACATTTTTGGGAAATACTCGAACACTAATATTTTACTCCTTTTCAAAGGAGTTCTTAAAAAAAAAAAATTGTATCTCATTCTTAAGAAGTATTGTATTATACCCTAGGCTCACTCAAACCAGTGTTGCCAGGGACCTTCTGGGCGAAATGCTTTCGCCTTGTCAGCATCAGGCGCAATTACTACCACAGTAGTGTTGTTGTTTTGCTGATAAATGCGTTAAAAGAACATTAACATTTCCTCACCGATGTTCTAAGAATCTTTCAGAATGTGGCTGAATTCTACAAAGCACTTATAGCTATCATTAAATTTTGTGTTGTATTTTTTTTCACATTCGACATACCTCGAAAGGCAGTTTTAAATGAAAGTTTCACGTTACTTTGCCTTTGGATCTCTTTGAAGTTTAAGCATGATTAATGCTAAATTACCAGAGTGATATACGCATATTTGAAAGGATCAAAGTATGGATAGGTACTTTAGAAATTCAATCACCTAAACAAATCCTTGTTTCAACAACCCTGGACAATCTCGAAGTGCTTTTCAGCAAGGTTAAAAAGCTACAGCTGGTGACCTTATCATAGACTCTTAGTGGAATCGCATTAAGTAAGTAAATGGATGCCATTTCAGAGCATGTGTATGGTATTCGTGACTGTGACAGAATCCAATTGGTATATTTCGTAAAGCCTCAAAATATTGAAAATACCCAAGAACTTAGATTCATTTTTCTCCCTAGGCAACTCCTTTACATCGTTTTCTGTCCATAGGGGGCACCTGGCATCTTTTTGTCGAAAAAGTCGTTTCCACCCCCATCCACATATCCATTTGTATATCCTTCTTAGATGTTATTAGAAATGTATGTTTGTCCTTCTGTATGCGAATTTTTCTTCAACGTAACAACATACTCGTAGTAACGTAGATAAAGCCAAAAAAGGACATTTCAACGAAGTCCGTTTTATTTAACTCCCCTTCTGGTGGGGTGAGAAAATTGAAGGCATATATCTGGCCTTTCAGTTGTCCAGTTCTACAATACATAGGTATACAAACACATATACCTAACCCAAGAATTCAGGACTATGAATGAAGAAAAAGGATAAGAGTGCTCTCTGATTCTGCTGTGTCAGTTGGTTTTGTTTTGTTTTTTTTTTTTGCCAATATTCGTTGCTCGGCCATCCGTGTATTTCCGCGAGAAAACAAGGGAACGAAATACCTTCTTATATCATATATTTTCGACTCCCACCTTCTACCCACATGTCTCAGTCCAATTTCATCCAAAGTGTACATTTCTAGAGAAAAGGGTCTTTTCATGTTGACGGGATCCTAATGCTATTTCGTCCGCAAAACTTGAAATTCGGAAAAAAAAACCACCCCCACAAGATAGGGCAGCTTTTTATGAATATATGTGTCCATGTCCACCATTGACGAGGACGAGGACGACAACGACGTTACTGCTGTTGGCGATTTCGCATGTCCTTAAAACCCAAGCCATCCCTTTTCGTCATTCTGCGAAGCACGCACATTTACTTTGTGTCTAGCTGTACACCGTCATGAACATATTCGTATGTACACACATGTGAACTACTCTTAGCTGGATGGCGAAGATTTGATACCGGAGCGGACAAATTTTCGGACAACCAACGCAACGCAACGACGCGCACAAGGCGAGTTTCCATAATACTCGTATCTTTGTGCATTGTATGCGAAATAAGATATTCCACCCCCTGGGTGTCTTTTGATCCCCGTTCCTTACGGGCCAAGGTCTTGTCCGGTCGGTCGGTCGCAGCTACGACAACGTCCAATATGTCGGCGAAGGATGCTCATAAGTTTGAGGTGGTTGTGGGGGGTGGGGGGTGGTGATGGTGGTGTGTGTGTTCGCACAAATGTGCTATGTTTCTTCAAGGACCAGAAGTAGGCGATTCGTTGTGTAGTTTTTTTTTTTTTGTTTGCTCTTTATTTTGTAACGGGACCTTCTTGCCCCTTCTTGTTCATTCTTCTTCAAACCACCCACTATTATCCCATCCCCCTCGGACTCGTTTTCCGTTATTCGTTTTTTTGCGCGCGTGTGATGGGCTGCGCGTTATTTATTTTCCTTTAGCGCTTTTTTGTCGGCTACCCTTGGGCTTAGGTTGGATATTTCATTTTTTTTTTCCTATCCAGTGTTTGGTCCTTTTTCTCCTTATTCTGATGCCAACGGTTGTCCTGCTGTTCCTGATGGTCTTCCACATGTGAACGTTTTTTCGTGTGTCCTTTTTTTCTTCTCTGTTAACAATGTACCACACATGAGATGTGGAATAAATTGGAAAAAAGTTGAAGGAAAGCAAGAGGTGGGGAAACGAAAAAAAAGCGTTAGGATGAAAGAAGGCTCACCACTGCATGATGATGATTACGAATAGTGCGGGTCCGGGTGGATGGTGGTGGTACTGGGTTGGTGGTCCGGTAATGGTGGGCCGTAGATGGATTTTCTCTTTACCCTTTTGGGAATTCTTAAAACGGGTTCTTCTTTTTTTTATCCTCCTCGGTGTGTATGTAAGTATTTGCCCACCGTGGTGCTGTTTGACTGAAAATGAAATCGGACAACAGCCAAAAGAAATCACCAAGGAAGAGAAAATATTTTTCATCTTTCCCGTAGATACATTCAAGGATGGTAGATGCTGAAAGAGCTTAGATGGGAGGCACAGTGATGGTCATTGCTTGCGTGTGTTATTTTCATTTTTATTTTTTGTTTTTTTTTTCATTTTCAAGTATGTCCTGCATTGGTCGCCGATGACGGTCTGGGTTGTATGGTGGTTAGAGTGGGATGTAGTAGTAGTGAGGCTTGGTTAAAGCACGCTTGGACTACTTAGAAGAGCTCTCAATGGTGTGCATGCCGCATTGAATAATTCATAATGTGCGTTCATCCCTTTCGATTCCTTTTTTTCTTCTGTTTTTTTTTTTTTTTTTTGTATTTTCTCATCTGCGGCGGGTGGTATGCCGCTTGGGTGGTAGCCGAGCGGTAAATACGGATCGTTTTACCTAAATGAAGACTTAAACGTATCGAATTGGAGCAATTTTTCAGTGTAGCAGTGTAGTGCGGTTTTTTTTTTTTGCTCTCCTGTAGTAACCCATTTTTTCTGGGTGAGTTTTAGATTGATTTGGCCTTCTTGACCGTTTTAACTGAGAACTGAGATCATGGGGTAGAAGGAAAAAAAATTGAAATGAAGAAGAATGATTCAGGATAATTTATAATCAAGAACATGTATTTGCGGTTCATATGTTAGTAAAGATCCTTTTTCTTTCTTCTTTTTTTGAAATTGAAAGAATGAAGGATGAGCAATTGGGTGAGTTTCATAATATGAGTGCTTTATTTGATGCCAAAGAGATTGCTTTCACTTTAAATTTAGACTATAATCCTTAAGTGGGGATTTTGTAGCATCCGGGTAGGCGTTGAACATGTCTTAGGATAAAAAGTTTTGCTTTCAGTTACTATCTAGCTGAAAAGATTTGAAAATTTCCTGTTAACAGAGGTAACAGTGGTTTAGTTTTTAATGGCAATACATACTTCCGATTAACATACATATACCCATACATACGACTATTGATACTATGTTTTTAGGATCGGATCCTTAAAGTTGGAGTTGAGTTATCTGCCCATGAAAGATATGTACAATACTTTTAAATAACCAGCAGCTTCTTGCTTGGATGATTTTAATGTTGACGACACTTGCAAGTTACCACAAACACGCGAAAAGATCTTGCGAATATTTTGCAAGCATTGGTCTAAATTGGCTGAATGCGGAGTCCAACGTAAGTATGATAATTGACTTTGCCACAAATCGCTTGTGGTTTACTTACTTACCACCTAAGTCTTTGTCTTCCTCTACTGCGCTATCTCTCGGGGCCGAAAACGAAGACTTTTCGGACCGGAGCGTTATTGTCCATCGGCTCTTCATGTCCCAACCATCTTAGTCGTTGGATCTTCACTCTTTTGGCTAGGTAGATGTAGCTGTGCAATCCGTACTGTTTGTCGTTGTATCACTTCCTCCTCTCACCATTTATTCGGACGAGACCGAAAATCATTCGAAGAATTTTCCTCTCAAAGCTACCAAGAGCATACTCATCCATTTTTGATAACGTCCATGCCTCTTCGCCATAGACCATGACTGGGATTATTGAGGTTGTTCGAAAGAGAGCTTTGCTAGTCAATTGTCTTCTTTATCAGACGGAAGAATTTGGAAAGGATGCCACAACTAGACATTGCTCTGTATAGCTCGTCTCTATAGATGCTGTCGTGGGTGGCCTTTAAATCGATAAATAAGTGGTGTACTTTGATCTGAAGCTCCTGCCGTTGTGTGAATATTTGGTCGATGGTGGACTTACCTGGCCTAAAGCAACACTAATATGGTCCTATCAGGTTGTTAACGAACGGCCTCAGGCCTTCACACAATACCGCAGATAAGATCTTCTCTGTCAAGAAGACTGATGCCTCTGTAGTTGGCGCAGTTCAGAGGGTCTCCTGATTTAAATCGTTCAGGTTAAAAGGTTCATTCTCCCTGACAGTGGTGTTTGTTCTTCATCGCCATTATACATTCTACAGAAATGTTGTTTCCAAATCCTCAGCATCGACTGCGACTCTACTACGATGTTTCCTTGTTCGTCTCTGCACGCTTCGGTTCGGGATTGGTGTCCATGGTATGTTTGTTTTTACCTTTTGGCGAATCTTCCAAATCTAATTCGTGGAATAACCTCTCATATTTTCTCGACTGCGCGCTTCTCATGCTTCTTCATCAGTGCTCGTCTCTCCTCTTTTGCTCAAAGAGCTCGTGCAGCACCTTGCTAGCTGCATGTACATTTGTCGGGGCTCGTCATCAAACCAGAAGTTTCGTTGTGGTGGTCGAGTGAAACCCAGAATATCAAAAGAGGCATCTCTGATGGCTTTTTGGATGTGTTGCCACTGGTCTTCGATGCATGATGCTGGTGGCAAGCAACCTCTTAAGAGATTAAGAGACATTCGATCGAAAAAGGACTTGGCAATCTCTTGCGATTGTAGCCGTCTGACGTCGAATTTCCTCACAGCATTAGTTTGTCTTGGCGTAGTTTGGGATATCCGCATCCGTACCTTGGCTACAACAAGGTAATGGTCCGAGTCGATGTTGGCTCCTCGGAACGTTCGGACATCCATTATACTGGAGGAGTGTCTCCCGCAAACACAACTGGCACAATCTTTCAAAAGTCCGTCCAATTACTCGTATTCGCCGATGATCTTGACATAACCGGAAGAAAGCAGAGTGACTTCAGTAACACTTTCGCGAGTATTGAGACCGAAGCGGAGAAAATCGGTTTAGCGGTCAATGAGGGCAAAACCAAGTATATGCTGTCAAGCAGAAAGGACACTCAACACCGATGTCTCGGACAGAACGTCATGTTCGACAGATATAACTTTGACATAGTTGAGGACTTCGTCTACCTAATCTCCTGTATAAATTCACACAACGAGATCGAATGAAAGATAACTCTTGCCATTCGCTGCTTCTTTGAGGTAAGAAGGCAATTGACTAGCATAAACCTTTTTCTAACAACAAAAGTGAGGCTTTATTTAATTCCAGGCTTGATCAATAGCGTAGAGGCATGGACATTATAAAAAGCAGATGTGGGTGCTCTCTTCTAATTTGAGAGGAAATTTTTCGATTGGTTTTCGGTCGTGTCTGCATTGACAGTGAGTGGGGGAGGGCATGTAACGACGAACAGTATAGACTGCATAGCAGCATCGACTCCGCCAGAAGAATGAAGATCCAGAGATTTAGAGAGCTATGCGCGCATGTATGTAGTGAAAAATGTGGGCAATGACTGTGATGAGTCGATTCGGGGCTGTTTTAAATAGCCTGACTTGTCGTATGAAACAACTTGGCATATTTTACGTTAGGATCTCGGTTTGAATCCGAGCAAGATTGCCGGCCAATCTTCCGATCCATGTCAGTCTATGGGCTCTTGCAAAATTTCAAGAATATCTCCAATATTTTCGACCAAAATTTTGTTTTGGCTATGAGGATCGAGTTAATGGCTACGTCCGTCAATAAGCAAAAAAACTATATTTGGGTTGCAGAGCAGCCCGGAAAGGTTCAAGGGCTGTCATTATATCCAGACGATTTAATGTGGTATCATCGGTCCATATTTCTTCTTGTGACATTACACCTCTAGACTCTTTTCTTTGAGGCTATTTATATGAGAATAAAGATGAAGATTAATTGAAGTTATTCGTCGCTTTTTATTTTTGAAAGAGGTACTGGGTGTACTCAGCGGGTGTGATATCTTACTTCTGTGAAAGAGGATCTGGTTTCAAGCCTTGGCAAACATAAAAAAACAAGAAACAGCAATTATTGGTTCAAATATTCTAGATGCCCGAAATTTTTAAGGGGACAACATTAACGCACTACCTTCTTCTTCTTATCCTTATTAACCCTTTCCTCGTTATACGAACTTATGCGTAACGAGTTTCCCATTTTTACTGCATCGCTGCTGCTCCGCTTATGGGGTTGGCTAATGTCGCAGACCGCAGAATATGTCTACATAATGCTCGGTTCTGGATCGCTTCAGTGGTAAGCCCCAGGCGTTGTTGCGCATTTGCCATCTGAGAAATCCAGGAATTCTTTTTCCGACCTCGTTTTCTTACAGTTGGAGTGACCGTAGTTGATAGTGCCTTTTTAACCGGATTTTCCGAAGATCTTCTTTGAACGTGGCAATACCAACTTATTCTATTCGCCTCAAGTTGTTCGGTTACCGAATTCTTTATATGTAAACTTCCTCTTATACGCGTAGACCTAATGCAATCGCGTTTAGTGACTCCACTAGACATCCTCAACATTTTCATTTCCGCTGCCCTCATTTTGTTTTTAAACGCTTCGTACATTGTCCAGCACTGTGAACCGTATATAAGAGCTGGTCTAACATCTGTGGTGTAGAGTTTCCCCTTTAATTTAAGTGGAAATTTTCGGTCGCAAAAGATTCCCGAATTTTCCCGCCATTTCATCCATCCCATACTCACTCTGTGGCTTACGTCGTCGTCTTCCGTGTTAACGATTGATGAAGAACTATTCCGTCTAACATTATATCCGGAGCAGGTCGCAACGGATGCGTAAATGGGCACGTCAAATGCTCCGTCTTTGAACGACTTATTTTAAACCCGTTTCTCTCTAGCGCATTTCTCCATGAATCTAAGGCGTTCTGTAAATCTTCGACGTTATCGCTAAGTATAACTGCGTCTTCAGTGAAGAGAATTGGCGTTACATTTGGTTCGCGCATGCAGTCTCTTAAAAGATAGTCGAATACTACGTTAAAGAGGAAAGGGCTAAGGACGCTTTCTTGATGCACTCCGACATTAACTGGAAATTCTCTCGTTAGTCCAGCAGATCTTTTAACCGCAGTTTTCACATTTCCGTACATGTCTTGTATTATTCTAACATACGTTTCCGGTACGTTTTGAGACCTCAGCGCGGCCAATATGAGATACCTAGGCACTCGATCGAATGCTTTCTCGGGATCGATAAATACCATGTGTAAGTCCTTAGACGAATCTCGGTGCTTTTCCATTATTATCGTAGGCCTTGGATAGCGTCCACCGTCGATTTTCCTTCAACAAATCCACACTGGCTATTATCGAACTTTATTATTTGCCGAAGACGTTCGTTTAAGACTCTTTCGACGATTTTCATTGTGTGTGACATAAGCTTGATTGAACGGTAGTTGTTGCATTCTCGAGTGTCGCCTTTTCCTTTGTATAATGGAACCAAGAAGCTACTTCTCCATTGATTTGGCATCGGTTGTCCACATTTTAATTTATTTGAAAGTTTCGATAGCCATTCGCTGCCGATCCCCTCCATCTTCGACCAAAACTCTGATGGAATGCTATCTGGTCCCGCCGTTTTCCCCCGCTTCATTTTTCCAATTGCTATACTTATTTCTTCGATTGAAAAGTCCGAAACTTTCTCCTCGAATAGACCAGCTGTCGGCACGGTATCACGTGGAAACTGTTTGTTAAGCAACTCTTTGCAGTATTCAAGCCACCGGTCACAAATTTCCTTTTCATTTGTTAGTAAGCGACCGTCTGCGTTTTTGATGTATTTCGGCGAGGTTATTTCCATTGAATTTTTTCTCCTCTGTACAGCGAGCTTAAAAATATTTGGCATTTTAGTGTTGTACGACGTTTGAACTTCTTGGATAGCTTGTCTTCTGTCCGCCGATCATGAGGATATTTGCTCCAACTCCTGGTACAGGTTTTCCGCTTCTGCCGCTCGAGTTCGAGCCAGGACTTTCTTTGCGATCTTTTTAAGATGCTCGTATTCAAGAGCCAGTCGAGCTTTTTCGATATCGTCATTCCGATCGCATTTTGTCCACGCTTGGAATGCACTCTTCTTGTCGGCCAAAGCTCGTTTGATTTCGACATTTCACCACCATATTTCTTTGCCGACGTGATGGTATTTCGATATAGTCCCCAGATGGGACTTTGCGAGTGTTATGCATTCCTCGTGCATGCTGTTCCACATTTCTTGCAGGCTAAGTGAGTCTGCGATACCGTTTATATTGTGAAGTACTTCTTTAGCCAGTGCGATAAATCTTGCGCTTCGTTCCTTCGATAGATTATACCACCGGATTTTTGGCTTTCCAAACGATGCCCGTTTTTTCGGTGGCTCCGCTGTGAAGAATTCTGTAATGAGCAGACGGTGTTGGCTTAATAGCGATTCTCCAAGTATTACTTTACAGTCCTTAACACGGTTTCTCATCGACATTTTGCAGAGGTGATAATTTATTTGCGTTTCGTGGCCTCCGCTGCTATAGGTGATAAGATGTCGTTGATGTTTAATAAACATTGTATTTAAGATGGTTAAGCCGTAAGCCCTACACGCTGCAAGGATGTCTTCGCCAGCTGAATTTCTGGTTCCAAAGCCTTTACCGCCGTGGCAGTCCTCATAATCAACATTTGTTTCTCCGACGTGGCCATTTAAATCTCCGCCTACGAAGAGCATCTCATCGATAGGTATAGTTCTAAGCAAATTACCGAACTCTGACCAACATTTATTTTTTTCCGATTGATCGCATCCATTTTGTGAAGCGTACGCGTTAACAATGTTCCACGTTTGATTGTGTATGACGAGTTTAACACTCATCAAGCGGTCGCTTATTTTCAAGATACCAACGATGTTGTTTAGAAGATCCGCTGCAACAACGATTCCAACACCGTTTCGTCCACTGACCGGTCCATGGTAGAACATCTTAAATGCCTTAGTTTTTAAATCTAGAAAACGCGCTTTATTTCCTGTATTACACCACTTCGTTTCCTGTACGCACAGGATTTGTAGAGTTCTGCGACGCATAATCGCTTCCAGTTCTAAACTTTTTGAGGTCATCGATCCGACGTTCCAACTTGCAAACCGAAGTTTAGGAAAATATTTTGGAAACTTCATTTTGCCCGCCCCCGGAATCCGTCGGGCTCTGACACAAGCACTTCTGCTTGCTCTGGGATTACCCGAGTGCGTTGCAATCGTGGTGCCCAGCGGGGTAGTGCTATTAATTGCGATCATTTCCATGAAGTGTGTCTAAAGTTTGAGTGGTTTGACACTTGTATGCTCATTTCGAATTGATTGACTGTTCTTTTACCCCACCGGTAGTCTCCAGACGTGGGAACCCACTGATTGCATATAAACTTGTGGGAAAGTTTTAAGGTGTTAAAGTATCACAGGCTCATTTTTGGTGTCATAGTTGCCTGTATATGATTGGTGTCCCATTTAGTCGCCTCTTACGACAAGCTGGGACGCACTGCGGCACTATTCTTTATCCGATGCCGCACGGAGCGGCACTACCTTGTTATAACCAAATAGCGAATGCGAATATTCCTGGAGCCGAAATATAGGCATCAATAGCAATCGAATCTCCAAAAACGTTTCGAGAGCCTTATATTGCCGGCTTTAACCGTTGAAAGTCAGTGCGGTTATTGTCAGCAAGCGATCAGAGATGTCGCATCTGATGTATTACTTCCATCCCGACATCCACAACGACACCTCTGGTTCGATTAAGGTGACAGCAAGTGCATCCAGCGAAGCAAGACTTTCCGGAGTGGCTCACTTGTGACCTTATATGATGTTTTGGATCTAGTAGTCAAAGTTACCATAAGCCTCATTATTCATAAGACATTCACATGTGGTATGAAGTCGTTCATAAAATGTTTTCATTTCAGAAAACCACATAAATTGCTGCTGGCCCAGAAAACAGCTCGAGATTGTTCTGTTTTTGTGTTTTACTCTTTGTTGGAAAATTGACGGCATCTCTTTTGTTAATTTAATTAAATCTTTCAAAGCATGTGCGATATTGTATTCTGTTCCTAGATATTTGCTTAGCTCCACCTACGCAATTATTTCACTACTCATGTGTACCTAGACAACACTCACAAAGCAGCAATGATCTCAATGTATAGATACTTCTTCATATTGTACTGACTAAGCACAAGATATGAACATAGCTGAAGAAGAACGGGGAGAACAAAAAATCATAAAGGTTACCTAATTTCGAAATTTTGAAAACTTAGATGAGGATGTATAGGTGGTTGGGGTCATATCATCATAATCGTTTTAATACATCAAATTGTGAATAGTTTGTTTCGGGGGAAGTGGGTGGTTGAACAGGGTTGTGTGTATCTTCCAGTGCAATATGCAGTTAACCACTCAGTTGCTAATAACACAGAAAGAGAACAACAAGAAATGGACGAAGAAGAAGAAGAAGAAGAATTTTCCAAAATCCTAAGTCGGTTAAATTTATCCCTTTATGATGAATTTGTTTTAGTCATTTATTTGACATGCACCCCTCATTTGAGTTCTGAAGTTTTGTTTCTGTCTCCTTTGCTAAACCCCTTGTTTGGGGTTAGCTTTAACAAAATATTTATGGCAAACCAACTTATGGCTTAGATTTTCATAAAAGCTCAAGGTGGAAGCTGAATTCTATGGAATGAGCTAACTTACGAATGCGAACTGTCGGACGATTCTAAGAGTTGAAGTCTTTAGACAACAAAATCTGACCACAGTTACATGCATAAATACACACCAATCCTGGTGCAAAGAAGATTGTGTTTTGTAGCTCATCGTCATCATTATTATCATCGTCGTCACTGTCGTCTTCTTCCAGAATCTCCTCGCTGTCCATAAACGAATAAACGAATACGAATACTAGCACGAATACGAGAATGAGTTCGAGTATGCATCTTGCAACCAATGTAGGGAATCCTAGGAGAACTAATGTAAATAATAACCTTAGCTAAATGTATTATATTATCCTTTTGCATATTGGCTGCATGTATCCGTAAGTATGTTGTATGTTGGAAAACATAAACCAAGCTATCTTTCTGTGTATTGTATCTTTTCATCTCGGCCTCCTTCTATTAAATTTCCCATAGACTGACGCCCAGGAGATAGGTACTCCTATTCGAAATCGTATGTTAACTCTAGTTCTCGTTCTTTCGGTCGGGTCTTGGTTATTTCATGTGCGTTAAGGATCAGGAGTTCCGTTCCGTTGTTGTGTTTTTCATTAGAAGCATTGGACCCAGAGTTAAATGTCCGTTTTGATGATGTTCGTGTGTGCTACTTTTGCCTATAGAATAAACGCGTTGCCAACAACAAAATCCTTCATTTAGGAGTAGATAGGTTCGCTAAGAGGAACTCTGAGATCTATTTGGGAAGGATTCCAGCCATCAAGCGTAAATACACACATTCTTGCGAATACGCTCATGCTGAGGATGATGTTGAAGGCTTTGACGACAGTACCCGTACCTTGTATTGTACTTGTATATTGAGTAGAGTGTATCTGTGGAATCGTACGGTGTGTAACTTGTTGTGTTTCTATCGTGTGAGCAAGTGGAAGGATATTTCACTTCGTGAGATATTCAATACACAAAAGATATTTCTCTCTACTTGTGCTACGACTGCTGATGGTTGTTAAGAAGGAGATGATGTTGACTGGACTACTGCTGGACCAAAAAGGATACTTCAGTATCACATATATGTGCATATATACATATGTACAGATGTGTTCATCCCTGATTCTCATCTCCTTCTTCAAACAATTTAAGTCTTGTTCATTTTCCATTTTCTGTGTGTCTACATATAGAGGAAAGTCTAAAGCAGCCAGCGGCAGGATTGTCGAAGACGTACCAAAATATTTTGTACCTCAGACTTTCGGATAACTTCAAGTTGAAGGAGATGTGCGAAGAGCTCACCATTTATGTGGCGCAAAATTTTCGACAGTCACTCTAACCAACAGCTTAACCATCACACAAGCTCTACCCCGACTCACTCCAACGTCGGGTCTAACTCTTACCCCAACCCCTAATCATTGCCCAAGACCAGCAGTTGCTTAGCTGTGTCTTCTAAAGCTGAGCTGAGCAGCAGCGGTTATAGCGTCCTTGCGAACAAGGAATAAATTGCCCATGCTTTGGATTTGTACTATACCACCCTCTTCCTTGACCAAATGGATGCCCAACGCAGACACAAACATGCATGGATACCGACAAGCTTAGGTCTCTTGGTCAGATTCCCATTTGAAAGACATGAGCTCACTTCACTTCGTCTACTCACCACGACCAGCAACACCATCGCCACCGTTACCACCCCCTAGTGACTGTTAGGAGCTTCCAGCATCTCGACCACTGCCCACAGAAAAACATAAAAGGAATTGTTGTTGTATATCTTCATATCTTCGTGTGTTCAAGTATATATCCTTGCGAAATTCATCGCCGAGAACATTTGCTTATATTTGGAGAAGGTATACTACTCGTACACGCTCGTATGTTATTTTCTTGTTCGTCCGTTCGTTCGTTGGTCTTTTTTTTATTTTCATTTATTTTTTTTGTTCATTTCTCATCGTCGTCGTCGTTGTAGTTGTCGTTGTCGTTGTCGTCGACGTCGTCCAGTGCATTGCGAGTGAGAGGATATCTTTAAAGAGGCAGTGAAGGGTTCGGGCCTGAAGAAATATCCGGTTCGCTGCTATGACAGCGGAGAGGGTTGATAAGGTTTAAGAATATGTGAGGTTGAGATGGTGTTGGGTTAAACTGAACTTCTTCGAAGCTACGGTAACATTTGCTGACCAAAAACCGAGAGTTCCACATCAAATAGCCAACAGCAGTAGCAGCTGCCCACTATTTAGAAGTGGGATTTAGTGATAGGTTGGATTGGAGGTTAGGTCGCTGTGTTGCCTGTCCACCTTCACGACAACGACAACGACAACGACGACAACGTGGTGGACTTCTACAATGACGCTGTTGATGTTGTTTTCTCCCATTCCAACTTACCGCTGAGCTGTAGCCTTAGCTGTAGCTCTGTAGCTTCTCATGCTGATGCCGCTGCTACTACTCCAACTTGATGATGATGATGACGACGACGAAATTTCGTACGTAAATTGAAAGGATATTATGTTAACACACATACATACATATATGTATAATACACACACAAAATGTATGTATGGATGTATGTACGTAAGTAGAAAATATCTACAACCTACAAACAGCCGAGATGTCCGAAAGGACTCTTCTCGAAGGAAGGGGTGGTAAACGTTTCGACGGGTGAATGTGAAAAGTGAAGGTTGAGGATTTTCATAGAAATACTGGAGATGTTGGAATCCTTACATATCGTTGGTACGTAAGAGTTGAATTGAAGGAAGAGGTTGGCAGCGGATGGAAGAAGGACTCTTTGAAACGGACAGAATGGAAATGCCTTGGTTTGCTATTGGGCTTGACCCTTTGAAAACCTTTTAAAACCTCAAAGTGTGTGTATACATATAGTACGTATAGGTATATCCTAGACTTTGTGCTCCAGATATCAATATATACGTACAAATATGTCTAAGTCCTATCCTCACTTGGGATTCTATTCTGTGTGTATGTTGGAGAGTAAAATTTTGCCGCGGCAGCCATTTTGATTTTATACTTTAGACAAATTTCAACTCCTTAAGCATGCACGTACATATATATACTCGTATATATATATATGTTGAAGGGGTTGGGCAAAGCAACAAAAACAACCGACAAAAAAGAAACTAGAACTCTCTGTAATTTGCACCCCCGCCCTCCAAAAACCGGTCATAGTGGTGTTTTTGATTCTAGTTCTGGTCCGGCTTTTAAAGTGGCTTTCGCCCCGAAATTTGGTGAGATAGAAATTGGGTTTTTGTCGCTAGGCTAGGGTTTGCTGCTTGAGAGCGGTTTTGTCAAAGGGGTTGGCAATTAATTCGAAATTGTTTCGTCCTTGAAATCGGAATCAGTCAAACTAAAGTTCAAATCTAAAAGATTTCGAAACGATGTCATCCGGTTGAGTGTGATGGAGCAGAACGCAGAAGAGTAATTAAAAATTAACCTCACTTGACAGATGGTGTGGTTGAAATAAGAAAAACGAAAACAACTAGCTATTCATGCAACAAAAACTGTCACAAAGACAGTGACGAAGACTGGACGAGAGGGAGATTTGTTGAACAACGTTTTTTTTTTACAAATAAATATCGTGTTCCTTCAGTGCAGTGTTTGTTATTTTCTTTCACGAAGACGTCCTTTGTTGACAGTTTTTGCATGGATGGTGGCGTCGTAGCTTATTCACTGGAAATAGCCAGGCATGCCACCGTGTTTCTGGAGGATCAAATTTCAGCCACTGTTCGTGTTTTTTTCTATTTTACCTTTTTTGTTTTATGATTTTTCGCTGATCACAATTTAAGACAAAGTAAAAATAATTTTTTTTTTGTGGGTCGTAGATGGACTACAATATCAATTTATTGCTCATTTTGTTAAATTAAATTAATACTCTGGAAAACTACCATTCTTAAGCTATATTTTGCCTGTTCCAAACTTGATACCATCTAGATCCTTACGCAATATATTAGAAATTAAAAAAAAAAAACATATCACAGTGTAACAATAGTTTTACTATAGTGTAAGTGTAACCTATGCAGGGATAAACGAGGTGATGAGCTGTACCTGTACCCCAATCAACCTCGGTAATTAGCCAGCCGTCTTCAGTTCCTATCTACTCTACTTATGCTTCTGATGGTGATTCAACGATTTTCTGCCCCATTTGTCCCAACTATCGACTCGATTATTTCTCCCAAATCCCTGTAAAACCTATACATTCCCTCACTGAATTCCTCTCTGCGGCTCATCTCCATCAATGATCGCGCCAACCATCACACGGAGCTTTTTCCTCTAGGAATGATAAAATCTATATCTGTTCACTATGGATTGGGGCTAGAAGGATCAGGTTCACCTGAGTTTTTGGAACGTAATTCACTTTTTAACACAAAAAAAAAAACAGTATTAGTAAGAGCTATTCTTGGTTTTGATCTCTGCACCGATGCCATTGTTCATAGCCGTAAGGGAGGTTGATCTAGTCCCGAACTGCCTTACATTTAAATTTGCTCATTGTGAAGTCTAGTATTTCCCCCATTTTAGTCTAAATCCAATTTGGATAAAAGGGCCGGGTTCCACAGATAATGTCAATATTGCCAACATCGGCGAATACAGACTTACATATGAGCAACTTTTTGTCTCTGATTTTGACGTTTAAACTCTGCAAAATTTCTTCAACAATGCTGTTAGAAAAATCTGGTGACAACAGGTCCACAGGCTTTTTCGTCATTATGAAATCTGTATCAAACTTCACTGAATAGCGTACATTCTCCATCATCTTACACAGTCAAAGAGATCCGCTAAAGATAGCATGGCTGTGCATTGTTTATGTCTATAAATGCTATGACATTCTCCTTCAAAGTTAATAAAAAGGTGGTGAGTATCAAGTTGGTACTCCTGACGTTTACCGTATGTAGTGCATTCTAGTCTAAAGTCAAATGAGGTCTTATGCTCAAAACACATGAGCAGAATTTTGTTTGCAGAGAAATGAGAATACACAATTCGCGAAGCTACATATAAATGCTGCACGCAGCGCTGTTCTGCATAACATCTCTATTTCTAAATTCGCTGCAATCGACAGTATCACACATAAGGGACAGTAGCTGTAAAATGACAGCAACTGATGCGATTGACTTCAAGAAATATCTGCACATCTGTTTCACGAACTAATACCAGCTTATTCTATTCGCCTCAAGTTCGGTTACCTTGCAAACTCGTGACCTATTGCTTTAGATAATTCGGTTTATAAGCAGTCAAACAACGACGAATCACACTAATAAATAAATGCCTTAAAATAGCTATCGATAATCAAGTAAGTGAGACTTCGAAAATTGATATTGATATGAAAGAAGACTAAAATTTAGATTTGAGTTAGAATGCTCTTTTTCATAGCTCGTAAATGTCTTAAAAATATTGATCAAATGTCATGATATTACTGCTAGATCCCTGCTATAGTGGGACATATAATATAAAAAGAAAAACAGATTCGAGTGTAATTTAGTGTCTCTTAACCCTGGAGCATCCAACAGTCTCATAATTGCTAAAGTAGCTACACATTCAAAAAAACACAGTCAGGCAACTGACAATAAGCGTCGAATGTAGAACAGGTTCCACATACAAATAACACTATCGGCATAAATTCCATCATACTTCTGAAAAAGTGATGATTTTAACACAATCTGAACTTTATATAGGCTGCTACGGCAATATAGACTCAATCGAATCGGGCTTGATGGGATGCAATACCTCATACATGTCCGTAAATAAATAACAATTCCGCAACGGATACTTCATTTTGCTCAAAAACCTTATTTTTCCACATTCCAGGCTCAACAACCCTAAAGATTGGTCCTCTATTATACCAACTACCATGGCTACCATACAATATCAACTTCTTTTGCCATTTCACCATTTTAAAGGATATGTCTACAAGATCTTAGGTAGTAGGTTCACTAAATCTTATTCTAAGGACGACGCGACGTCTCTGTTTAGATATTAAAGATTTCGGTTACAAAGAAATTCATCGCTCCGAAAAGTATACTAATGTTGCACGAAAATAACTAAAATCTCCTTTTTGTGTGTCCTGCAATGATTTCGGCCAGAATATAAAACAGTTAAAGAATGAAAGAATGTGGTCGATACTTCACGGATGGCTACAAAACCAGGTACTGTATCTTTCTGGACAGCGACAGCCAAGTCTTACTCGACTCTTTGACAACTTAGAAGGTAGTTTGAGAATCCAAGAAATATCACAGGAAGTAGGCTAAAACAACTGAGACATGTTTGGGCCCAAGACCACAACGGGATCACAGGAAATGAAAAGCTACGAGCAAATTCCAGACCCGAATCTACATCAGGTCTGCCTGCGTCTTTATCAAAAGCTTCAATTGACAGTTTGGTTTCATATGAGCACAACTACAGATGGCATGACTCTCCAGGTTGCAAGCGGACTAAACAAATGCTTCTCGACGTCTCTAAAATGTCAGCGTGCAGCTTCCTTCGTGCTTCCACTTGAATTAGGCAGGACGAGGTGTGTAAGAAGGAGCTACATATAAAGTAGCATTCCACTTTCTATAATGTTATGATCCATGTACTCGAGCGAAATGCCAAGTCTTACAGGAAAAGATATCGCTGCACTGCATGAGCTGTTTTTTTTAGGATGTCCTTATTCAGCAGCAAGCCCGATTTGACAGAATAATTGCGTTTTTGGGACGAAACTAGCTTCCCGAGGTTCCTGGATAACAATCTTCTATGGAAAAATATTTGAAACCACTGCAACGACATTGGACTTGTCACCTAGATGTATTAGAGCTGTATCCTATATAATAGTGTTTGGAGCAAAAGGTTTAAAAGGAGTTGGTTTAGGTTGAGGCAAATAAAACATTTTATTTTGTCCTCAATTATATTTTGGCTCTCGATTTACGAATCCGTTTCTTGTAGTCTCCTAGTATAAAACAAGTGTTGGGCATAACTGGCTCCACCTAACAGTTGCCTTAGAATTGAGATAGTAAATGCTAGTATCATGACAGTAAATACTGTATCTCAACTGAGATATTCAAAACGAGTGGATTAATAATAATTTTTTCCCTAGACACCCCTCTTCCAAGGAAGATAAGCAACAACAGCTTTTGGAGTGAGACAATTTCTACTTGATCATCTGTGTACAACACACGGGTATTATGATATCATGACAGAACCTAGATATATTTTTTTTCGGTAACGCTGTGGCGTAAGTAATAATTAGCTTATTAGAATATCATAACATACCATTCGATATGTGAAACGAAAAAGGTAAAAAACTTAGGATCACTGATAATTAGTTACGTCAAGTACCCATAAATTCCGACTTCCAATTTGCAACTTGTGATTTACATACTTAGAATTCTTTCTCAGAAATTATGTAAAAAATTTCCCAAAGCAAATGCAAACTTTTGATGTCCTAAAAACCCAAAGTAGAACACCAAGAAATTCGCATCGATGAAATCAAAGTCCTCCAGATTGTAGAATGTGCCACCGGGATAACTGCACCATTTAAAAAAAAAAAAAAGTTACGAAGTACTAAAAAACCTCGGATATGGACGGATCTACTGTTGACAACCCACGCAAACGATTTAAGGACAATGAGCTTCGGATATGCACGTGGAATGTTAGATAGAATGTTAATAGACCACGTGCAGGCGAGCAACTAGCGGAGGCCCTAGACTGCTGCAAAGCAGACATAACCGCCATTCAAGAAATGCGATGGGATGGGCCGGACAAAAAGAAGATGAAAAACTGCGATATCTACTACAGCAATTGCTATCGACGGCAAAAGCAGCACTCATTTGGATGCGGATTTGTTGTCGGAGGCAGACTAAGATAAGAAGTCTTCAGCTTCCGGCATGTGAGCGAGCGCCTCGTAGCAATCCGCATCAAGGCTAAATTCGCCAACATTAGCCTTATATGCGCGCATGCCCCCACAGAGGAGCCTTCTATGAGCTCCTTAACAAGACCTACGAGCAATGCCCTAGCTATGACATTAAAATTGTCCTCGGTGATTTTAATGCAAACCTAGGAAGAGAGGGTATCTTTGGCGGAACAATCTGAAAATATAGCCTGCACAACACCACCTCCGATAACGGATTCAGGCTAATCGACTTTGCGGCGGGGCGAATCATTGTCGTAGCTAGCACACGACATCGACATACACAAAGGGACTTGGAGAACTCCTGATCAATCAACAGTCAACCAGATTGATCACATTGCCATCGACGCAAGACACTCCTCTAGTATTATTATGGATGTCCGTACGTGCCGAGGAGCAAACATCGACTCGGACCATTACCTTGTTGAAGCCAAGGTACGGTTGCGGATATCCCAAACTACGCCAAGACAAACCAATAGTGCGAGGAAATTCGTCGTCAGACGGCTACAACCGCAAGAGTTCGCCATTTCCTTTTCCGATCAAGTGTCTCTTAATCTCTTAAGAGGTCCAAAACCGCCAGCATCAAGCATCGAAGACCATTGGAAACACTGCCAAAAGGCCATCAGAGATGCCGCTTCTGATGTGCTGGGTTTCACTCATCCACCACAAAGAAACCCCTGGTTCGATGATGAATGCCGGCAAGCACATGCAGCTAAGCAAAAAGCAAGCAATGCGGCACTGCAAAAAAATACCAGAGCTGCTCATGAGCTCTATGAAAGGAAGAGGAGAGACGAACACCAGCTTCTCAGGAGGAAGAAGAAAGAGCATGAGAAGCGCGCGTTCGAGGAAATCGAGAGATGCTACTGCAGGAATGAGGTTCGGAAGTTTTACAAAAAGGTAAAGAAAACATGCCGCGGAAACAAACCCCGAACCGAAGCCTGTAGAGATAAACTAGGGAACATCGTAGTAGAATCGCAATCAATGCTGAGGATTTGGAAAAACCATTTCTGTAGACTGTATAACGGCGATGAAAAACCAAATACCGCTGTCAGGCAGAATCAACCTTTCAGTCTGGACGATGATGACCAACAATTCCGTCCACCCGACCTGCACGAAGTGATGATAGCTATATCTAGGCTTAAGTCCAATACAGCTGCTGGAGTGTTCGGCCTGACTGCCAAGCTCTTCAAAGTAGCAAGCGATGACTTGGTAAGGCGCATACACCAACTCATCTCTAAAATACGGTCAGACGAAAGTATGCCCGAAGAATGGAACCTCAGTATTGTTTGTCCGATCCTCAAGAAAGGAGATCATCTGAACTGCGCCAACTACAGAGGCATTAGTCTCCTAAACATCGCATACAAGATCTTATCTGCCATATTGTGTGAACGCCTGAAGCCGTTCGTCAACAACCTGATAGGTCCATATCAGTGTGGCTTCAGGCCAGGAAAGTCCACCATCGACCAAATATTTACACAACGGCAGATCTTGGAGAAGACCCACGAGCTTCAGATACATACACACCACCTTTTCATCGATTTTAATGCCGCGTCGATCTATGCAGTGATGATCCAACGACTGAGATGGCTGGGTAATGTTGAGTGAATGGGTACTAACGTTCCAGGCCGTAAGATATTAGAATCCCCCCCTGAGGGACAGGTCGGTACACGAAGACCGCGACTCAAGTGGCGCACGAAAGTGGAAGGGGACCTCACCCAACATAGCGTGTGAAACTGGAGGCAGCTAGCCAGGGATCGAGCTGGCTGGTGACGCTTGTTGACTGAGGACCAGGTCCACCCCGGACCGCAGCGCCACTTAAAGTAAGTATAGAAATCAATGATGACATCCACTTCCAGACTAGAGGCGGCTTCATTTGAACTACTCCGATATAGCAGGAACTGAGGGTGTTATAACCGGGTGTTATAACCAAGAGCATGGCCTTGTAAGTAGGTGTAACTTCCCTATTATAAAAATGTTCCACAACAAAAACCAACCTGACGACTTAATACCGATCTTCGAATCTACACATGAAATATTCGAACTCCTAGCAGAGCACATGCAGTCAGTAAAGTACAATGCATTGATATCTACAATAGTGATTTATCTGTTCTCTTTAGATTGAAGAAAATAAAACTGAATTGTTCGTTGCGATGTCCACTAGACTACGATCTTTAACTTTTCCATGGGAAAACCTATATGAGAGTCTGTTTTGGTTTATCTCTCAATATAAGCAATGCACAGGTTTCTAACCGCCGAAGTTTTTCTGGCTTATTGAGTTCTTAGGATACTCAAATATCCAGTTTCCTAAATTGTGGATGTCGCATTTCATCTGTGTGCAGCAATTACAGCGAAGTCGTTTACTAGGACAGGGAAAGAATTTAAGACTTCCCGGGCCGGAGCATTAATATCCATTGGGTTCTCATATCCTAGTCATCTCAGGCAGTCATTTCTGGTCAAGCCGATGTCGATGTCTATAACTTGTAGAGTTCTCAAAAATCTTGTCCAAAACTACTTTTGATATCAAAAGTCTCGGTGAGATTAGTCTACAGATCAGCAGGCCTATTACCCATCTCTTGCAAGTGATGAATGCATACTTCAGTACAAATTAAATAAGAAATCAATTTAGATATTAAGTCAAGGTGTGTCTCTGTACATGTTTTGGCATCCGGAAACTCAAACAGATTATCTTTTACGATCGTCTGAGAATCAAAGGTTTCAAAGTTTCTAAAATTTCTATTGCTATGTTTAAACGAAAAACGACGGAGGCAAGGCTACACTTAAACTTTCTGTTTCCCCAAATTGAAACATTCGATCTAGCTAATTTGCGTTTGTCTTATTAAGCCTCTGTAGCGCCGTAATAATCCCAGAAAATTATGTACAACAAGAAGGGCACTTACTATTGGCGTCTGTTCTAAATATCTGTATTCATGGAAAGCAGCAGTTTGGGATAGTATCCTGAAAGTCAACCATCTACGATAAAGCAATTAAAACTAATATCCTTCGCCATTGACCTGTTGTGTTATTAAAAGTTTCGTTAAACGCTTGTTGTCCGTTCTTTTTTTGTAAACGTGACATCGTGTGTGATTAAAGGCATCAAACGATTAGCATGCCACCTGGTATCAAAAAAAAGTCACCAACATCCATCTAAATACGTTAATTACTGCCATCAACTGGCCATCAAACAACAGCTGGGGAGTGTCGGAGTGTCGTGTCAAAAGCGTTCTGTAGTCGTATGCGTTACGCCTTGTACGCCAAAAACAGGATGCACGTCAGTTAATCTGCACCACTTCCACACTTTGAGTACAATACATTTCAGCACCTACCTACCGTTAGTCCATCATTATCACCCCCTACATCTTCATCATCGTATGGCCAAGTCAGGGCAATCCCGAGAGAAGCATGCCACAGCGACAAAGTGAATAAAAGTGCAATTTCATGCGAAGCCATGCAAATTGCATAGAATCCTGCCTGTTAGAACGGACCGTTTTTTACACTATTCTCGACAGTTCAATTTTTTTTCCTCTCCCTCTCTCTCTCTCTCGCGTTGTCTTTATTCCTGTACTCGTTTACAGTATGTACGTTGTTTGTTATGGAGCCACATACAACACTCCTTCAACAACAACCTGCGAATCACTTAATACCACCGTCAAAGGACGAACTACATTGAAGTGTGGAGTTTACAACACACAACATGCCAACACCGTCATCGACATCATCTCCATTGACGCCCACTGACACTCTCAACCAAGTCAACCATGGGGAACAGAACCAAAACTAGGACCGGGACCATGGACCAGAAAGGACAGCGACAACGACACCACCTCCACCGATCAACATCAACGCATAGGTCGGCATATATATAATTGGTGTGGTCTTTATGGCACCAAAGTTCCTCCAAGCGCAGTGGACTTTAGCTTCAACGAGAGTAATATAAAGAGCACCACACTACAGCTTGGAGTACTCATGGCACTTTTCCACTACCAGTACCAGTACCAGAAGCGATAGCAGTAGCAGTAGCAGTAGCAATAGCAGGAGCAAACAGCTTTGATGGACCGTTTGCTTCTCGGCTCAGGAATATTTTTTTCGCACGAAGTTCATTCCTAGCCACTGGTTTCGTGCAGAATGTCACATCCTTGTTTCAACGGACGGGGTTGCTTTTTTTTCTGCATACGAATATATGCCCACTGTTAATATTCCGTAGTCTAGAGGCCGAAAACGAGTACCAGTACTTATGGCATAAGACAGGATCGGTAGCTATTCAGCCAGACTTGGTTAGTTAGTTAGTTTTGAATGCAACAGGTGCCACCAGTTCAACGAAGAGGTAGTTTGAGTGAGTAAACTGACTACCGACTCAACAGGCGTCAATTGATATTTCACTTCACCACCGAGCTGGTAGACAATTTTTTTTTTCTCTCTGTCCTAGCCCTGGTTCTGCATGCGACTTTTTTTTTGTTCTAAAAAGAGATGAAGGGCACCACATATGGAGACATGGACCTTGTGCTGGTTACTAGTAACCTGACGTGCCACCATCATGGAACAAGTTGAGGATGGTTAAATAAATTGAAAAAAAAAAAGGAATTAACGCCGCGAAGTGGAAAATGCGCGAAAATGAGTGATGCGTAATTTAATTTCTGTTCGTCGCCGGTAGGGTGAAATTTGATCCTCGAACGTGACGGTGGTATGAGCCATCTGAGAAGACAGTCCCCTTCATCTGACGGCTGTAGTGAGGAGTGCAGTTCCAATTTCCAATTCCAAGATCATTTGGTGGTTTTATTTTTATGTGGCTACTGGTCACATGTAAAACGCGCACAGATGGGACAACTCGACGGAGATTTCTGTGTAGAAGAAATGGCAACTAAAGACACGGTGGTTAGGCAGTGCAAGGAGTACATAAAAAAAAGGCAATTTCCGTTGGAGTCCTTTTTTTTTTGTTCTCAAGTATTATACAATGTACATGTGTGAGTAACTTGATGAGGAAACAATATCACAATCCACTTGACAATGAATCAAAACGTCTATGAGTGATGCCATTTGGAACAAAGACAGTTGGAGTAGTTGAATTGACTGCTCACATAAGCGGACTTAATTTCGTTACAAGATGAAATAGATTGAGAATACCCTTACTTTATAAAAATGATTTGAAGAGTTACTCATCTGTAAGAATCGGGCTGTTTATTGATTCAAAAAGACTTTACACAGTGAAAAGGTTGGTCGTATTAAAGGCTAGTTAGTATCGTATTTCATTTGTACTTTCTAGTGAAGGGCTCTTAATTTTTTTAAGTATAAATCGAATCTTGCTAGATGCTCTCTATATCACTTCAGTCATATTATTAAGAATTATCTTTAAAAAGTAAACGCACGTCTCTATTGAATATTTTTACAAATACATGTGACATAGCTCTACGGCAATCACAGCTGTGGCGTACATAGAATTACATTTTCTGATGAATATTGTCTTGCAAGTAATGGGAAAGACCGCATTTATGACGTCACCTATGGTCTGGAGATGCTGGAAATTATGTATCTGAACGACACTCATATGGTAACCTTAAGTTTTTGAAAACATAACATTGAATATTATAAAGATTTCTTTTCACTCACAAAACGTCTTCATGGTGTTAAATGCTAGAGCTTAAGTGAGACTGAATGCAAAAGAATGGGGTGTTGGTAAGCATCTTTTGCCAACCAGCAACATTATGTTTCTAATTTTGCCCCTGACGGAAACCGTATGTCCATGTAGGTGCCATTACATTTGGTGGGAGATTCCAATTTCAAGGTAAAGTGTACGCAGTCTCGAAGACCAAAAAGATAATACCATTACTTGACGTATCGAACCTGTTCTTATACCAGCTACGTCTAAGTTATTAGACATGAATTATTAAACCATCGCAGCAGCAGATAAACGACATCTGAATTGATAGCTATTATGGCTTAAATACGCCCCTATACTTCATCTCACAACACCAATAGTACCTACATGTTTTATGTTCCAAGACACAACTTTGGGGGCCTTATAGCCTTCTCGTAATAGGGAAGTTAAACAGACGGTGCTTTGGTTTATCAGCGGCTCTTCAACGATCTCTTTCTCTAAGAGTCTCCCATAGCTGTTATAAGCTTCAAATAAAACGAAGCAGCTCAAATAAAACCTCCGCTAATGTGGTTGGGGATATCACCGCTGATTCCACGGGAATAATTCGATTTTGAGTACCTTGTGCAACAAGTAGTGCTCAGGAACCATCTCAGCTTAGATTCGAAAACAATTAGAAGACTGAAGACCACTGGTCACAAATCTATGTGACATGTCAAAACAACAATTATTTTCCGCCTTTCTCTTTGCTTCAACATACAAATCATGTATCAAATTTTATCAAAACTTGCAGTCAATTACCACTATGTGTGTTAACTCCAAGTTTTAGCCATTATAATTGACCCGATAAGTATATTAATGAACGTGGAATATTTGAATCATTATATTCACTCCACTCCAAAGAGAATATTGCATAATAATAAATCGGAAAGACCGCATTCAAATGGTTTCGCTTTTGGGACTCCTCTCAAAAGTCTATGTGGAGCGTTTCGCAAAAAGATTCGGTCCTATGTCCAAATAAGATAGAATTGACACAAAATCTAAAGCCAAGTGACTATCATGTACGACAGTCTTTCACTGATTGGACTCTATTGAAGATGAAAGAAGAAAGGCAATTTCACAGAAAAATTATCGTCTGTGACGAGGTAGGTTCACTTTTAGTAAGATAACTTTTTTAATTAGCAGAATTAATAAGTATTTGGCGTACAGCCGGACGTGATTCATCAGTAAAAATCGACTTATTGAAGACGAAGTTCAATGGACATCAACACCAATACGTTCTTTTGAAACAGCATAGAGTCTCTGTCTTGTATAACAAACCAGAAGCTTAAGGCGGCTAGTGGGCAAACATTCGACGTAGAATTGCTGCAATATCGGCCAAACTATGTAAAAAAAATTATTAAAAAAAATTAACTGAACCTTGATCTACTCGTATATAGAACTAGCCAGCTTTCGCTATACAGCGAATGTAGAATTAT
The DNA here is from genome assembly GCA_928272305.1 of Volucella inflata. NCBI lineage: Eukaryota > Metazoa > Arthropoda > Insecta > Diptera > Syrphidae > Volucella > Volucella inflata. The sequence goes on from OV743716.1 coordinate 161,600,122, forward strand.
TACAAGCCTCCCTAGAATAGACGATAAGGATCGCGCATACATCATAAAGTCCATGGGAGAATCGGTCATTCCCCAAAGTGTGAATTGATACCCTCTTCAATCATACACCTACTCACATTTCAAATGTGATCAGAAGAGTGTATGCCTGATGATTGAAATCTTAGCATCGTTTACCCAATCCACAAAAACGAAGATCCCCCTAAACTGCCTCAACTATAAGTCTCTTAAGCATTGCGTACACGATCCTTTCTGATATAATGTGTGAACATCTTAAAACCTTCGTTGACAATCTGATTGGCCTTTATCAGTTCAGTTCGAAACCAAGAAATCTTCCTACTACAGATCCTGGAAAAAACTTAAGAAGCCGAAAACTGTATCCACCACCTTTTTACCGAGCTGACAAACGATTTCTAGAAGCACATTTTTCAAAAGCCTGTACAACTATTAGCGTACGCCGTTGATACTAACATAAATTGCAAAACTCAGCAGTAGGTTAGCGGTGCTTTTGGTAGTATTGACACGGTGCCAAAATGAGCTTAGTTGTAAATAAGGACGAAACTAAAGATATGCTGTCAACAGGAAGTGATATAAACAGATTGGACAGAACTTCACAGTTGACAACTATAATTTCGAGATAGGTTTGAATTTACCTAATTCCGATCTGCTATAAATTCTGCCAAAAATACGTTAGGATACGAGTATATAAAACGAAGAATCACTCTTGTAAATCGCAGTTTCTCCGGGCTAAGAAGGCAATTCAGTAGTAAGGGTCCATCCCTAAGAACTGAGGAGACTCTATATTAGACCTTGATTATCCCAGTGCTACAGTATGGTGTTGCAGGATGGAATCCATCCAAAGCGGATTGTGATATTCTCATTCGATTCGAGATAAAAAGTCTTCGAAAAATACAGAGTCCTACGAGTATATGCGTTAATGAGGAGCAGATACAACGAGATGGGTTGGACATGTATAGCAAATGGACACCAACGCTCTGGCCCGCAGAGTCTTCGAGTCAAACCAGGTGAATCGGCGACTGCTTTCTAATCCTCCGAATCTACTCGTACCTTCGATGAAGTCAAAAAAAATAGTTAAAGAATTTCTATTGAATTTCCTCTAAATTGTTGATACTCGTATCATTTCCTTGATTTACTGTCAAGTTTCGAACATAATTGTTGAATGACTAATCGATTCCAGGAGCTTTCGTCGACCTCTACATTTTCATGTTGAAGCAATTTTCGGATGTAGATATTGACCAGTGGTGCTGAGTTTTGAAAACGGTTTCGTTAGCAATTCTTTAGCTGTTGCATAATTGCTTGATGTCAGTGCCAAATGGTTAGCAATCCATTGCTTATCCCTTTAAAATCTTGAATTCGTTCGACACCACTTATGTATCCATTCTGCTGAACTAATCGATCAAACAGTTCCCAAAATGATGTCCACTCTTCATACTCGCCGCTGAGTGATAGTATGCTTATTGGTGGAAGTTTGATTTCCCGATGTATTACAGCTTGTGGGGTTACTGTCTCTGTTTGGTTTTGTCGTTATTCTGCTTCTTTAATTTGGATATAGGCAAGCAAACTGTACTCTGAGTTGTTCTTAATTAGATTCAACTTTTTAAATCTTACTGGGCGCTTCTTGATGTTAGTTGACTCTTTAATTCTGTCTGGATCAGATAAGTTGCTCGTTGATTGTTGACTTACTGCACTTGGATTTTGACTACGACATACAGAAGATAGCCGTGAAGTTCGAATTCCTCTAGTGGCGATGGTAGCGTATTCTTCTTGATTAGCTCCAGTTTTGCCTTAAAAATACTTTTAATATCGAGGATACCTCGTTTCAAATTGACTTAAATACTTACTTTGTATCACGATCTTAAATTTTTAGTGCATATTGGTCTCGTACTGCAGTAACAATAACACCCACTTTTCTCCATTCCGATTGATCCAGCTCGAAGGACCATGTAAATTCTACTATTTAGAATTTGTACATTTCATACCTCCTACTGTTGCCTCACATTAGGTAGCAAAAAGGCTTGGCTCGAGACTGAACTTCAGTAACTTTATTTCAACATAATTTATAAAAAAATCTTGGTGTCCGAAGCACGACAAGCTGTAAGTTAAGGAATAGCAAAGCAAATGACATAAATATGAAAATACCAATATCGTTGACGTAAGCTGTAAAAGCAAATAATAAAAGAAAATAATTATAGAAGATGACTACCGACTTCTGTCGCGGGGGGAAAAAAAACCGAACAAGCAGGCTGCTGCTTGGGATCTTCGTCCTGCGACTGTATAGACACCTTTTAAAATGTATAAAGTCGAGTTTGTGATTCAGTTTTATCTGTTTACCATGACTTTAAAAAAGCTTCCAGTATCATAAGTGAAAAAGGGTGAGCCAACAGCAAGTGTGAAAGTTATCATTAAATTAAATTAACATCTTTCTGCGGCTTCTGTTGCAAGCGACCACCCGAAAGTCAAAATTATCGATGACTTGGATATGTGGATCCGTAGCCGCAATTTCAGTTTGAATGTTATGTTTAAGATCCTGAATTGTCGCTGGGTTATTGACATACCCCATATTCACCAAATAACGCCACAGGAACGGGACTAAAGGTATCAAATCGCATGACCTTTGAGGCTAATCAACTTCTCCGCTAACCGAAATAATGCGATCATCAAGTTTCGAAGGCAATGAATTGATTGATTGATGGCTTGTGTGGGCGATCGCTCCGTTCTGTTAAAATCGGAGATGGTCCAAAGGCTTTAATTGTTTTGTAATTTGGATTTCATAGGAGTGCAACTGAAGATCAGCTTTTAAAATTCGCCCTAAAATGTCATAGGTGAGGCCCAATTGTTGACTCCGGTGACGAATTGAGGTGCCTGGCTGGTTTTGAACGTGTACGTGCTGGCCAAGCATGCTGATATGGAGTTTGACCAGATATCCAACCAATTTCTTTGAAACACTTCACCACTGCAAAACTCAGTATGGTGATTATGTTGAACGAAAAATTCACGGATTTTACGAAATGTTGCTTATACAGATCGCCCATTTCCGTAATAAGGCTGAATAACAGAAGTGTGTGGTAAATGACTCCGTGTCGCCAATGATTGTATGATATCTGTCAAAATTAACCACATTAATTCAGTAAATGAGAGTAATTGGCAGCCAAAATCCACACCATCTGTGGGATCACCCTTTATTAACAGCCTACGACAGTGGAGATCATTGACGAGATCATTGCTGTTACTTTGACTAAGTGTAACTAACGATAGGTCAAACGTTAAGTCAGGTTTATTTTCAGAAGTCGACTCCTGATGCTTTAAACGTGGATCTGAAGCAAGAGCATAAATGTCCTTTTGATTGAAAAGCAATAGGGGCTGGGAACGCACATGATATCAATTTAATTAGAATAAATGATAATACCTACCCACATAGCACCACAAATCACATGGAAGCAGCACGTGCAAATTCGAACTCGTGCATACACGTTGAACAAAGATGAACAATACATTGATTGACCTGGTTGCTGATATTTGTATGTAAGTAACCATAGTAAACTGTATTTGAGAACTTCAGGGTTATGAAGTGTATCATCACAACATCTTATTAAATTGTTTCATTAGTGCGTAATATAAAGACGATAGCCTTGAGGTGGTACTGCAGTTGAAATTTATTTCACTTTAAGTCGCAATTAGGGAATAACTGCGTCAAACAATAAAGTAAGCCAAACACATTTGGCTTAAAGAGGTAAGAAAGTACTCAGGTGTAGAGGGCATTGAATTGATTTAATTTTCACTTTGTTTTTGCGGCTTCCGTTGTGTCTGCAGTATTCTGCAAGATCCCGAGATGTATAATTCTAATTACACAGAATCCAATGATATTACCACGGAGTTAAGCATTATTACAGAGACATTTATTTTGCATAGAGATCTCAAATTATTCGCTTACAAGGTCCTTGAAGCAAAATGACGATCCACTTCATTGTAGCTTCTCTGTTTGCACCTCGAGTTTGATGCCATTTTTGGGATATGCCAATTGGCATATTTGCTTACTTACTTAACGGGCTCCCGACCCTAAAAAATATCTTCCTGAGACACTGTAGTCTTCCATCCAGACCAAGCGTTCTGACATCCGCCATGTCTTGGTCTTTGGAACAAGGTCTTCCTTGTCGTTTCGAGCCAGGAGGCTGAATGTAGCCGAGCAAATGTATTCGCTTTTTGGACTACATCCATATCTTGGTACAGCTCATAGAATTCGCTGTTGTATCTTCTTCTCGATTCGCCCTCCTCACACACTGGACCAAAAATCGATTGAAGATTCTTTCCTTCGAAGGAGCCCAGTATTAGTTCTTCCTTCCTGTCATACAGCAGAACTGGCAGGATAATAGTATTGAAAAGCATAGAGTAATTCTTCGTCTGATCTCAACTAGGGTACCGATCGTGGAGTTCACGTTAACTCTGAGGTGAACTCCTCAATTACCTCGAAATTGTTGCTATAAATACGAGGTGACGTTTTGTCCTAGGCGATGGACCGATGCTGATTTATTTGTTGATCGCATGTATTTAGTCTTATCCTCATTTACTTCATGGCCACTAAATTTCGCCTGTTCCTCAATCGCTGTAAAAGCCTCTATCACTGGGAACAAACGATTATGTTAGTATCGTCCACATTTCCCGGTAGCTGAAAGAACCTATTAAAGATAGTGCCTTTCGTATTGACACCTACCCTGCGTACTATCTGTTCCAGAACGAAATTGAAGAAGTGAAATGATGATAGATATTGGATCGCGTGTTTTCCCGCGTCACGTGACACATCTGGATGAGTTTTCCCGGAATCCCGAGCTCCTGACGATGAATACTATCACATTCGGCTTTGAGATCGATGAATAGGTGGTGAGTCTTGACTTGAAATTCGTTGGTCTTTTCCAGAAATTTGGTCTGTAGTTGATCTACCGGGCCAGAAGACACACTGGTACTTGGTATCTCATATGCGACATTAAGCAGAGATAAGCCTCGAAAGTTCTTGCAAGACATTGGGTCGCCTTTTTTGTAGATGGGGCATATGAAGCTGGTAGTCCAGACATTGGGAATATTTTCTTCCACCCATACTTGATTGGTGATTCGATGCATACGCCCTACCAAAGCATCGTCACTGTATTTGAAAGCTCCGCTGATAACCCTTCAGAGCAGGCCTTATTGTTCTTAAGCTTTTTATGGCTAAGCCGATTTCTTCTATACTGGGTAGTGGAACTGGTTCTTCATTGACTGAATGTGGGTTATTTTCTTTCCCTATCACTCTCTCTGAATGATGCACAGGCAAGGTTACTCGATACTCTTGCCTCGCTGTCTTGTGCGTCTAATATGCATCTTCTATCACCTTTTTCCGGTATGCGCATTCATCATCATACCACGGGCTATTTCTTTGGGGTGGCTGGTACCCTACAGTGGTATCGGTACCTCCTAAATGATGTCGCGATACTGGCACCATTGATTGTTGGAATTAGTTGAAGGTGACTGCGCAGTGGAGAGTTTGGAAAATATTTGATGACGGATGAACCCTTAATGGGCTAACGGCAGCGTTTATAACCCAAAGTGGGTTGCTGACACCCAGCTTGCTTGTGGCCCTACAGGTCAGGGGCTGTGCAGTCGGGGTAACTTCCCAACCATACAAAAGAAAAAAAAGTTATGAGAGAAACACAACCAGCCGTATTTCGCGCTCGAAAAACTCACCCGTAGTCATCAAGAAGCCAATCCATCACGAACGTGTAATGGTTTGATGAGGTTGTAGAAGTGGCGGCATTATTGGTCCATTTTTCCTTCATGACGAAAATGGAAGAAACCTTGCAGTCTATAGAGCGCTACCAAGGCATGATGAACGAAATTTAGAATTTGATCTTGGGCGAGCTGGTTTCAGCAAGAAGGGGATACGTGCCATAAAGATCGTTGCTATGCAAACAATCCGGAGACGTTTTAGACACTCAAGAACAATATTGATGCAACTATTCATGAATTAGTGGCCGGAATCGTCGAAAATGTATTGAAATATTGGGTTGCCAGGCTCGCCTACTGGCAAGGAAGCCGAAGCAGTTATTTAATTAAATTAATAATTCACAATTAGTGGGTAAGTTTAGGTTAATAAATTTTGAAAAGTGTTTTTTTCATAGCATTTTCAAAAGTTAACCAACAGATGACCCAATCTTTATTATATTTTATGTACTCGTGTCCGTATATAGAGTTTTCCATTCGATTTTCCATAACTTTTTCGCACTATTGGGCCAAAAGTCCAGTCATCTAACGCAGAATATTCGCCATCAAGCTCACTAAAGTTCCTAGGTTGTTGGCATAGACCATAGAGTGGATTTAGCAGCCCCAAACAAAAAAGTTTAAAGGTATTTAATTGCGGAATCTGATGGCCAATTCACAAGGCCATCTTTGACGATCACCGATCACCGCTTTCAATAAATTCAGAGTTTTAGGTGCTGTGTCACAAGGGGCACCTACCTATTGAGACCACATGTTCTTCAAAGTTTCTAATTACCATGTAGCAACAGCTATGGTCTCCATAATCTATAACCTATTCACCGGCGACAACTCAGAAAAGTTTGGACTTATGATTCCTACGACATGAGATCAAAATGACAATTTTATGTACGGATGCAGTTATCACCGGCATAACATGTCCGAGTCAGAGCACCTTTTTCCGACTTTGAAAAGCTGCAATCACAAGAGATCTTTAGGCTCATTTTCAATCGCGTTTCCCTCAAATTCTCTGATGTTCTCTATAGAACATCAATGGGAATGCCGTCAACAAGCCATCAGAGAAACAGAATCAAACGTAAATGGTTTAAAACTGCTTGAACAAAGAAACCTGTGGTTCGATAACGGATGTAGGGAGGCACATGCAGCCAAACAAGAGGCATACAAAGCTTATCTGCATCGCAGAACGAGAACTGCCCTTGACCTTTTCGAACAGAAAAGAAGGGAAGAACATAGACTTCTTAGAAGAAAAAAAGAAGGATGGGAAGGACGCGGTCGAGGAAATGATGAGATGGTACGACAGGAATAAGGTTCGAAATTCTATCAAAGAAAAGAAAGAACATGCTAGGCCTACAAAGTCAGCATGGAAGCCTGCAAAGACGAAAACGAAAAACTTGTAGTATAATAGAATCGCAGTTGGTGCTGAAAATATGGAAAGACCACTTCTGCATACTGTATTATTGCGAAGACGACCCTAATCTCGGTATCAGGCAGAATGAACCATCAACATTGGACGATGTTAGAAATAATAAAGTCGTACAAAGCTGCTGGCCCAGACGGGCTCCCACCTGAGCTAATTAAAGCAACTGGAGATGACCTGGTTAGGAACATACACCAGCTCATCTGCAAGATATGGTTAGAAGAAAGCATGCCTAATAAATGGAACGTCAGCATCATTCCCCTAATCCACAAAAAAGGGGATCCCTTCAACTGCGCCAACTATTGAAAAATCAGCCTCTTGAACATCGCATACAAGATCTTCTGTGCCATATTGTGTAGTCGCCTTACACGGATCTTGAGCGGCCTGATAGGTCCACATCAGGGTGGTTTTAGGCCAAGGAACGATCGACCAAATACTCCCACTACGAAAAAAATCTTCAAAAAGACTCTGAAATTCTTAATCAACATCCACCACCTGTTTGTCGACCTTAAGGTCGCACGTATATGACAGCGTGCACAGGGTCGAGCACGCATTTTTTGCCAAGTTCGTCAGGTTGTGCTGGATTACAATGGAGAATACTCACTGCTCCATTAAGGTCGGTAACAAATTAACCGAGACCTGCATTGACAAGAAAAATCTAAGTCAAGCCGACGCGCTGTCATGTGACTTTTTTAACATCGCTGTAGAAAGAATCGTGCAAAATTCACTGGCCAATAGAAGGGGAACGATACCCTACAAGTCTTTCCAATTGCTTGCATACGCAGATGACATCGTCGGTTTTGAACAAAGACAGCGAAACGTCAATGAGGTATTCGCAGCTATCAAAGCGAAAGCGTCTTAAATTAGTCTCATTAGTTAAATGAGGCAAAGAACAATTATATGCTTTCATCAAAAAGGGACTCCCAACTTCGACATTTTGGCCAGAGTGTCATAATTGGCAGCTATAACATCAACGAAGTTAAAGACTTCACCTTGGCTCGGCTGTAACAAGCAGTTACGCAACCAACACAGAAATGACACAGAGAATAACTCTTGCCAACCGCTCTTTCTTCGGGTTCAGAAGGCACAGCCTCCAAACTGGGCTTATACAAATCATAATCATCCCCGTCTTGCTCTGTGGCGCAGAGACATGGACATTATTGAAAAAGGATGAAGAAGCCCTTGGCCGTTTCGATGGGAAAATACTACGTATTATTTTTGGTCCCATCTGTATTGACCGGGATCGAATTCGAGCCCCGGGGACTACGTAGCAGAGGACGGTTAAATCTACGGTGGTGCCAACATGCGAACAAGTGGAAGAGGACTTAACCTAACTTGGAGTGAAGGCTAAAAATCGAGGCCCAGCGCCACATAAGAAGAAGTTACGATGAAACACATCCGGTAGCACTCCAAAATATGCCACATGGTCAATTGAAGTTTCTCGGAAGATTTGGCTGTCATGAATCTCATTGCAAATAGAAGTATCATGCCCGCACCGTAAGGAAATGGACAGAAGTGGGCTTCTACAGGTCAAATAAATAATTTCGCTTAAGTGGATTGATGTTGAAATTTCCGCGTTAAACTAGTTCCCACCCACCGAATTCGTACTCGTCGAAGTCAATCCTTATCTTCAGTATATTTTCGATCTCCAATTACGTCTTGAGTGAATCAAAACATTATCTGCATTGAATAGTTGAGGTAATAATGTGTGATAGGAATTCGTGTGTCTCCAGAGATCTTTTATGCGCCTTCTGTCGTGTGCCATCACTAACTATAAATTTCTGTTAAATAGTCCAGTCATATCCTCGACTATAGTAATTTGACCAAGTTTTCATTCACTCACATTTGTCACATTTTATTAAGTAAAAACCATAAACCTCAACCCGAATCCATAGCTAACACTTGTAGTCGGACGTGGGTAGGTACTTCAAATTCTGTTTGAATAAAGAATGATATATCACCGAAAAATTACTCTCTCACTCCATTAATTTTTTATAGCTCCCGCCACTTTTATTTAAAAAAGAAAAATAATAATAAAAAAAAGGAGAAGGCATAAACTGAGACTGAAGGGGAAAGCAGAAGAAATGCAACATCACCAGAGTATCTGGATAAGGATAACGGAGGAGCTTTGATTTCAGTTTTTATATATGCGGGTTGTATGTTAAATGTATTTTGTCCTTAACCCACCAGCTCCAGCATATGCATATGGTATATATTGTACAAAGGGAACAAGTAGTACAGAGAGCAAGCAGACAGACAGACAACAGGTTGTTGCCATGTTTTTATCGAATCTCATAAAAATTTTATGTAACGATTACGTTCCTCTTCTTTTGCTGCTCTGCCTGAACTTGGCCATCTCCTGGTCCTAGTCTTGGTTCTGGTTTTGGTCCTGATTCTGGTACTGGTCCTTCAAAGTGTATTTGTATTTTTGTTTTTCTTTTCATTTTTATTTTTTGTTTTTTTTTTGTATTTTGTCTGTAAATGGTTGGTGATGGTGTGTACTCGTATTTGGTATGGGTACGAAGGGTGGGTGTCTCATAGTTAAAGAGGATGGCAGTGGTGGTCCTTTTATCCTTACCACTCTCTTTCTCTAAGGCACGCTGCACAAGACGAACGAGCTATAAAAATTATTCCTAAGGACTTCCAACTTTTTTTTTTTTATTTTTTTTTTGTTATACGAATAGCTCTATGAGTCTGCTCGCTTTGGAATGAAGGCGAAGAGGACGAAGGAGAAGGGTGACGAAGATGAAGTTGGACTTTCTTTTTAATGGCTACTCGTACACCGGCATTTGTCGTCGTTCTAGGTCTTGTCGTACGAAACGAATACAGTAGGTAGTCATCGTCCTTCTTGTCGTCTTTATAGTTGTAGACAACCCTCTTGTAGTTAGTTGTGTAACTTTCTTGGTAAAATTTTCTGGGGCAAGGTTTTAGTATCTACAGTTTAGGATGTCTTGCTTAGGCCCCCAAGCCACATGAGTATTCGTATAACTAACCGGCCGGTATTCGTATTCGAGAGCTAAAAAGAAGAAAGCGTTTGCGCCCTTCAGAGGATTGGCCCACCTTCTAACCGATATCGCCCATCCCCCTTCTCGTATCCCCAATAAAACGATAATAAAATTTATATGATTGAAAATAAAGTTAAGTGTTTGTTGGATGGTTTGATTTATCGTTCGGTAATTTGTTAATAGAGCATGATTTACCCCGTACGAATGAGTGGTCGACCGGAGAAGTCGGAGCTGGAGTCGGATCTTGGTTCTGGTCTTCCGGCTAGTCGTCGTCGTCGTTGTCGTCGTTATAGTCGTTGTCGGTGGTTGTAGCCGTGTGTTCATAGTCGGTTAGGGTTTATGGAATCTTCCTTTTTTTTATGTCCTTACGTGTTGGTTTGTTAGTTCGTTTGGCTGTTTACGACCTATTAAATATGTGTTCGTTGTGATGATGATGATGACGTTGATGATGGTGGTGATGGTGATGATGCTGATGTGATGTTATTCTCTATGTGAGTTGTTTGTTTGTTAACTGTCTGTGTATTTTATATGCAATCCATATGATGCTGCTATCTGTTTGTTTACTTTTGATTATATGGTGGATGGATGGTGGGGTAAGCGATAGTTGATTATTTGATGATGACTATAATTAGAGTAAATGGCAGACAGTTGAGTAATGATGCATTAATTTGACTAACATTTTGCATCTGAATACGCCTGCAACAGAAATGCCTTTTGGGTGGACATGCAAGGGGAATACTCATCAAATTTGAAATAGTTGATTCTTGTACAGCCTTTGGAAAAACCATTGAAACGAGTTTTTTTTTTACTTTAAGAGCGTTTTGCCTCATTGTGTAATGCTAGAATGTCATACTTTCCAGTAGCAGCATCCTTGGTTAGAAACTATGCAAGCTAAGCATTTAACTAAAATTGTAGGCCTTGGGATATTTAAACTCAGACATTCATGCAAACATCATCAAGGATTTAGACAGAAGCGGCGAAAATGGGTTTGACGGTCGAAGCAACACCAGGTATCTACTGTCAAGAAAAAAGAAAACCTAACAACGTCGTCTTGGACAGACGTAGCTGACCCCAGTTTCTCACGCTAAGTTGACTGAGGACCACTTTCACTTGCGCATGCCACGTGATTCTCGGCAAGCAAAATTGCTATTGCTTTTGTTACTGAAATTGGTCTTAATTACAACACAGCAAGAAAAAGATTAACTTATCGACATCTGTTTTTAAATGCTATCAAAATGGTCGAGTCAACCGCAAGGTGGGGGAGTTGCAATATTTATTAGAAGATCAATTCAACATTTGCCCTTACCTATTATAAACACGCGTCTTATAGAAAACGTAAATATTGATATAAATTTAATTAATAACAAATGTATTAAACTCTACTGTGTGTAGTTTACTGGTGGTGCTACATCAGATGGAAAAGGAGCAAGTCTTAAGAGCGACTTAAGGAAGTTTTTTTACAATAAATGATGACTTCCTGATATCAGGAGACTTAAATTGCCATCATAGGGATTGGGGCTGTGTCAAAGCTAACACTTGAGGAAATATTCTTTCAAGTGTTTCTGTCTTGTTGCCTGTTTTCGTTCTATTTCCTCCTTGTCCCACCTATTTTCCTGCTAGCTATCGTGGTAGTCCTTTTTTCTTTGGCCTATTTATTACAAATGTGAATAGTTTGATTACTCCACTATTTTCAAAAAATTAGCTTAGTTCTGACCATAACTCCGTATTTTTTCGGATTCTTCGGTCAGGGGAGAGCAGTGTGCAATATCGAAGAGATTTTAAAAACGCCAACTGGGAACACTTTCGTATTAAGATAGTATAAAGTCTAAAGAAGATATTGATTCAATGGTTGATAGTTTTTCCCTAACTATTTTAAGCTCTGTTGAGGAAGCCGTTCCGAAAATACCAAAACGAAGCCAATTGAAAAAACTTCCTTCCCAAATTTCGGAGTTAATAAAGCTACGAAATATTTGCAAAAGGTATTGGCAAAAATATCGTCAGCCTGTTTCTCGATACCAAATGCTCTGCCTCATAGCACTGGTTTCGAGAGAAATATTAGAGTACAAGAACACAGATATTTAGATAAAAAAGCAAAACCGTTCTGAAACATTGTGAAGGTAATCAGAACTAAAAGTAGGCAGTTACCATGTTTAAAAGCGATTTCCTGCTCTTATTTCACCGACAATGAAAAATCGAATGCCCTTGCAAGTAGCTTAGCAAGTAATTTTTAGAATCTCAACACTTAGGCGATGCTGATACGAATAGTCTGGTGCAGATAGTCTCAACTCTCAAAAAAATCTTCTTGTGAACGAAGAAGATGTTAAATATTTTATAAAGTGTCCGTGCATTAAAAAGGTAGGTAGTGTGGACCTCATAAGAAACACATTTTTAAAACAACTTCCAAAGGCAGGGATATTATACATAGTTTACATTGCTAATACATGTCTGAAATTACAATACTTCCCTGATACTTGGAAAAAAGCTTAAGCCACCAGAAAATCAGCATACTCAACAATTTAGGAAAAATTTTTGAAAAAATTATTAAAAAGAAAATTTTAGCATTTATCTGTGATAATAATATTAATAGTGAAGAACAATTTGGGTTTCGAAGAAATCATAGCTCTTCCCATCAGGTGCGTAGAGTTTGTAATTCAATAAAAAACCATCGTTCTCAAGGTAGGCCCACGGGAATGATTTTGTTCGACATCGAAAAGGCGTTTGGCTGGATTTATAAAATGTGTAATGGTCATCGCAAATAATTGGATTGCATAAAATACTCGTAATAAAATCTTATTTTCTATGTTTTGTCCCAAAATGTCAAAACAGAAACACCCTGTACTTGGTTTTACCAATTAAAATGACACTGAACTATATTGGTAGTAATACTGATCTGTAAGCCGCAATGATTTTACATGAGTCTTGGGGAATATGTCTAGTTTCCGCGATCGACTGCTCTCTCTTGGATTTTGGCCGCGCTAGTGAAAGGTTGTGGACAGTTAAGTGTAGTTTAAGTGCCTTGAGTATGGCCAAATTATTATTGAGTGTGGTTTTCTAAAACCACGACCCATAGAACACTCCTAATTATAAAGTTCAAGTTTTTAAATAATTATCAAACGCATAACACACATTTTTACATACAAATTAAACGTATAAAGTCCAATTCCGACCAAGAATCACGATTGCCGAAGATCGCCAAAAAATGTTAACCCAAGTAGCAGCGAAAAAATTTTGATGCGAAATCTGCTATCAATCTAATCTATCGGCAGACGATCAATTATCGCTTATACATGTGCGGTACCTAAGTATTGAGAAGATCAAGTACAGTCACACTTTCAAAGTGGGATTCCCTGTATCATCAAATTTGACGATCGTAGCAAAACCTACCATGAGAAGCAGAGCACCACAAGCGCAGCTTACAATTGGCGTTCTTTTTTTGATTAATCATTTATAATAGGTTTTTTTTTAAATTGTCTATTGATATGTTATGGCCTTGATTAAAATTTGCTTACTTACTCTATCTTAACATATTTGTGTAAATATCACGGTTAGTACCTATATCACAATAAATTTATTATCACAGATCCAATTATATGTATACATACATATATGTACACACATATGTAAATTAACATTCGATTTTTTTTCATGCATCAAGTTCTTGTGAATGTGATTTGATTAATTTTATAAAAGCTCTATAAAAGTTCCGGTTTTTGTGCGCACAACAACTGCTGAGGCGAAGACTATCAAGGTATGTTACATTTTCATTTATTTCCACACATTTTCAAGAACTTCATACGCATCAACTGTTTGGATTAAAATTTATAAAATTAAGCTTTCTTTCTATACTTTGATTAATGTTTAATTCAATGCCAAATGAGTGAGTATCAACTTCGATTTGTTGAAATTAATAAATTTGTCTTAATATTCGTATGATAAAAGTGATAGTTTTGTGATGATTTTTTTAAAATGAACAACTAAAGGTATCTGACGAGAACATGTGTGGAAAGATGAAGTTAAATGTAGGTTAAAGAAAATTAGAAAAGATATTGTGAAGTAGGGGGTTATTCCTAAGATACCTGGATAAAGGATTAACCATGGTGAGGAGCTCTTTTATTAGATGCTAGAGGGACTATCCAAGACGATTGTAACAACGAAATCTACCATTATCAGAGTAATGCAGTAAGAAAGAAAGGCACGTTTGTTTTTTTATTTCTTTGTGTGGTCATGTGGAGTGAAAGATCCCCCCTTAATCCGACGAGTTCTAGCGTGGCTTCGATAACGTACAGAAGCTCACTCCATTGCAAGGGACTACAACTTCTTGTCCCCGCCGTTACAAATGATTCGATTTGGTTTTCCCCTTCCGCTTTGTAAAATAGTGCCATCTTTTTATCTTGCCGTTGTTTTAATGTCCATGTCAACAGCAGCGTGTCCAATTCAATTGTCTTTAGCTCAGGAGTTCCGCAAGGGTCGGTGCTGGGACATGTTCTCTTCAATATTTACCTCGCTGATTTTCCGAAACCGCCTGGTTGTGAAGTGGCCATTTTCGCAGATGACTCTGCAATATATTCATCTCATCAGTTTGCTCTTACTATTGAAAGCAATTTAAGGGATGGGATGGATTTATTAACCAAATATTATAATAGATGGAAACTATAATTAAATGAAGGAAAAACACAAGCGATCTTTTGCACACGTTTTGTCCCTAACAGCCATATCCGAATCAACGAGAAAAATATAAAATGGGATCCATCTATTAGATACCTAGGCATCTGACTAGACACAAGGCTTACATTTAAGGAACACACAAATAGGACACTAAAGAAAATTGGTATTGCAATTAAAATGTTGTATCCTTTTATAAATCTCAAATCCTTACTTTCACATGAAAACAAAATTATTTTGCATAAAACTATCTTTCAGGCAATTTTGCTGTTTGGTTATCAAGTATGGGGGGATTCCGCAACATGCCATATTAAAAAGTTGCAGATCGCACAAAATAAAATTTTAAAAATTATGCTCAACTTACCGTGGCATCATTCAACATTGGAGCTGCATAATAGGTGGAAAGTTGAATTATTATCTAATACGATTGCAAGGCTTAAAGCTGAGTTTTTAAGAAGGTGTAGATCTGATGACAATCCTCTGATAAATATAAATATAAATTTTATTTATCTATTTATTGTTATTTATTTACTATTTGTTTAATTTTCATTATTAACTTAATATAATTTATTTGTTTACTTATTCATTTGTTTATTTAATTATCTAATGATTCATTTATTTATTTATTTACTTCTTCATTTATTTATTTATTTTCCTTTTTCTTTCTTTTTCGTTTGGATTGGAGGCTTTTTTCCGTATTTTCCTTCAAATTTTGTTAATTAACCCGGTTACTATACCTGCTAGGTGGGGTGAAAAGTAACCTCCTTGGGAATATAGTCCCCTTTTAGCTTGATACACTTATTTCAGCGAGTTTCCAACTGCTTGATCCCGTCCGAAAAGTAATTTTCCGGAAGGTCTGCAAAATACTCCTCCGTGGCGTCGATGATTTGCTCGCGTGTGCTGAATTTTTTATTGACGAGCGATTTATGAGGTTTGGGAAGAGATAATAGTCCGAGGGAGCCAAATCGGGCGAATACGGTGGATTCGACAGCGATTGGAGCCGTAAGTAATTGATTTCAGCCCTGCTTACGATGCTCTTCTGCGCCGGCGCATTGTCTTGCAAAAACAAACTTTTTTTTCGCTTCATGTTAGGCCGTTTTGCAGCGATTTCGGCCTTCAATCGCTCCAATAATGCACAGTAATACTCGCTGTTGATGGTTTTTCCTTTTTCGAGGCAGTCCACGAAGAGTATGCCATGACAATCCTAGAAAACCGACGCCATAACCTTTCCAACCCATTGAGCCTCCCTCGGCCGCTTCGGAGCAGTCGTGCCGGCTTCAGTACATTGCCGGCCACTCATTCTGTTCTCTGGTGTGT